>OX123181.2:4841788-5189436 GCA_944739405.2 Euclidia mi | reverse complement strand
TTATTGATTTTTTAACTTTGTAGTGTAGGTAGTAAATTTTTTATGTTAATATTCCAAATCTGTGATTATATTTTATAGTTGATTTTGTGTGTAATTTTTAATGTTAATGTACCAAATCTGTGATTATTATTTGTTTTTATATTTAAAAGTTGATTTTGCATGTATTTTTTATGTTATTGTACCAAATCTGTGATTATTATTGTTTTTATATTTTTATAGTTGATTTAGTATGTATTTTTTTACGTTAACGTACCAAATCAGTGACTGTTTATTTTTATATTTTATAAGTAGTTGATTTCGTATGTATTTTTTTATGTTAATGTACATTAACATAAAAAGATAGTACCAAATCTGTGATTATTGTTTTTTTATATAAGTTGATTTCGCATCTAGATTGACTTATGTTATTAAAAAAATAAAACTTGTCATCGAAATAGTCAAAACGAACTGTGATTTTTCTTAAATTTTTTGAAAGTTATTTGTACACCCCACTTTTTATTTCTGTTTTTAAATATCAATATGTGTAAATGGCATACGTACACATAATCCGACTATTGTACCTATGATTAAAAATTTTTAACAAAATAAATGACAATGTTATCATTAGTTTCGTTTTTCTTTTTTTACTTGACTGTACCCATTTCATCTGAAAGTTTACCAAATGGGATATAACACAAAAAAATATTGAAATGTTTTCGAAATGGGACTAAATGTATGAAATGTATAATGTTTACCAAACGCAACTTTTTAGTCCATTGCATTTATTTCGCCAGTAATTATGATATGTTGACGAAAATTTTAATGTCTGTTTGTAATGTTATGGAAACAAAACACGACACCTCATGCACTGCAATCGCGTACATTTAAATTTTAATAAAAATTAGATCTATTCATAAGGCCGCTCTTAAGTAAGGCATTACAAATGTAAAGAGGAAATTGGTGTTTATATACATTAATTTTATCTATCTTTATTGAATAATCTAATAAAACCATTGTCAAACTCTTTTGGGAAAACGATTTTTGTGTAACCGTAAAATTCCCAACAAGCCCGCAACGTATTTTATATCCATATAAATTACCACACGTGAAAAATAGTGGGTAAAACGCAGGCAATGTGGCTTAATCCTAAGTGGGCTACGGCTTACAGAGCCGTTCGTTGAAAAATAAATTGCAGCATAGTTGAATGGGAGAAGTGGGAATTGCATAATAAATGTTTAATCCGCTGCCATTGTGGCTACCGACTCAGTCTTGTGATCGTGTAGCTCTGAGAATGGCACCAGAGGATCACTGGCCCTTTGAATGTACTCAGGTAACTGACAAATTAATTGGTTATGCAATTTACGGCATCTGTTTAATGTATACTGACACGTTTGGTTGGGAAGACTAAACGTCACAACAGGTTTTGACATGATTTTGAGTAGTGTTTTGGTTCTGATATGATTATGAAATATAATTTGGTGTTTTAAGATTTTTGACAGATCGAGAATCTATGATATCGTCCTATTTATGTCAAAAAAGAATAATGTCCAACGGTTTACCGGTATTATACATACTAATACTAATATATAAAGCTGAAGAGTTTGTTTATTTGTTTGCTTGAACGCGCTAATCTCGGGAACTACTGGTCCGATTTAAAAAATTCTTCCACTGTTAGATAGCCGATTTATCGAGGAAGGATGTAAACTATATTACGTAACGCTATAAGCCTCCTAACCGGAGAAGTAGCTTTAAAAAACGCGGGATCATCTAGTTAAGAGAACGGAGTTGAGCCAAAGTTGAGTAAAGAAAATTTTCCTTTAAACTGTGGATACTTAAAGATTGACCCTTAGTATTCAATTTATTGAGTTACAGGCTAAAATATGCTCATCGTCAATACATTACGCAAGTTAATTTCCAAAGCCAATACAGTCGAACCTGATACTCTCTGGATGTGTATTAATCTCTCGTTCTTTTTCATCAAAATACCTGTTAAATAAGTACCTCAGTACTTTATTTATAGCGGTGTATTTAAAGCAGGCGGTGTGTGCCGCTGCCGCGTCTTCCACGTAATCTGAAGTACGGATGGTCTAATCCCAATGAATTTAATTCAAATTACCACCGTACCGCTTTTCAAGATACTTTTATCTTAGTCACAAGACACCCTCTCGCAAATTGGCCTTCTTATTCTTGTTATTTGGATAATTAACGGCCCAGGCCTTTTTCGTGTCTTTAATTAATTAGCGATAACTGAATGAGATGAGATCATAATTAGAATTTGATTTTGATGGAGTCGTAAGATGGGAATATCGTTTGATCCGTTTTACAGATTTAGGTTTTATTTTACAACTTTTGATATCATAGTATAATAACATTCTTGCATACTGTAGCCGCCTAGGTAAGGTTCCAAGGTCCCACCTTAAGGGGGTAAAATAGTCCCGCACGGACGAAACCGTAGGCTAAGTCTAGTAAATATATAAAATTACCTTTCTGACTGCCTCCGTGGTCCAGTGGATAGCGTAGGTATGCGACTGCTGATCGGAGGTCCCGGGTTCGATACCCGGGTCGGGCAAAAGTGTTACTGGGTTTTGCCGGTTTCTCAGTAGCCAGTAACACCCTAAAGTGTAACACTGTTACTCGTTGGGAATTTTGTTCCCAACGAGTAACACCCTAAGTATATGTGTTACTGGATGGGAATAAAAAGTTGCATCGAGTAACAGATGTTACTTGTTGGGAAAACGCGCGGGTAAAGTATCCCAACGAGTAACAGTGCTACTCGTTGGCAAAAAACGCGGGTAAATCATCCCATTATGTAAAAAATACCTTCAGTTGTTTTTGCATATTATTTAATCATAATTATGTTTCAGTCTAATTAGTATTAATATGATTATACTACATAATCAAAGTTTTGTATATGATACATTTTAAGATGTACCAAGACTACAAAACATCTAAAGAGATTTGTTTTGTTTGTAACCTAATGGAAGGAAAGAGGAACCCACCACGCACCCTCGAATTGACCACCCCAACTATTGCAATAGAAAAAGGTTGACAATATCGAACTCCTCTAAAAGGATAAGGGATATAGGAATGGTATGGGTTCCAGGAAGATACCTGACTTGCAGTATCCCGCTGTATGCGCCGACTATTCTTCGACACGTGTTTCGCCTCTGCACGAGGCATCCTCAGGATCGATGGGCAACGACTGAGCGCTTTCCAACCGTGGGCATGTCTTATAAACGATTGTACTTTCTAATCCCCTCCCTCCGTTGCTCGACTCATGTGAGTTATTATGACGGTGTGCGAATATATTCAGCAATGAGGACCCGTTAAAGTTGGTTTGATCGTTCAGTAATGTATGCTTGTCCCGCTTTAAAATCTCTAATTGTTCCAATACGCACATTCTAATACCCTTTTGACAAGTGTGTATGACGTCAAATGAATGTCCGCTATTTAAGGTATGACCCGATTCAAGTAAATGTTCGGCAAAATGAGACTTTTCCGGCTGGTTGTTTCTAAACGCCGCTAAATGTTCTTTATATCTCAGCTCAAAACTTCGACCCGTCTGTCCTATGTACTTATTTTGGCATTGGTCGCATGTTAAGCAGTAAATACCGGACTTTTTGTTCTTGCATACTTTATCTTTACCATTGCAAAGAAATTTTAACGTTTTGTATGGTTTATAGGCTGATCTGATACCGTTCCTCCTCAGTATACGCGCCATACGGTCAGTTATGCTTCCAAAATAGGTAAGAACAGCGGTATTATTTATAGGTTCTTTTATAGAGGGATATAAAAGTGACTTGGCCATTCTAAGTTGTTTTCCTCTAATCATCTTGTCAATTAGGCGTTTACTATACCCGTTGGATTGAGCTATATGATAAATAATATTTAATTCTCTGTTATATGATTCTATATTTAGTGGTACATTTAATAATCTATGAATCATACTGTGAAATGCTGCCATTTTGTGTTGCGATGGATGACAGGACGATGCTGGTATTGTACTATCTGTATACGTCGGTTTACGATAAATTTCAAATGAGTCTGAGGTACCCTCCCTTTTGATAGTCAAATCTAAGAAGTTTATTGAGCTGTTTTGTTCTATCTCCAATTCGAACTTAATTTTGGGGTGTATACTATTAATTCTTATAAGAAAACAGTGAAGCTGACGTTCTGTGCCCTTCCAAGCCAGCAAAATATCGTCCACGAATCTATAATAATACAAGATGTTCGGTTCTTTTACCAAATGCTCGTGTTCGTAGTTATTCATAAAGATATCTGCTAACAACGGACTAAGCGGTGAACCCATGGCCAAACCCTCCTTCTGTAAGTAGTACTCGTTGTTGAATTGATAATAATTTTGTTTACTGCATAACTCGGTTAATTTCAAAATATTCTGAATCTGTTCTGGGTGTATTCTATTTCTTCCCAGCAGATTTTTAATTATAACTAAACATTCTTTATACGGGACATTTGTAAATAAGCTTTTTACATCCAAAGACACGAGTTTTGTGTTTCTAGGTAGACAGATGTGTTTTATTTTGCTAATCAAATCATAACTATTTTTCAGGCTGTATTTTGCGGTGAATGATGTCTTCTCTTTAATCAATCCGTTTAAATATTTCGCTAATTTATAAGCTGGAGCGTTGACATATGAGACGACTGGACGTATGGGCACCTGATCTTTATGTATTTTTGGTAAACCATACAACAGCGGACACTGAGGGTTCATCGGTATAAGACTTTTCGCTAAATAGCAGTTTTGTGGAAAAAGGTAAGTACTTGACTTGATACTGAGTTTTAATTCTGCATGAAATCGTTTGTTAGGATCGTAGGGCAGACGCTGGAAATCTTCGGTGTGTATTACATCTTGTACTTTGCTATTATACTGCGATCTAGACATAATTACTACGGTGTTGCCTTTATCCGCCTTATTTACCACCAAATCATTTTGTTGAATTTTATTTCTGATGGATTTATATATTTTTAATTCGCAGTTAATGAAATTAGTCGATTTGTATGTTTGTAACTGAAGGGCAGCTAAACTCTTGACTATGTTATCTTTTTTATTTCTGGTAATAGCTATTTCTGCATCCACCGCCAATGTTTCCAAAGAATATTGCGTAACTTTTTGAGGAATACTATACTTTAATCCCTTCTCCAAAAGTGAGTTCTCGTCACGTGTGAAAATGGTGTTCGAAAGATTCTTTATTCTGGGATGAAATTGATTTACAAGTGATGTTGCCAGTATAGTCTGAAGGTGGTGTTATTCTTCCTATCAGTTCTTGTAACTTCCTACTTTGAATGATGTATTTCTCGTGAGCTACAGTTGACGCTAATTCCCTAGCTTTTTGGTCTAATAAATCGAACTCGACATTGTGTAACTTGAATGAAAGTTCTAAGTGCAGTATTTTTAAATGTAGTTTTAAATTATCGCGAACCGTAAACCAACGTCTTGCCTCTTCACCTAGCCAAATTTTTTGAGCTTTTTGTATCGCTATATTGGCAGCCCGACTGTGCGTATTGGAACGTATAGTAATATAATTTGGAATGACATTGTAATATTTACATTTCTGATTGAACCACACGTTTTGACATGCGACCCGGTGTTGCTTCGTAAGTTTGATGTATAATTTCGTCTATACAGCTATGCTTGCTGATTTGATATAGTTGATTGAATCAGGCGTTACTTGGCGGAACTCCATTGTAAGCTAATGGAAGGAAAGAGTGTTTGCTTGTTATTTCTAGGCCTGCACAATATTGCAAGATGATTAAATGTCTGCAGCTTTAAGAATAATTAAATCTGCTAGCAATATCACCATGAATGTCGGAACAGGTACCTATCTATCATCTTATTTAAAATCTATACCCTATGAATAACAGTGTTACACTTTAGGGTGTTACTGGATGGGAATAAACCCACGGAGTCTGGTGATGTGCGCGGTAACGGCAATAGGCTCGCCCCCTATTACGTGTGACCTAAAAAAATCATGGCGAAATGTGGGTGTAATACCTATTACACCTCTGCCTACCCTTTCGGGGATACAGGCGTGAGTCTGAGTCTTTCTTGAATGACATAGCATCGCTGAGTACTGGAGCTATAGCTATACAATATGTTGATCTGCATTTGCAAAATATTTTAATCACACAATACATATATAGAGTATACTTATTCACCTAAAATTATTTGCAACAGTGTGAGATGATATTAGACCCTATTTTCATTAAATGTTACTTCGATAGTAAATCAGAATAAACTGTTGAATCGTGCAAAATAAGACTGTACCGCGCAGTCACTGTAGGTACGTGTGCTTGTGTGTGTGTTAGGCTCCTGCAATGGCGAACAGCTGAGCGGCGGCAGTGGTCAATACACTGAGTTAATTTTCGAAAAAGTATGACGACGAAATTATTTTTTTGCTTTTGGTGACTTATTTTTTCATGTCTTTGTAATCAGTTATAGTAGTTTAATCACCCCTTAAGAGGATCGGTCATTGTGGCGCATGTTGGGAGAGACCTATGTCCAGCAGTGGACTGCAATAGGCTGATTGATTGTATCACCCCTTAAAATATTTTGCAAATGCATATCAACAACCTGTATACTAATATAATATGAAAGTTGGACAGTGAGTCTTATGGCGTAGGCACTAGTCTACCATTAAGGGGGTTAAACGCGGGTTAACATTTTGCCTCGTTGGTCTCGCGGCATAAATGTGCGCGTGGCATTGGAAGGTCTCGGGTTCGATACCCGGGTCGGGCATAGTGTTATTGGGTTTTTCCGTTAGGAAATTCTCAGTAGCAGCACGGACTCTGGTAATGTGCCCGATACGGCAATAGGCTCGCCCCCTATTACGTGGGACCTAAAAATTCATGGCGAAAAGTGGGTGTAATATTACACCTCTGCCTACCCCTTCGGAGATACAGGCGTGAGTCTATAAAAAAAAAACATTTGAGGGTAGGCAAAGCGGTGAATAATCCTAGACTTGTAGATTATAATCTATGAATGAATTAGATGTTATATAACTGCAATAGGTACAAGTAATGGGCCGTCCACCGGCCGACTAGCTATACACCCAATACCACATCCTTAAGAAACTTTATATTTAGAAGAACTATAACCCTACTTTAAAACTATATGTAGCTACAGAGAACGCCTCTCAAAAAACCAATTGCAACTAAAAGAAACGCAGAAAATGTTTTTCCATGTGGAAGCTACAATGCAACTGACATTACATTAAAATCATCTCTTGAGGCAATGAGATGTTAAATTATTTTTCTCGGCGGCTGGGAACATGTGTGCGTGTCAAACGAAATATGATGGATGTTCCGTCGAACAGTACGTGGCAGGGCCGGACTCACGTGTTGATATGTAATACCATTATTTGAATACTGAAATCATTATAGTTTAATCAAATAATTCCAGATTTAAATAACAGACGTTGTAATGATAATCAAAGCACAGAATAGATCTAATTTTAGAAAAAAACTAAAATTGATGAAAAGCCATATTACCTACATGCAATTATTTTAATTTAACATTTCTCCTCTTCGATCAATTAATGACGCCTTTATTTTATTTATATAATAGGCAGCAACCAGTATCTATTTTATTGAATTTATATCGAAGAAGTTGAAGAGGACAGTTCCATCTCTATTGGCCAAGCCTGACTTGGTCACTCAAAGGCTTGTCTATTAATGGCCACAAAAATCGCGAGTAGGTATATTATTTTAATTTCTCTGTCTCCAAAATACAGTTTATATGATTATAATTTATCTGTCTCCAGAATACGTCTCTTATAATCATATAAGAGATGTATTCTGGGGAACATCACTCTACATCACTTTAGTAAAACATGCTTTAAGCATTGTACCAATTGTGCGGTAAGTTTCAATAAATAAATCAAAATAAATCCATTGCAATCATATAGTTATTCTATCACCTCATCCGTCTCTGCGTTAGTAGCGGGAGCTATCAGCGGCTGCGAGAAAAACCGCTCAAGTGCCGTGTATAGTTACGTAACCAGATATGTTTGCACCGCACATTATGTACGGAATCTTTGTCTTACTTATTGTCTGGCTTCATCGATATATACCTACTGCCATGGTTCAATCAGGAAGGTGAAGTGGGGCAAAACAGACCATTGCCGCTTTAATTTACCGGAATCTCGTTGACTCTTTCGATTGAGAAAATACTCGTACCGTGACATATTGCTCCGGTATGTCTATCTGCATACGTAAATTTTTGCTTTACTGACTGAATGTCAGACTATGCACAGCTGATAGGAATGCGTGCAAGAAGCTGATATTTGGCATGTATGTTCCTTAGAGGTCGTAGTGGTGCAGTACGATGGGATTTCTTGCAATTTTCGAGGAATCGGGCAGGAAAGTTAAAGTAAAATGTGCGAGTGTAGCTGCAAGCAGCTTCAAGACTAGTAAACAATAATAACATAAATCTAATTATACATATATACAGGAGAATAAAATCCTTAGATAGAGACAATAAAAATAGAACAAGAACTGATAGTTGTGGAAAAGGGGCATTCCTTCTAACTGTCTGTTCGTATCTGGACGTCCGACGTACTATTACCTTCCATACTAAGATTGCGCAGAGATACCGCCAAACCGTTCCACTTGGAAAATCTTACGGATATCACATATGTTTCTTTTGTACAATATGTCTAAATGTTAACTTTATCATATTTTAAGTTGTTAGTGTACTTAGGTTATAATATTGAGCTGGTTTGTTGGAATAACATTAGTAGGTATTAGTGTTAAAAGGAATTATGATTAATCATATTGTGTCTGTAGCCTTAACTTTTAGGGTTCCGTGCCTGAAAGGAAAAAGTGGAACCCTTATTGGATTCTTTTGTTGCCTGTTTGACGTACTGTCTAAAGACCTTTAGATATCGAGTTGAAATTAAATCCACTTAAATTTTAGGTCTACAGTACCCTGAAGATGAGAAAAAATAAAACTTCTAAATCTTAATTACTATTTAAAATCTAAATATTTATATATTTCTTAATTTATTTTCTATTCTAAATATACTTATTTATTTTCTAAAACTTTTTATAACTTTTATTCAATACAAGAGGACGCCAGCAGCTACGCCTGCATTTTTTTTAAATTTACCCGTTTTGGCCGATCCCGTGGGAATTTCGGGAAATCCCTTCTTAGTGCACCCCTACGGTCCCCAAGGAACATACATGCCAAATTTCAGCTTCCTGGGCCCAATAGTTTCGGCTGTAGCATGTCTGTCAGTCAGTCAGTAACGCAAGGATTTTATATATTAAGATAACTTTATTTTGTTCACAGTGTGTGTGTTTCTTGTCCTGTAGTATTTTTAGCTTCAATCATAAACATTTTTTTAACAGAGACAAAATTTGAGAGTTTCATTTACGTATGCAAAATGTTCACTTTTTCAAAATTCAATATTTCACAGTCTGTAAGGTAGAGTGTTAATTAATTTGGCCATTGTCACCTTGTATCCAGGGCATTCTCATTATTTGGTGTTAATGAACAACGCTTCGGTGAAGAGGTGCTTTATTGAATATGCGATCGTGTAGTCGATAGTTCATAGACGGTGCAGAGACTATAGGTAGTTTATTTATGGCTTATGAAGCAGTATGAAAGAGAAATAGCTAGCTATAAAAATATTTATAAACTAGTTGCTCTACCCGAGGCTTCCATATTTTTGTATACTTTGCAGCTTCCACATTTTTGTATACTTAAGTTTAAAGACAAAATAATAGATTTCTTTTACTCTCTATCTCAACGTTTTCAGGTCTTATTTTCGCAACAAAACTTTATGTCCATGTCCAAGGTGTCACTTATTTGTATGATAAAAATCATAGAATTCTGTTCAGCCATTTCAATGTGGAAATGGATCATGGGGACAAGGAAATTCATATAATGTACGCAAGTGCAAACGACGTGGAACTGTAATACTGCTTGTGTGGTATTGGTTTGAACCTCCGAAATATATAACTTCTAACTGAACAAACATATTATATGACAAAACTTGCTACGACAGATGCGTGCATTTCATTCTTTTTTTGTTTTTTTGATAATAGCTGTTTATAATAGTGCCTTGCAACAAAGTTTTAACCACCTTTAAAAAGACAGGTAGCTATAATTCTCAATACACTGATACATTTTATTTAAAAATATATTTTTTATAGGCTCACGCCTGTATCCCCAAAGGGGTAGACAGAGGTGTAATATTACACACACATTTCGCCATAAATTTTTCGGTCCCACGTAATAAGAGGCGAGCCTATTGCTTTTACTGGGCACATCACCAGACTCCATGCTGCTAGGTACTGGGAATTATGAAAAACCCAGTAACACTTTTGCCCGACCCGGGAATCGAACCCGGGACCTCCGATCAGCAGTCGCATATCTATCTACTGGACCACGGAGGCGAAAATAAATATAAAGTAAATTATACGTTTTGTATATAATGAATAGATGGCGCGCACTTGAGAGCGCAGAGCGGCTCTCTAATAAGACCCATTGTGCTGAATAATTAGAAGGTACATTCATTATTCTTATTACCTGTCAACCACGACACAGCTCACAGTTGACGCCCACAGTATATCTTACAACGGTTTGGCAAAAGTACAGAATGTCGTTATACCCATGTTTATTGTTTTTATTTATTTATTAGTTGTATTACAGGTACATAGAGCGTAAAAAGGTGGACTTAATGTTTTTTTTTTTTTTTTTGGTGTTGGGTTGGAAAATCCTCATGGAGTCCCTCCGCCTTGGGGGAAAAGGACGAAGGGGACTGGCAGACTCTTACTGACTAAACCAACCCGTGTTCCTCACGTACCCGTGTGTCGGAGGGTCGGGTATCTCTGAAGCATTCCTCGCTACTCCCCGACGGGTATTGGCCCGCCAGATGGTCAGGCGGGCCTCGAACAAAACCCCCTTGGCGGCGGATGAAGGTGTTGGGCTCCGCCGCCAAAACACTCAGCGGCCGCAGAGGATAGGCAGGGCGGCAACGCAACACCGCATCTCCTCTTCCTCTGCGGCCCCACCGCGACGCAACGATGGTGCGCCCCATTTGGTCGCGGGAGATAGGGCGCGCGGCAACGCAACACCGACACGCCTCTCCTCCCGCGACCGCACCCGACCGTGAGGGACAGGAGAACTGTCCCTCGCACCCGCCCCTTTGGACGCGTCCTGCGCAGGACTCCGTCAAGCCCACGCGGAGCGTCCCCTCCTGGATCCCTCTTAGCTTCACCGCAGGTGACCAATCCACGGTTACTGAGCCCCCCCACCACGACAAGGTGGAGATCCCACGGGGGAGGGGGACTTAATGCCCTAGGAATTTTCTCCATGGCTACCTTAGGGTGCTGCAGAGAGTAATGGTAGGCATATTGTAATTTTTTTTATAGAAATATTTGGTAAGAAGGCAATCTCTACGTGTTACTGACGGTTTAGAATATTAAGTGTCATTTCTCCATTTCATTCCTCGGATGTAGTAAAATGTGACCAAGAAAAATGCACCAAACCAATAGGCGATGCAAAGATTATCCACGCGCCTCTAGCGGCGAATTTGGAAGCTGTCCGGGTACGACACTTTTGACAGCTTTCAATACAACTTTGCTTCGAGGTTATAGTGGTAATTTTATTGAGCTATCAAAAGTATCGTACCCGGATAACTTCCAAATTCGCCGCTAGAGTCGCTAGTTAGAATCTTAGCAACGCCAATAGTATCCTTGGGAAGAGACGGAAAACTCCACGTAAATCGCTGTAACAACCCATGTTGGCCAGACGGTGTGGTATTAACCCACAATACTATTGTGAAGCAATTTAGGTGAGGCCCGTCTCCATCAGTAGACTTCAAAAGACTGTATGATGATGAAAATGTCAGTGAAATCAATATAAAGATTACCATCTTGTTACCATCACCTATTACAGGATTTGTGAACAATATCTAAATTGACTGCCTCCGTGGTCCAGATGGCGTATGCGACTGCTGATCGGAGGTCCCGGGTTCAATTCCCGGGTCAGGCAAAAGTGTTACTGGATTTTTCAGAATTTTCAGTAGCAGCACGGAGTCTGGTGATGTGCCCGGTAATGGCAATAGGCTCGCCCCCTATTACGTGGGACCTAAAATTAATGGTGAAATGTGGGTGTAATATTACACCTCTGCCTACCCCTTCGGGGATACACGCGTGAGACTATAAAAAAAAATTTTTGCTATTTTAGTGATCACGACCGCCCGATCTCGAAATCAAGACCGACAAAGCAATAAAAAAAAACATTTATAAATTGTTGTACCTACTGTACACAGTTACACTGTGGCGCCCTTATCTCATAATATCAGGAGAAAATTGAAATTATTTCAACGATTACGCTAAATCAGCAAAATCTTACAAATTTTAATGAATTTTCTCAACAACTTAATCTCTGACACAAACAAAATACTCTTCGTGTTCTTCAAAGCGATTATAAATTAAAAAAAAATAAGCGTATCATTTCTGATTCTGTAATTTCGTGAATGTTGATCACAATTACTAAGCGCTTGTTAAGTACACGTTAATTAAAGAAACAACAATCGTCATCATAAATTATGCTCATCACAACATTATTTTGTATTAAGACCAATTATACAACCAAATATATCTGGCACAGTGTGGCAAAAAAGTAATGGTGGATAAAGTATTTGGATGTTTTTGTTTGAGTATTGAAATCAATAGTTAGTCGATTCAAAATCTAATTGCATTTCGTTCAGTATCGATGTCAAATAAAAAACGAGAATTGGCCTTCTAAACTTTGTAACCTAAGGAGCAAATACTAGTTAGGTATGGTAAGGCCAGTTTCAGGATACTTGAAACTATATTCGAACTTGGGCGCCTCCAACCAGTACAAGTAAAACAAAGATTATATACAGACAATTTATATTTTCGGCGTTGTTAGTCCCGTCCCACACACGTAACCCTTATAAAAAAGTTTGTCCGCATTAACGCGAGTTAAAACATAAAGTTTCCTCTGAGCCGTGGTGGAACTGAAGGGCTTTTTATTACGCCACTATCTCAACTTCAAAGTTGAAGAAGATCCCATTAAGTGGATAATAGCGTAACAACACGACCCATTAGCCACAACATACCGTGCAGAATAAACCATAAACAGCGGCGAAAAAGTATGGCGGTGTCATGGCGGTCTTATGACGGCCTTATGGCGGCCTTATAGCGGCATATTACCGCAGATGGCCACGATAATTAGGCCGACAGCATCAACCCCGTACTGCTGTATAATTGGAGTTGAGTTACATCCTTCCGGATAACCCTGAGCTCGCCAACTAATTAGTTGGGGACGAATTTATCATGTTTAAGAAATTTCGCCTCCTTAAATATGATTTATTGCGAATTACGAGATTATGGGACAATAGATTGTGCTCTAAAGGTACGAGTACCGTTCCGTGAATTTCCTATTCATTTTGATGCTTTTTTTTTGTACGGAGAGATGAATTTGTGAAGAGGTCTAATTGGGAAAGTATGTTTACAATAGATCCCGGTAATTAGTGCTCTTTCATTATATCAGATATCTTAATATCTCATTATTTTACCTATATTTATAGCGGACTTGACTTACGACTATTTTCTGAAATGCTATTAACGATCTATTGCATAATATCCAACTCATGTCAATATTGTAATAATCAACCCTGCCTTAAAAATAACTTGGACAACGAACGCTAATCGTCTTGGTTTTTGTGACTTTTATGCGAGAACTGTGAAATATATAAATAAACCCTTTGATGTTGGTCTAGTGTATCTGTTGTCTTTATACTGACTGTTAGTCAAGAATATGTTGCCTACTGTTAATTTCATAGCCGTTTTGATATCATCATGGTCATCTATAGTTGATTGAATCAGGCGTTACTTAGGAACTCTATAGGACTGGTATGGGTTACGGTAATAATGGTAACCCATACCATTCCTACAATTCTTATCCTTTTAGAGGAGTTCGGTATTGTCAACTGTTTTCTATTGCAATAGTTGGGGTGGTCAATCCGAGGGTGCGTGGTGGGTTCCTCTTTCCTTCCATTACGTTATCATGGTCATCAAAAACCCTGTTGTTATAGGTGATGATGACAATGATGATGTCTATCCTGCTGCATAGCACAGGCCTCTCATCATCGTGAGAAGGGCAAGACCATAGTTCCAATACGCTAGCCAAGCGTAGAATGGCAGACTATACATGTCTCTCAAGAACATATTGTAGAACTCTCAGATAAGCAGGTTTCCTCTTGATATTTTCCTCCTTTTTCTGCCTCCGTAGTCCAGTCGATAGCGTATGTGACTGCTGATCGGAGGTGCCGGGTTCGATTCCCGGGTCAGGGCAAAAGTGTTGCTGGATTTTTCCTAATTCTCAGTAGCAGTACAGAGTCTGGTGATGTGCCCGGTAACGGCAATAGGCTCGCCGCCTATTACGTGGGGCCTAAAAATTCATGGTGAAATGGGGGTGTAATATTACACCTCTGCCTCGAGGATGAAGGCGTGAGTCTATAAAAAAAAAATACATTCAATGCTCAATTAACATCAAAAAGTCGGTGGTGCAGGTTTGAACTGGAGACCCTCTGCGTAGCAGTCTGATAGTCTCACTAGTAGTTTATCGCCGCTAGTTTTAGTATAAACAGCCAGAAAGGTAAAATAACATTTTTTATCCAAGACAAACACGGTTGTTTAATTTGCCAGAAATTCTTTAATCAGACAGGAGTAAAAACCCTCGCGTTTCAAAGCAAAACGGTTACACTTTTGAAAACAACATAATTCTGTCTAAAATAAAACTGCCCGCTTGCACGGCATTTTTACCGTGAAATAAAACCTTGGAAGTCAATTACACGGCACTAGAGAAAAACGCAGCCAATGTTTTTCATTACAATACCTGTAGTATGAAGTAAAGTGTAAATGCATATGGTGTACGCGGCACATGCAAATATATGTATCTGCGTAATGTATTGTGTAAGTAAATGAGAATTAAATGTATTCGAATATGGCCGCGACCGTGGATAACTTTGAATTTTCGCAACATGTATAACACACAAATAACATACATATATACATATACTCACGCCTTTTTCCCGTCGGCGTAGGCAGAGACAACGGAACGCCATTTGCATCTATCCTTACAAACCTCACGCGCTTCCTCTACATTCATTACTCTGTTCATACATGCTCGCCGGTTTCGGGTGCTTCGGACCTTGCCATTCTTTAAGATGTCCCCAATCTGATCGACGAATGTCCGACGAGGTCTGCCGCGTCCGACTTGCCCACACACGTTAGCCTCATAAATTTGATGCGTCACTCTTTCTTCACGCATTCGCTCCACTTGCCCAAACCATTTTACCATTCCTTTCTCAATTCTTGTCACGATATCTTCTTTCAGGCCACATCGCTCTCGTATTACTGCATTCGGAATTCTATCAATCAGTCTTACTCCAGACATACTACGCAGTAAACACACAAATAATAGTTAAGATATTTAATGAAATTTATGATCAGGTCTAAATAAAATTGTGTGGTTACTTATTTTAGGTGTTTGCGTCAGCCGCGGTCACAGTAAAATTGACTTTTCGTGACCATGACTAAAATGTAACCCAAAGTATGAGATTTCGGCCACATCTGCTGGTTTCAGTGTTCACGAAAGACCTATAGCAGTAGTCTCTCAGATCAAATCGATTACTGTCAGAAATTAAACCGTTTTCATCCTGTATCAGTCGCAGTTCTACTCCATACTTTATTACTCACAGAAGACAACGACATGCTGAGTGTGGGTGAAAAGTGTCTTCTGTTCGATTCGATTACTGTACAGTTTAGACCCGATTGGTGTAATACTTATTATTAATTAAAGTATATTTGGTCTTAGTGTCCGTGTGACGGATTAAGAATACGCAATGTTACCACCCCATATCATCCCATGGGTGTCGTAAGAGCCGACAGAGGGAGAATATTATGCAGAGAACAGCACTGTAAGAGAAGGAAAACTTGATACAAACCCTATAGCAACCCGTTTGGCCAGCGTGGTATAGTAGGCCAATTCCTCCTTTCAAAGGAGAGGCCCAGTCCAGCAGTGGACTATTAAAGGCTGATGATGATGATTTGGTCTTAGCTTTTGAATACGAGAATGACCCAAATGAATAACAATTGATTTAACTAAATCGATTTTTTAACAATTTCATATTTACATATGGCAAGTTTTCGTTAGGAATTAAATACTGCGTTTAGTAATTAACATTTGCACGTTTAGTTTTTTATTCAAACTAGATTTTCATACTTTAGCAAAGTTCTAAAATATTATAATTTCATGAAAATAGTTAGGTTAATTCACTTATTAAACGGTACAAATCTGTACATCATCCATGGGCGTCGCCAAGGGGGGCCAGGGGGGCAGCTGCCCCTCCCTAGGATGCAAAAAACCCTACAATTTGTACTTTTCTCAATACTTTTCTCATTTTTCATATCAACTTGACCCCCCCCCCCACCCCCTTCAAGTCATCAGCTGGCGTACTTGCGCCCCCCTTGACAATCGGCTGGCGACGCCCTTGACATCATCCATGGGACCAAATCTACCATTCTCCTTTACTGGGTAAATTGGCAGTAGACTTATAGAGTAAGGTAATTTCTTCCCCTTATTTTTAGATCCCGTGAATACCAAAACTGTCACTGTTAGGATAGACTAGATCAGGATATACCTTAACATTTTAAAATAAATACCAATAACTAACTATAATACAACTATCCGTTCCATCACAAACATCCGGATGTCACTCGAAAAGCTGCCACGCTAAAATGGAGATAAGCTAAGATTGCCAAATTAGCTTTGATTCCTCTCATAAAAAAAAAAATAAGTCAAAGTCAAAGTTTAGAGCCTAACTCATTCTTGTAAAAATATTATGAGTTGAAAGTATTTACTAGATCACATCAGTTTTATTTTGACAGGAGCTAAGACTTAGATCTAGGATATGTAGACATTCGGTGATACAATTAGAATTAATAAACATACACATACATACATACATATCGTCACGCCTTTTATCCCCGAAGGGGTAGGCAGAGGTGTATTTCTACACCCACTTTTCGCCTGCTATACTTTAGTCCCACGTAATAAGGGGCGAGCCTATTGCCGTACCGGGCACATTTCCAGACTCCGTGCTGCTACTGAGAATTTCGTGACAGAAAAACCCAATAACACTGCCCGACCCAGGAATCGAACCCGGGACCTCCCGATCCCATGCGCACATTTATGCTGCGAGACCAATGAGGCAGTCGTATAGGGTTTGATGTCGAGTTTTCCGTCTCTACGCAAAGATGGTATTTGCATCGTGTTATCCCTTAGTCGCCTCTTACGACACCCACGGGAAGATAGGGGGTGGTGACACTTGTATTCTATGCCGTCAACCACACGGCAAATAATTAATAAACACACGCTTAATATTTGTTTTGATTGATTCATTAAGTCTAGCTCTTTCATTATTAATATAATTTGTATGTATGTATGTTTCTTCATCACACACAAGGTCCATAGTGAGATATTTGATTGGGTACGTTGTGAGTCAGTCCACTTGCAGAACATACGGGGTAGTACGAACGTTTAAGAACGTTCGTTGATTGCTGGGCAGTCACTCGGAGGGCACTTATCAAGAGCATGAGGCCGAATACCAACTTCATTGTATCTGAAAACAATGTGTTCATTTTAATTGAAATATTTGTGTTTTGGTTTTACTTTTTATATTAATTTTAAGTGCCATCGCAACACAATCATAACTACAAGAGACTTTTTACTTAAATTTAAAACGGGATGATTTCACTCGTGGCGTGAATCCACTACATATACAAGCTTAGGTACAACTTTAGCTAGGAGGGGAACGGCATTTTATTTAAAACTACAGGACGCCAGCAGCTACGCCTGCATTTTTTTTAAATTTACCCGTTTTGGCCGATCCCGTGGGAATTCCGGGAAATCCCTTCTTAGTGCACCCCTACAGTCCCCAGGGAACATACATGCCAAATTTCAGCTTCCTGCGCCCAATAGTTTCAGCTGTAGCGTGTCTGTCAGACAGTCAGTAACGCAAGGAATTTATATATTAAGATAATATATAGCTGATATGAACGTCATCCATGACTAACACATATGGCTGTGTGGATGTAGGAATCCAAAAGAAAAATCTAAGAATAATAAACCATTGAGAGATTGCCCAGAACCACATCACAAGGTGCAACCTGAGAATAAAATGTAAGCCGATTGTGCTAATGTAAATTCTTAACAACAAAACAAAAAAGAGATGAAGGTGAACGTTATCACTGATGGTGGATGGATCATAGTCTACTAAGCGTTCTCTTTTAATGTTCACACAGACGTTGAGAGAAAAGGAGACGTCTCGCAAAAGACACAATCTGAGTTTACAACAGAGATCGGGCTGCCAGTAAGGTGAAAATAAAAAAAGAAGGAAATGAAGCCGCACAGTGGCTGAGAGCGTTACTGGTATTGAGGTTACTGGACAGTTCTCGTTTACTGTGCGAAATGCAGTTCAACAGCAAATCTTTTCTTTTAACATTCTTTGATACAGCATTACCATCGCTATTGCACCATTCATTTTAAAATTAGCACCGCTTAGTCACATCCAGTCTATTTACACTTGCAATAATCGTTATGACTTATCTAAACAATTTATAAAAGAACCTGTTTCTTTATCCGCTGTTTTGTTATTTATTTGACGTGTTCACAATAGCACAGTGTAGATTTGAACTGATCAGCGAAAAGTGTAAATTTCTCAAAATTTATAAAGTACATGTAAGCATTTAAAAATATTTTTATTGCAATTAGAAAATTTTATATTGTTTGGGAATCCGTAACATTATCGTAGGCAAGGAACGTTTATTTCAAACTTACACTAAAAAGAAGTCTAAAAGAAATGTAATTGTGCTGCCCGCGTGGATGGCGTTTATCGCTACAAAAAGCCATGTGCTATTCTGATGTGTAAGATATATATCAATAAAGTTCCATCAAAATCTGTTAAGTAGATTTTGTTAGAAAGAGTAACAAACATGCATCGATTCTCACAATCTTTAGTGTTTATAATAGCTGTAGGATTATAGATGGAAGAAATAAAATATGCTGTAAAAACTGAATCTTCAAATTCATATAAGATTTAAAAAATTAGAATGTCTACAAATATAAATCGTTGAGTGCTTTTTATCGTGCAATTGAATCTGTCTTAATTACTTTGTGCATTTATTACTAACCACGGAACCCTCTGTGAGTGACTATATTCTATCTTTAACTATTTTTATGATAATCATTTCAGCTTCAATTATTGTACTTTAGGCATTAAATATTTAACAATGGATTGAAATTAAATTATTTCTAATGTTCAAGAAAAGTTTGGGAATATTTAATTGATTATAGTAGTCTTTTTTTAATATATGAGTATATTAAATCTAGCCTATAGCCTAGTGGAGATACCAACGGACTGCCAAGCAGAGGGTATAGAGTTCGAATCCATGGCACGCCCCAATGACTTTTTGGAGTTATGTGCGTATTAAATTGTAAATAAGCGCTTGCGCCGTACCTCGAAGAGCAAGTTAAGCCGTCGGCCCCGGTTGTCATTAACATCTTTGACAGTCATTATAAGGCGTCAGTACCTTCTAAATAAACTGGCACTAGTCTAAACCATGAAATATCGTTATCCCTTCGGGTTGCGGAGGTCAGACAGGCAGTCGCTCTGTGGAAAAGTTAATATTCAGCCGAATCCGGTTAGACTAGTGAGTGGACCCCAGGTTAAAACTGGGTTAACGCTAGGAGGATGAAGATTAAATCTAGCTAAAATACGTAATAAATTGTATGTGAATAAATTACCTGTTCGTTATTGTATAGAAACTTTAAATTTTGATGTTTACAAATTACTTTGTTAAAAATATTTCAACTTATCACAACACGTACAAAATATTTGAAATTTAATTTAATTTAGTTTAATGCCGACGATTGGCGGCGACTATGTACAAAAAACAGCTATTTTCTTAAAATGTGGACAGATTGACTTGTTGAAAGATCCAGTAAGTCAGTAGGTACTTAAATTATTTGTAATAGGATTCGTGTTTAGAATGGTGAATGAACATAATATCACGAACATCATGACTTTTCATAATTTTAATAGAATCGATTATAGCAGCCTAGATTCAATTCGATTCAATGGTTTATTGCTCTCCATATGTTTTACATGTTGTTACATAGGTATATAGTAGACACAATATGGACCCTGACGGGCACGGCAAAATAGAAAAGAAGAAAGGAGGAAGCCACTGGCATTATTGTTATTTAACCTTATTTTACAATAATGAATCGTTAAAATTTGTATATAAATAAAAATCGTATTACATATAATCAAAAATAAGTTCAGTTTTTACTTTATAAAACCGGTAACTTTTAATTAAATTAAGTGTATATTTATTATGAATCGGTTATTTTTTTATTAATATTATTTATTTATTTTTACTTTATTACTTATTGCGAAGAACACTAGTTATTAGTGCGTTGTAAGTTATTTAAATAATTAACATACATACATACAAACATAGACTCACGCCTGTTTCCCGGAGGGGTAGGCAGAGACTACGGAGCGCCATTTGCAACGAACTTGACATATCTCTCTTGCTTCATTCACTCCCATCAGATTCCTCATGCATGCTCTTCTGTTCAGGGTGCTTCTAACCTGTCCTGTTTTTAGGATGTCTCCAATCTGGTCAGAGAACGTCCGCCTAGGTCTTCCCCTTCGTCCTGTCCCTTCCACACTTGCCTTATTTATCTGCTTGGTCAGTCTATCGTCATCCATCCTCTCCACGTGTCCAAACCATCTTAGCATACCTTTTTCGATGCTTGTCACTACATCTTCTTTTACCCCACAACACTCTCTTATCACACAATTGTTTACTCTGTCAGTCAAAGAAACACCACACATACTTCGCAGTGCTCTCATTTCTACAGCATTTATTCTACTTTCATGACTCTTCTGCCATACCCAACTATCACTACTATACATAAGAGTAGGTACTAACACCCCTCTATGGACAGCCAAACGTGCCTTTTTGGACACGTTTTGGCTATTCATAAACGCCTTCAGAGCTCCATTCACTCTATTACCTGCATTAACTCTTCTTTCAATATCTTCTACATTCTTACCATCTCTTGTAAATAGCGTACCTAAATATACAAACTCATTCACTTGCTCCACTCGCTGTCCATCGATCATAACATTACAAGCCGTAACGCATTCCTCCTTTTCAAAAACCATAACTTTCGTTTTACTTACATTTACTTTCATTCCTTTCCTCTCTAACGCACCATGCATGATTGTTACCATCTCCTGCAACTCCTCTGCTGAAGACGCAAGTATAACCTAATCATCAGCATAAAGGAGGCACAAGTAACTCATTCATCCTTAATCCACAGTCACTATTTTTCAAATCTTGCAAACAATTGTCCATGAAGAGGTTGAACAGCCACGGCGACGCTACACATCCCTGTCTAACACCTGTTTCGATGGTAAACCAATCCGTGTACGACCCATTTATCCTCACACAAGCTCTAGAATCTTCATAAAGGGATTTCAGAGCTCGTATGAGGCTGCTGTTCACCCCATACATCGACAGTACCGACCACATTTCATTCCTCACCACTTTATCGTAAGCCTTTTCCAAATCCACGAATGCGCAATAGATCGTTTGACCTTTGGCCAAGAATTTTTCGGCTACGCACCGCAAGGAAAAAATAATAAAATAAATAACTCTGTAAATATTAGGTTTTGTAAGTTATCGTTTTGGGCTTACGATTTGTCAATTAGGTATTCATTTATGAAGTAGTAGCATTTATTTAGGAGTAGAAGTCTTAATTTTGATGAGAATATATTGGGTTCACTTAGTTTCATTTTGTATAGCTTCCGGTAACTTGTTAAATATGTTTATTGACATTACATATGTGCTGGTTGAGTGCATGCTTAGCCGCGAGGTTGGTAGGTTGAGTCTGTTTCTGTGCTTGAGTATATTTTTGGTATTTATGTCTGCCCTTTTTGTATATAATTCTGGGTATTTGCGCACAAATTTACATATTCGAAGATGTAAATACAGGGTAATGTCAAAATTTTTAATTCTTGAAAGTGGGGCTTACAGCTGTCTGTTTCACTTATGTTCACTAATATTCTTATCAGTTTTTTTTGTAGTGTAAACAATGTAGGTGCGTCTGTGCATTTGCCCCATAAGATGACACCATACTTGAGCCAGGCGTAAGCATACGCGTAGTATGTTGCCATTGCGGTTTTAAGGTCTGTAGATTTTTAAATTAAGCGAAGGGCGTAGGAGAATTTAGCTAGTTTAGCTTTTATCTTTTTGATGTGAGATTTCCAATTAATGTGCGAATCTATGTCTATGCCCAGTAGGGTGAAGTTATTAACTATTTCAATTTTTTTGTTATTGAAGCTAAAGTTTATATTTAGGGGTGTTTTTTGATGTGGATGGAATGTTATTAATCTTGTTTTATTAAAGTTTATTTCTAAGTTATTTTCAGTCATCCAATTGAATGCAGTGGTAAATATCGAGTTCAATTTTTCATTTAGGTTGATATTTGTTTCACAGGAGGTAAGTATTGATATGTCGTCTGCGAAGAGGACTGTCGGTTCTTTAATGTATTTTGGCAGGTCGTTAATATAAATGATAAACAGACGACATTCTATTACACTTCCTTGCGGAATTGAGGCTGTGATTGATCTCCTATCGGATCGGATTAATTCTATACAATTGTTATTTTTGTTATAAAATTCTAGTTCTACCAGCTGTTCTCTTTTTTTAAGGTATGATACAAACCATTCATGACATTTGCCACGAATACCTATGCTATATAGTTTGTCCAACAGAATTTCGTACTGCACTCTGTCGTAGGCCTTGGTCATGTCGAGTAGCACGCCTATAGCATATTTTTTGTTGTTGATCGTATTTATGGCCTCTTGGATGTATTTGTAAACGGCTAGTACTGTAGAACAGTTTTTTCGAAATACGTTTTGGCAGTCATTAAGGATATTGAATTTTTCACGAAACTCGTAAACGCGGTGACACATGGTCTTTCAAATATTTTTGAAGCTGTAGCTAAAAGGGCCATGGGACGATTACTGTATTGGGGTCAGTTTTTGTTTTTTTTTTTGTGAATCGGTTTTATCAGCGATTTTTTCAGGAAGTCAGGGAACGTTCCTTCTTCGAAAGACTGGTTTAGTAAATTATAAAATGAAAGAGTTAGTTCGATAGCACATTTGCGCAGTAGAGCAGGTGGGAGTTCGTGGATGCCATGGCTCTTTTTATTTTTTAAGATTATTATTAAATATACCTCGTATGGCTCGACTGGGCTAAGATAAATCGAGTTTTCAGTACTGGATATTATAGGTGACGGTTTGTTATGAATTGGGTTTGTATAAGTTTCTCCTACAGAAGCAAAGAAGTTATTGAAAGTGTCGGCTATTATTTTCGGATCTGAACATGGGCTGCCATTTATTTCTAAAGAAATGTTGTGGTTTTTGGGTTTTATTTTTTTGTTCGTCTTTTCGTTTACAATATTCCACATTGTTTTGACTTTATTATTTGACTTTAACATTTTAGATTTATACTGATGTTTTTTGTAGTAGTTATAACTCTTTTTAGTATTGTTTCATAAGCTTTGTAGTGATGTATTAAGACAGGGTTTTTTGTTTTAGTAGTGAGTGTTTTTAATAATCTTTTATTTTTACATGAGTTCTTTATGCCTACGGTAAGCCAATGTTTTTTAACTTTTGACTGTACCTTAATTTTTTTTATTGGTATATTTTGATTTAGAATATTAATTAGAGAAGTATTAAACATTTTATAGTTTTCATTAATATTTTGTCAGGTTTTATAATATTGGCCCACTCTATTTCTTGTAGTTTAGATTTGAATTTTGATATATTTGTGTAATTGAAAAGTCTCTTTTTGGTTTCTCTCTCAAACAACTCATACATCATATTTGTATGAGTTGTTTGTTGTGGTAAATTCAGTTGTAGTATAGTACTATTGTGGTCTGAAAAGCCTAGTTGTTCTACTGTCACGACCATATCTTTACATTCGAAATGAGTAAATATCAGGTCTAAGCATGTTGTGGTTGTTGGGGTTATACGCGTTGCACTTTTTACGTGTTGCGTTAGCTTAAATTTTAGCATTAGAATTAAGAACTGATTTGTTTTTAAGTTATCGGACAAAATATTGATATCAAAGTCACCTCCTATTACTGTATTCCGTTTCGAATATTTATTGTTAATATATGTTAGAATGTATTTGATTTGTTTGTAAAATACTTCTTCCTCTCTTCTGTTCCAGTACATAACAATTAATAAGGGGTTTTCATTAGGTAACTCGGTATCACATAATTCTAAAACATATTCTATAGATATTTCTGTAATATCATTTCTATGTATGGAATCAATGTCTTCTTGTAGTAGGATGCAGACGCCGCCGCCAGTTCGACTACTCCGGCAGTAGGATGACGCAATCTTGTATCCACTAAATTTGATGTAATCGAGTTTGTCTTGGGATAGCCAGGTTTCCGATATTCCCTGCTTTGTAGTCTGAATGTTGGGTAATGAAACTTTCAAGGATGTCCTGCTTATTGTTTAGGCTTTGGATATTTTGGAATAATATTTTAAATTGTAGGTCTTTGTTTCCGAAATGTATGGTTTACTCTTTCATCCGCCTTCTTTGTGGTGTGCGGTTGTTGAGATATTCCCGATGAAATCATATCCTCTTCGTAAGTTGTAGCCTGGTGCTGCTCATTATAGTCATTGTCCGTTATATTTACGCATTTTCCATATATAAAGAGTTGGTTGTTTCTTATAATTGCGTAGTAACCACTATTCCTGGCTTTAAACAGTCCTTCTCGTAGCTGGGCTCTTTTCTTTCTCTCTTTTGCGTCTAGGAACTCAGATATATGCAGTCCAGTTCCCTGAATGCTGCGGCTGTTGTCCATGATCAGTCTAGTCATTCTTTTGCTGAGTAACTCAATGACAAGGGGCGCTTTTTTAAGGTTATTTTACCCATCCTGTAGATGCTTTCTATATAACCCGATATATTTATATTCGTGATATCGTAGAATAAATTTACTAGTCTGTCGTAGAGATCGCTTTCTGGTTCTTTATAATAATCTGGTAGACCATAAAGCACTATTTTATATTTGTTTTCGCTTACGCTCGGCGTTTGGACTGAATGTGTTGATAACTCTTTTAATTCTTTTTTTAGGTTTTCATTTTCTCTAAGTAGTGTTTCTATCTTGATATTTATACTGTCTATTTCTTGTTGTCGTTTCGTACTCTCCAAGGTCAAGGTGTTAATTTTGTAATCAAAATCTTGTCGTAGTTCAGCTATTGCTCGCTTTATATCAGTCTGGATTGTGCTTTGTAGTTCCTCTATAATAGATCTATTATTTTCTTTAAGTCGCATTGCTATCAACTCGCTTAAGTTGTGCATTGTTAATGAGGTTTTTGTATCATTTAATATTTCAACTTTATCATTCATGTTTAATGTGTCTCCTAGGATGCTCAAGTCTTCAGAGCTGATGGTGCAATTTGTTATATTTGATGTTATTTTTCTTGTTGCGATATTGTTTTCATTTGTCGGGGAGATGAGGTTTGGACTACACTCTAGGCTTTTTGGGTATGTATATCTGTCTTGTTGGTCTTTGGTACTTTACGCAGGGCATTTCCATGATCTCTTTTGCTTTAAGGACATTAATTTGGTATAGTACTCCTTGGATAAGCCGGCACAATCTATGTCATATTTATATTTGCATAGGGAGCATGCTATATATTCTCTTGTTGGCAATTTTTGGTGACATCCTGTACATACAGTTGTTGATTCCATCTCGCAGTAAGTAGGTAGCCAAAGGAATAAATATTATTTTATATTTCCGAGAATAATACTCGTTATGACATCTAGTATGCAGTAGCAAGTACTAAGAAGTTTCGATTTTGGATTCTGGGTTCTGCTATTCGTCGATAGATGGCGGTACTCACATATGAAAATAATGCCTTTTAACCCCTTAACTGCAATAATAACCTCATAGGTTAATAAGAGAAAACGCCTCAACTGCAATAATAACCTCAAAGGTTAATAACGAGTCGGGTATCATTGGTCGTTGATATTTAACGGTTTTTGCCCTTGTAACACGATTTTGTTATATCATTCGATTTATCGATTTCCGCTTGACCAATTTTAATACTTTTATAAACTGGAAACGAGCAAGAATGAACGAAAATTAATTAAACAAAATACGTATGTAATTGAACTTTGCGACGACGCCATATTGGCCATTTTGATATTGAAATAAGTGTGCACGAGAAAAGTAAAAATGTTTGTAATGAGAAAACATTGAGTAATCTTATAAGTATTATATACAGAACTACTGGAAAATAAGTGTAGATTTCACATTGAGTTATAGTTTATCTGAAAGTGATTAATATTGCAGTGAAAAAGTAACGAAACTTTTGTTATGCACTTATTACGTTCCCAAAGAATGGCGGCCGTTATTTTTCGTCGCGTAAACAAAAACGTTTTATGGTGAAATAATTATTCTAAAGTAAAATGAGTTGAGTTATCTTTGCACATTGTATATTGTTTTAACGTTATAAAGTGCTCGTTTGGTGATTATGTGTGGATATTCGATAAATTGTGATAATGTTTACAATTTATACCAATGAAATTTCTCAAAATCAAAATATATTACATCGCTGCGAGAACAGGTCAGTTTTATTTACATATTGATAAATATATAACTAGTTAGATAAACTCGTAACGAAGCCAGGAAGGTATAATTCATGCCATATTATTATATTTTTGTAGACGAATTTTTCGTTTTTCTGCAAGTCTACGTAAAAATTATAAAGTGTTTGAAATGACGTTGGATGTCGTGCGTTGGGCAAAGCGAGCCTTGCGCAGGGTAGGGGTTAATTTGAAATGTATTTTATATTATACATTAGCTTTGTAATTGAAATATATGTATTTGGTACCTTTTAATGCTTTCTTCCTGCATATATTACTTTAAAGATGTCAGTAAATGTTTATTATTCACTTTTTATTGCCGCTCACTACACATCATTTGAAATTGGCGGTCGTTATTTTTCTTGCACTGTTTTTAGTGTTTTCTGGCCGTTTGCGTAAATAATATTACTGTACTCCAATGTCACTCACTTTTTGTCACGAATGCATTACTTTAAACAGTAAATTACTTCTAGATAATCACTTTAACTATTTTTTATCACAATTAAATACGTAGCTACTTGTTTGTTTACGCACAGTAGCGCCCTCTCTTTATAGATATAATGCTGTATCTTATACGATAATACGGAACCCTGGAATCGTGTAAAAGTTAAACTCGTGTAAAAAGTGCATAAAGTGTTTTTGTTGTCTGATTTCAATCAAATATTTTAAAATGTTGCCACTGCGTCAAGTATTGTGTTCAGTCAAGGGACAAGACTTTAGTTTTAAAATGGCTGTTCTAAACTTGGTTACTCTTTGATTTTTGTGTAAATGTTTATGGAGTGCCTCGTCACGCAGCTTTTATTAATTGCTAGGCAATTATACAGTGCAAGCCTTTTTTAAATAATTAAGCAAATTCTGCAATAAGTAAAAAGTATTTTGGGCACGCTTCCAATTTTAAAAAGATTTAAAAAGATTTGGGGCGTTTTTTAAGTTTGCTATCTGATTCAATTGAACATATTATTATGTATTTCCTAATTGTCTGTCATCATCATCATGTCAGCCTAGAGACGTCCACTGCTGGACATAGGGGTCCCCCAAGGTTCTCCACACCGACCGATCTCGAGCCGCCTGCACCCAACCGCTTCCCGCGATCTTAACCAGATCGTCGGTCCACCTTGAGGGAGGCCTACCCCTGCTGCGTCATCCGGTACGTAGACGCCACTCCAGAACCCACCTGCCACAACGGCCATCGGTTCAGGTGGAAATCGGATCTCCTCATTGCTGCTTCGATCTCGCAGGGAAACTCCGAGCATAGCTCTCTCCATCGCCCTCTGAGTGACCCTGAGCTTTCTGATAAGGCCCACAGCTAGTGACCACGTCTCAGCGCATCACTGGCAACACACACTGGTCAAGGACTTTCGACACTGCGGGATATCGGACGTGAATATATGCCGTAATTTCCCGAACGCCGCCCAACCGAGTTGGATTCGAAGAATGACCTCTTTCTCGAAGTTGGACCTACCCAATTGGATCATTTGTCCCAGGTAGACGTACTTATCGACAACTTCGAGTGTGGAGTTCCCAACCTGGATAGGAGTAGTGTCTATCAATGAGTCTCACAATGTTTTGTCTCGTTTGTCCCCATACAAGACACTTTGTGTGGTTCAAATCGAACCCACAACTTGGCGGAATGTGCGCTTAAACCACTACGCCATATATGCATTCATTGCTGATGAGATGCTAAGATTCATCATATCAGCAAAAAGACGTCCACTGCGCTGGACATAGGCATCCCCCAAGGCTCTCCATATGGGCCGAAATGCTAATGCTTAGATCAATAAATATTATTGGCAAAATTACAGAAAATGGGCATTAGAGGAACAGCATTGCAATGGTTAACATCGTATTTAAGCAATAGACAGCAAAGTGTTATGGTAACAAAACTGGACGAAAATAATATAATGACTCAATACATGTCACAATATAGATATGTAAACTGCGGCGTCCCTCAGGGGAGTATATTGGGACCTATTCTGTTTCTATTATATGTCAATGACATAACCCATATTACCCATCATAAATGTATTCTATTTGCAGATGACATTTCCATTCTAGTAGCTTCAAATAAAAAAAATAGCACACTTAATGACCACGAAACTGACATAAATACTACCATTGACAACCTAATTGATTGGCTAAATAAAAATAAATTAAATATTAACCTTAATAAATCAGTATATATCCAATTCAATAAATCGTATAATAAAAAATTCAATTTCAATTTAAACATACCAAAACTTAAGGAAGTAGCTCATAATAAATTTTTAGGAATAGTAATTGACAATAATTTGAACTGGAAAGAACATATAGAAACAATATCTAATAAAATTAATAAATTTGTATATGCACTAAGACAAGTAAGATACGTTACTAACATAAAAACTGCTATTGTTTCCTACCATGCTTACGTAGAATCTGTACTGCGTTACGGATTACCTTTATGGGGCAATAGCACTGACCTCAACAGATTATTTGTTGCCCAAAAGAAGTGTATACGAGCAATATGTGGACTGAAACCCTACCTATGTTTAAAACTCTCAAATTATTACCATTGCCTTCCTTGTATATTTTTGAAATATGCATGTTTGTATGGAAACACAGACAACTTTTCAAAAGTATAGACGAGATTAATTCGAGAAACCGAAGAGATGGAAATAGGCTTGTAATGGAACATGTACCAAAATCTTCAAAAGTTAATAAAAACTGTGTTGCTATGTGTGTTCGCATTTATAATAAAATACCCAGGGACCTGAAAAGTTTGAACACCCGACTGTTTAAAAATAAATTGTACGAATGGCTCAATGAACAAAATTTTTATAGTATTAAAGATTTCTTAGATTGTAATAATTGAATTATTAATGTGCTTTATGATTACTTATTATAATTTTATTTAAATATTTGTATGAAAAATTCTTTATACTTACTTATTATAATTTTATTTAAATATTTGTATGCAAAATTATTGCTAAACATGTGTGACATACGAGACCTTTTTTTAAGACCTTTTTATACCATGTTTATGTGCAAATAAATGATTATTATTATTATTATCCTCTTTATTTATATAATTTTCCTATTTTTTACATTTTTAAATATAACATTCCAAACAAAAAATTACATTTAAAAATATAAAAATAGATTCCCACCGACGACGGGAATAGGATCCAAGTCACCGGCAGTTAGGGCTCCAGAGACAGGAATTTCCTCACAATGCGAGCCGTTTGCAGAATTACTGCCTTTTGCATCAAACTCTTGACCCAGCTGCCTAGTTTCAACCTCTCTAGATGGCGTTCGAGGGTTTTCGCTATAAGTCCATTAACGGACACAACTATCGGAACAATGATTGCCGAATCAATATCCCACATATCGACAATCTCGTGAGCCAAGTCCAAATATTTTTCTTGTTTGTCTTTTTCTGCTTTCACGCGATTGTCGTCATGCGGAATAGTGATGTCAACAATCATTGAGCGGCGCTCTGATCGATCTATTATCACAATATCAGGCCTGTTGCAAACAACAGTCCTATCTGTGACAATAGATCGATCCCAGTACAGTGTTGCATGACCATTCTCGAGAACTGGCTCAGGGATGTACTTGTAATATGGCACTTCGACGTCCACAAGCCTGTACCTCAGAGCCAGTTGCTGATGTATGATCCTGGCTACTTGGTTGTGTCTGTGCAAGTACTCGCTATTAGCAAGACGAGAACATCCGGAGACTATATGTCTGAGGGACTCACCAGGTCGATTACAAGCCCGACATAGGTCTACTGTGCCGTCCCTCATGATATATCTCCGGTAATTTCTCGTCTTGTTAACCTCATCTGCAATTGCACAGACAAAACCTTCGGTTTCCCCGAAGAGATTACCGAAACGTAGCCAGGCCACAGAAGACAAAGAAAGTGGGTAATGCCTTTAGTCATAAAACTTGGTAACAATCCAGACTCTAAGGCTGACTGAAACTGTGAAGCCAAGCAAGCATGTGAACTACGAAGCCATTTTAGCCAAAAGTTATGTAGTCCGTCCGGCCCCGGTGACTTCCAGTTTGATGCCGGACGTATGGCATTGGCTACGTCTGCAGCTTCAATATTTACAGCTTCCATTCTCTCTATAGGTTCACATGCTCGCTCTACTTGACACATCCAATCACCCTCTGTATGGGCAACAGACGATGACCAGATTTTACGCCAGAAGGCCTTTATAACCTTGGCATCCTCCGGCCGATCGCCATCACCCATACACTGGTCTGATTGTTCCCAAGTTCTATAAACAGACTTTTGATCACTTTGGAACATACAATTATGGGAATACCTTTCCACACGCTTCTTGTATCTGCGAAGACGACTTCCCCACGCATAAACTTTCTGCTTTAGAAGGTCGATGCGCTCCGTGACACGTGTAATATATTCTTGAGGTCTAATATTAGTCCCCAAAAACGCACGTCTCACAAAACGCATCACCCGCGGGCGTTGATTACCCGATCTGAAGCATATCAACTTGCTGATGAGCACCCTAGTCTCATTGATACGTCGTTCAATTCTGCACTGCCATGCTGGTTCTTTCGGTTTTGGTCGCGTAACAGAATCATTCATAAACTTGACCCCTGCTACGCGACATACCGCAGTAGCACCGCAGTACAGAATTGAATGCGTATCTGTTAGGTCCCGGCTGTCACTAAAATAATTAGCTAACATTGAGTCCAGGGTGCACACCAGCGCTAGGTTTTTTTATGCGTGGGCAGTCGTGGCAGACGTGGCTGATGGTCTGGTGGTGTGGAACGATAATCCCGTAACGCATCCTCCAAAGCGCTCTTCAAATTATCAGTGTACTTTCCTCCTTAATTTTTTCTCCTTTTTTTTTCAAAATGTTGTATTGATTCTGTGTCCACCATTGGTACAGTGTCAGAAGAGGTAGGGACAACATAGCTACACTGTGCGTCCAAGCGTAGCCGCTCAAGTGCCTCGTCATCCAACAAGTGACATCGCTGGATAGCGCGCACTTGATCTGATAGTCGTTGCACGGAAACATTAACAGCTGGTTCAAGGGCCTGAAACAAAGACAGCATTCTGTTACGGTACGCTGTGAGGTTAATTCCTCCCTCTGTAGCCGCAAAATATGCGCGCATGACGTTTTCGTTTATTTGACGAGTCCAACGCATACGCTGCACATTACCACCGGTAGCGGGGATCCTATTCGTGGCCGGTGGGTCACGCGATCCCAAGCATGCTGGTGGCCGGCCTCTCCCCCGCCGACGTACAGGTGTTGGCGACGTCGGTGGGGAAAAATACTCGCCGCTCGACGAGCTCGACGCCTCTCCACTGGCCGGTGCCGCCGATGGCGTCTGCGAGGCGGAGCAGAGCAGCGAGTCCGGGGGTGATGAGCGTGCTCGTGCTGCCTTAGCCCGTGTTAACATAGTACATTCTTGTTATTTGTTATTGTTTATAACATATTTTACGTGATAATGACGGATGTCAGCTGTCAGCAAAATTTTCATGTCGCTTAATATATTTTCTTTGTGTATTTATGAAAAAGGTTTCTATTTATCTATTGAGTTTCTTACGAAATTATTTAGTGGTAACTGTTTTATCTGAAATAGTATCTCAGTACTTGTAAAAATAAATAAAATTGAAAAATTGTTCCATGAATGTACTGTCAACCTTAGTGTTGCCAGGTTATTATTATTATTATTATTCCTCTTTATTTATTTTCATTCTCATTGATCTTATTTTATATAATTAAATCACTTAACAAAAAAAAAAAAAAAAACTATATAAAACAGGACCACGGAGACCCACCGGCATCGGGCACAGGGACCAAGCTACCGGTGGTTAGGGCTCCAGAGAGAGGAACCTCCGAACGATGCGTGTCGTGTCCAGCAATACTGCCTTCTGTATAGAGGACTTGATCCAGCCGTCTAACGAGAGCCTCTTGAGGTGGTGGTCGAGGCTCTTGGCAATAAGACCATTTACGGTCACGACTATCGGTACAATGATCGCCGAGTCAACATCCCACATGTCGACAATCTCGTGAGCCAGGTCCAAATACTTAATTTGTTTATCTTTTTCGGCTTTCACGAGATTCTCGTCATGGGATATGGTGACGTCGACGATCATTGCAAGGCGCTCTAATCGGTCTATCACCACTATGTCCGGCTTGTTAGCCGTAATAGTTCTGTCAGTAATGATAGATAGATTATTATTATTATTATTAATACATAGTGAATCATGTATTGATCATTCAACTGTCAGCAGTATTGCCAAGTCAATATATTTATTTAAAACATTAAAGATTTTTAATTAACCGACTGGGTATTACATGGATCTCACTACTTTTTACGGTCGCGAGACTTGGTATATTTGACAAGTATTGTTTTTATGGGATCTCATTTCTTTTTGTAGATAGTCTTACTTTTGTCCTTTCCGGCACCTACCTTCCATTTCTTGTACACCAACAACGAATTTTCTTAATTAAAGCTCTACCTGCAAATTTAATTTTGTAATCTTTAATATTTATATGGGATTACAAAGTTATTTATGCAGTTGATGTATCTCGAAAACTTGACAGGAATTGAAAAATATTTTAATTTTTCCTTGATTCATATACTAAACACTAATCGTATTCTAAAATTGATTTACAAAAAAATCAGGTTTCTAGTTTTATCCAGAACGAAGTTATAGGGGGTCGAAAATGGCCTGAATTGCTTCGAGAAAAGGATGGTACGGCCGTGCCGCTTTTTTGCTTGACTTGTTGGGGGCACTGCCGTGCCCCCAGATCTTATCTGACTTAGCTTTAGCCCAGTAGGGATACCATGCAGACTAACATGCAGAGGGCGTCGGTATCAAACCCACGCCTCGTACTACTGACTTTTCGAGGTAATAATGCGTGTTAATTCTTAATTATGGCTTACCCGTGCTTCGGAGAGCACGTCTTTTACCATCACCATAGGGAATTAGTAACCCTTTTAATAAAAAATAACTGACACCTATGGAAAAACGCGATCGCTCTGTGTTTTAATGAGATCAACTGACAGTCGTTCTGTGGAAAAGTTAATATTATTAAGTCTTCGATGCCACTGGGATATCGCTAAACGATGATGATGATGAAATACATATAAGTACTTAAACATATCAATGTTGTATTTTTAATAAAGGTGTCAGAATTTGTCTCGTCCATGAGCCTTCTATCCAGAGTGATCTTCTTACTTTAGAAGTCTTAGAAATGACGGTCCAGATGACGAAAAGGATGCCTCGCAAAAGATTTGAATAGGAAACGAGATTGCTCACAAAACCGTTACCGACACAAATAAATTGTGCATACAATAGGGTTGTTTCCAACTAGTCAAATCAAACACTTTTAATGAAATGTCAAAAACGAACTTTACTACGGCGTTTGTATGAAATATGACTTAGCGACGTCATAGATTTCTGTTGGCAAATAGAATACTTATTATCAATAAATTGACAATAAAAAATCTTAAATAAAGTTTTAACATAAATTGATGAATAAAACTACCATTATTCTGATATGTTTTAACTAGATAAATAATTTTTATAATTTATTTTACTGGGTGCATAGGGTTCCCACCAAGAACTTAGGGTCCCAAGCCAACCTCACCTGCAAGTGGTGCACCTGCCGATCAACGGACGAGGCTCTGGCAAACAAAATGTCCCAATAAGCGGCAAAAGGCTCGCCACCTATTACGTGGGATCAAAACACTGGCGAAAAGTGGGCGTTTAATATGCCTCTGCCTACCCCTTCGGGGAAACAGGCGTGAGTCTATGTATGTATGTATGTTATTTTACTAGCAGGAAACTTCCATATTGAAGGCAATCGTAAATTATTTGTGTGGCTTACCTCTCGTAGGAGTAGTAGTATATATGTATGTAATATTAAACTTGAACATCCTGATGTTATTTTTTTTGTTTGTTTAGAGACATTATATACTCTATTGCCTCTGTGATCCAGTGGATAGCGTATGCGACTGCTGATCGGAGGTCCGGGGTTCGATTCCCGGGTCGGGCAAAAGTGTTTCTGGGATTTCCGTATTCTCAGTAGCAGCGCGGCGTTTGGTGATGTGCCCGGTAACGGCAATAGGCTCGCCCCCTATTACGTGGGACCTAGAAATTCATGGCGAAATGTGGGTGCAATATTACACCTCTGCCTACCCCTTCGGGAATACAGGCGTGAGTCTATAAAAAATATATACTCTACAACTACGGTAAACGGTATCGTGGGGAACTAACTCAAATTCAAGGCACGAACATAAAGCATACCAATCTTGGTGTTTACATCTTGTAACGACCAGATACATAGTACTCCTAGGTAGAAGAGCCTTGCTGATTTCAGCATGAATGGGCCGGCTTGACCGCGGAAGTACTACCCTCTCACAGAAAATTTACGTATAGTAATAGTAACTAAACTGTCGCGTTTCGTTCGGTGAGTTAGAGTGCCGGAGGCCTGATCCCCTATCCCTTCTCCTTCATCCCACTCGTCCTCCTATCCCTTTTCCTAACCCCAAGGGGCGGCAACGCATTTGTGACTCCTGTGGTGTTGCTTGGGCGGCAGTAATTGCTTACCATCAGGCGATCCGTCTGCTCGTTTGCCGCCTATTACTATAAAAAAAAAGACTCGGATTAGTGTTAACTGGTGACGCGATCTACAGTTAATTTAATACTCCGTACAAGAAACAAAATATCACGCTAGCTCAAAAACAACAGTACCTAATTTGTTATTTACCGTATTACAAATGTAAAACATTATGCCTACAAACGACATACATTCATATTACAAAATATTATATAATTGACATTTAGAAAACAGCCATATTTTTTTATGAATATCATCAGCCTTTTTCCGAATACACGTCGCGTCATGTTTCGGTATGATTACGCAAATGACGTCTTATTACGAGACGCTGCGTAGCTACCCGTCTCAACATTAATATGCTTTTATTCAACCAACCATCACATTTTATAACAACGAATAAAATATTTATTTTGGCTTATATTATGCGATTGGATACATCGAATGATACCATATAACTGTATAATGTTTCGCCGAGTGCCGCCTCTAGGGATCTCCACTTACACTAAAATTTTTATACGCTAACATAAAATCTTTGAGAATGTCTCATCCCGGCTAAAAGATAATTCTCGAGAATAAAAGCTGAAGATAGAGCGAACGGAAGGCTTTTAAACGAGTGATATGGATTCTAATGCATTTTAAGAATATTAAATTGTTTGTGTAAGTTTTCCACGAAGTGCTGATCGTTTTCGGTTCAATTCAATTTTCGCCAAGCTTTATTAGATTTGTGTATATTTGTTGGTAACACAAGTAAGCCTGAGTGCGGAGAAATAAGTTTCATACAACCAGAATCCTTAAATTGGTCAAAATTAATGTAATTCTTTTTTGATATTATAAATTAATTGTCCGGCGTCGGATCTGCTTGCATGCCTTTGTCACAATACTCACAATGTGAAAAAGTTTTGGTATGATATACATATTTGTTTTAAGCTGACTTAGCGAGTACCATAATAATTGCTACGATATAGTCGGGAAATCCTGGAAATGTATTTTTAGATATTTCGGTTTAAATATAAAACATAAAAATGAACGGCGATAAAATCCATAGATACTTTAATCTTAATATATAAAATCCTTGCGTTAATGACTGACTGACAGACACGCTACAGCCGAAACTATTGGGCGCAGGAAGCTGAAATTTGGCATGTATGTTCCTTGGGGACCGTAGGGGTGCACTAAGAAGCGATTTCCCGAAATGCCCACAGGATCGACCAAAACGGGTAAATTAAAAGAAAATGCAGGCGTAGCTGCTGGCGTCCTCTAGTGTGTTATAATTGGCATAAACATAAGTTATATTTATGCCTGTAATGAATATAGTGAAACTAAAAGAGTGTACTCGTTCTTAATTATTTTCATTTATTCCACTTTTGATCAACAACTCCAAAACAAAGAAAAGATAAACGTCGCAAGATCTGTAAACGATTACCTTCTAAAAGTTGTTCGTCGAAACAGAATGAAATATGTATACAAATCCACACCAATCTGGCAAGTCATTATCAAACCGAAAACTTGGTATATACGCGACAATCGTTATAAAACTTTACGAATTACTTTCTGGAATGAAAATTGCCTCCTAATAGAAATGTCAGTAGGTAAGTATACAGCAAAGAGCTCTGATTTTCTCATAGAGGCGCATTTCTTATGGGCGCTCTGAACACAAACTTTCTGTGACCCAAATTGCCGCTTAGCGGCGTGGCAGTCACGCTGCGACAGCTGTCTCTACGAGAGCAAGAGAGACGAACGTTCCTCAAGTGAACCTTAACTTAACTTAACCTTAGTGAGTCTTAACTGCGAGAGCAAGAGAGACGGAGAACGGCGCCAACTACGAACTAAACTGGAGACAGTCTCCTCTTGGAATCGGCACACGAAATCCTTAAGAACTGCGCTTCTATGTAAATCTGTATTCATTGTGTACAGTGAGCCCTCGTCTCACAAACTGTCAGTCGGAAACTTCACCATTAGAAATGTAGATGATATTTTATTTAGCTAGTTATTACGTTGAAGATATTTCGGTGATATTTCCTGTATAGACGATTCAAAATCGTCCTTTAATGAATTCATTTAACATTATATTATGCCCTTTGGCATTCGAATGAATTATGAATATAAAGATATTGAGTTCTGATTTAGTTGTACAACTGATGTTGCTGAGTGGGAAGTTTGGTTTGTTTATTCAGCAAGGATTTCAAGTGGACTGTTGAAGTGGCAATTTTGGAAAGTGACATTTTTCAGACGACCCTTGTCTGCATGTTTCATAGTATAATTAATCAACAATAAGTCATTCCAAATGTAACCGCTTTCTAAAAGTGTATTCAGTGATAGTCATAGAAATGACACTTGAAAGGTATGTGCACTGCCATATCGATTTAAAAATAATTATTAGTTATACCATTATTATTTATACCACACATTTAAACGATTATACCAAAGCCCTGTGCTATATATATATATATATATATATATATATATATATATACATACATAGTTTCACGCCTATAACCCCGAAGAGATAGGCAGAGGTGTATTTCTCCACCCACTTTTCGCCAGATATACTTTAGTCCCACGTAATAAGGGGCGAGCCTATTGCCGTACCGGACACATTTCCAGACTCCGTGCTGCTACTGAGAATTTCGTGACAGAAAAACCCAATAACACTGCCCGACCCAGGAATTGAACCCGGGACCTGCCGATCCCACGCGCACATTTATGCCACGAGACCAATGAGGCAGTCGTATAGGTTTTGATGTCGAGTTTTCCGTCTCTACGCAAAGATGGTATTTGCATCGTGTTATCCCTTAGTCGCCTCTTACGACACCCACGGGAAGATATATATATATAAAATAATAATAATATACCATCTTTGCGTAGAGACGGAAAACTCGACATCAAAACCTATACGACTGCCTCATTGGTCTCGCGGCATAAATGTGCGCGTGGGATCGGCAGGTCCCGGGTTCGATTCCTGGGTCGGGCAGTGTTATTGGGTTTTTCTGTCACGAAATTCTCAGTAGCAGCACGGAGTCTGGAAATGTGCCCGGTACGGCAATAGGCTCGCCCCTTATTACGTGGGACTAAAGTATATCTGGCGAAAAGTGGGTGGAGAAATACACCTCTGCCAATCTCTTCGGGGTTATAGGCGTGAAACTATGTATGTATATATATATATATAGCACAGGGCTTTGGTATAATCGTTTAAGGTGTGGTATAAATAATAATGGTATAACTAATAATTATTTTTAAATCGATATGGCAGTGCACATACCTTTCAAGTGTCATTTCTATGACTATCACTGAATACACTTTTAGAAAGCGGTTACATTTGGAATGACTTATTGTTGATTAATTATACTATGAAACATGCAGAAAAGGGTCGTCTGAAAAATGTCACTTTCCAAAATTGCCACTTCAACAGTCCACTTGAAATCCTTGCTGAATAAACAAACCAAACTTCCCACTCAGCAACATCAGTTGTACAACTAAATCAGAACTCAATATCTTTATATTCATAATTCATTCGAATGCCAAAGGGCATATTATAATGTTAAATGAATTCATTAAAGGACGATTTTGAATCGTCTATACAGGAAATATCACCGAAATATCTTCAACATAATAACTAGCTAAATAAAATATCATCTACATTTCTAATGGTGAAGTTTCCGACTGACAGTTTGTGAGACGAGGGCTCACTGTACACAATGAATACAGATTTACATAGAAGCGCAGTTGTTAAGGATTTCGTGTGCTGATTCCAAGAGGTGACTGTCTCCAGTTTAGTTCGTAGTTGGCGCCGTTCTCCGTCTCTCTTGCTCTTGCAGTTAAGACTCACTAAGGTTAAGTTAAGTTAAGGTTCACTTGAGGAACGTTCGTCTCTCTTGCTCTCGTAGAGACAGCTGTCGCAGCGTGACTGCCACGCCGCTAAGCGGCAATTTGGGTCACAGAAAGTTTGTGCTTAGAGCGCCCATAAGAAATGCGCCTCTATGAGAAAATCAGAGCTCTTTGCTGTATACTTACCTACTGACATTTCTATTAGGAGGCAATTTTCATTCCAGAAAGTAATTCGTAAAGTTTTATAACGATTGTCGCGTATATACCAAGTTTTCGGTTTGATAATGACTTGCCAGATTGGTGTGGATTTGTATACATATTTCATTCTGTTTCGACGAACAACTTTTAGAAGGTAATCGTTTACAGATCTTGCGACGTTTATCTTTTCTTTGTTTTGGAGTTGTCGATCAAAAGTGGAATAAAAGAAAATAATTAGGAACGAGTACACTCTTTTAGTTTCACTATATTCATTACAGGCATAAATATAACTTATGTTTATGCCAATTACAACACACTAGAGGACGCCAGCAGCTACGCCTGCATTTTCTTTTAATTTACCCGTTTTGGCCGATCCCGTGGGCATTTCGGGAAATCGCTTCTTAGTGCACCCCTACGGTCCCCAAGAAACATACATGCCAAATTTCAGCTTCCTGCGCCCAATAGTTTCGGCTGTAGCGTGTCTGTCAGTCAGTCATTAACGCAAGGATTTTATATATTAAGATTAAAGTATCTATGGATTTTATCGCCGTTCATTTTTATGTTTTATATTTAAACCGAAATATCTAAAAATACATTTCCAGGATTTCCCAACTATATCGTAGCAATTATTATGGTACTCGCTAAGTCAGCTTAAAACAAATATGTATATCATACCAAAACTTTTTCACATTGTGAGTATTGTGACAAAGGCATGCAAGCAGATCCGACGCCGGACAATTAATTTATAATATCAAAAAAGAATTACATTAATTTTGACCAATTTAAGGATTCTGGTTGTATGAAACTTATTTCTCCGCACTCAGGCTTACTTGTGTTACCAACAAATATACACAAATCTAATAAAGCTTGGCGAAAATTGAATTGAACCGAAAACGATCAGCACTTCGTGGAAAACTTACACAAACAATTTAATATTCTTAAAATGCATTAGAATCCATATCACTCGTTTAAAAGCCTTCCGTTCGCTCTATCTTCAGCTTTTATTCTCGAGAATTATCTTTTAGCCGGGATGAGACATTCTCAAAGATTTTATGTTAGCGTATGAAAATTTTAGTGTAAGTGGAGATCCCTAGAGGCGGCACTCGGCGAAACATTATACAGTTATATGGTATCATTCGATGTATCCAATCGCATAATATAAGCCAAAATAAATATTTTATTCGTTGTTATAAAATGTGATGGTTGGTTGAATAAAAGCATATTAATGTTAGATAAAAGATAGAGATAAAAGATAAAAGATCATTTATTTCGCAAATATGGGTATTACATACATATATTATGTCAGATGGTACAATAGTAAATTTAGTTCAGCCATATTTTACCAGTCGGCATGCAAAATCTTGATTTACATTCTAAAATCAAATGTGAGAGTTCAGTTCAAAATGTCAGTTAATTATAATTGATTAATGGATGTCAAAGTTAGGAGATATTTGTTCAAGTGTAATATAAAAATAAAAAATGAATGTCAAAATAAATGTAGCTAGAAAATAAATGTCAAAGTGTATTGATTGATTAAGGGATGTCTTCTAATTACAATTTTTTCATTAATGAACAATCAACATTGTAATGTCACAGGTAATTAAATTATTTAGTTTAAATTATTATCTACCACTAGATCACTTAACAATCATTTTGTCCAATAAAAAATCAGAGATATTATAATACGCTTTATCAGCAAGGTAAGCTCTTAGATTTTTTTTAAATTTGTTCTGATTCAGATTCTTCCATGATGTCGGTAATTTATTGTAGATGATAGGTTGTTGAGACGGGTAGCTACGCAGCGTCTCGTAATAAGACGTCATTTGCGTAATCATACCGAAACATGACGCGACGTGTATTCGGAAAAAGGCTGATGATATTCATAAAAAAATATGGCTGTTTTCTAAATGTCAATTATATAATATTTTGTAATATGAATGTATGTCGTTTGTAGGCATAATGTTTTACATTTGTAATACGGTAAATAACAAATTAGGTACTGTTGTTTTTGAGCTAGCGTGATATTTTGTTTCTTGTACGGAGTATTAAATTAACTGTAGATCGCGTCACCAGTTAACACTAATCCGAGTCTTTTTTTTTATAGTAATAGGCGGCAAACGAGCAGACGGATCGCCTGATGGTAAGCAATTACTGCCGCCCAAGCAACACCACAGGAGTCACAAATGCGTTGCCGCCCCTTGGGGTTAGGAAAAGGGATAGGAGGACGAGTGGGATGAAGGAGAAGGGATAGGGGATCAGGCCTCCGGCACTCTAACTCACCGAACGAAACGCGACAGTTTAGTTACTATTACTATACGTAAATTTTCTGTGAGAGGGTAGTACTTCCGCGGTCAAGCCGGCCCATTCATGCTGAAATCAGCAAGGCTCTTCTACCTAGGAGTACTATGTATCTGGTCGTTACAAGATGTAAACACCAAGATTGGTATGCTTTATGTTCGTGCCTTGAATTTGAGTTAGTTCCCTACGATACCGTTTACCGTAGTTGTAGAGTATATATTTTTTATAGACTCACGCCTGTATTCCCGAAGGGGTAGGCAGAGGTGTAATATTGCACCCACATTTCGCCATGAATTTCTAGGTCCCACGTAATAGGGGGCGAGCCTATTGCCGTTACCGGGCACATCACCAAACGCCGCGCTGCTACTGAGAATACGGAAATCCCAGAAACACTTTTGCCCGACCCGGGAATCGAACCCCGGACCTCCGATCAGCAGTCGCATACGCTATCCACTGGATCACAGAGGCAATAGAGTATATAATGTCTCTAAACAAACAAAAAAAAATAACATCAGGATGTTCAAGTTTAATATTACATACATATATACTACTACTCCTACGAGAGGTAAGCCACACAAATAATTTACGATTGCCTTCAATATGGAAGTTTCCTGCTAGTAAAATAACATACATACATTCATAGACTCACGCCTGTTTCCCCGAAGGGGTAGGCAGAGGCATATTAAACGCCCACTTTTCGCCAGTGTTTTGATCCCACGTAATAGGTGGCGAGCCTATTGCCGCTTATTGGGACATTTTGTTTGCCAGAGCCTCGTCCGTTGATCGGCAGGTGCACCACTTGCAGGTGAGGTTGGCTTGGGACCCTAAGTTCTTGGTGGGAACCCTATGCACCCAGTAAAATAAATTATAAAAATTATTTATCTAGTTAAAACATATCAGAATAATGGTAGTTTTATTCATCAATTTATGTTAAAACTTTATTAAGATTTTTTATTGTCAATTTATTGATAATAAGTATTCTATTTGCCAACAGAAATCTATGACGTCACTAAGTCATATTTCATACAAACGCCGTAGTAAAGTTCGTTTTTGACATTTCATTAAAAGTGTTTGATTTGACTAGTTGGAAACAACCCTATTGTATGCACAATGTATTTGTGTCGGTAACGGTTTTGTGAGCAATCTCGTTTCCTATTCAAATCTTTTGCTAGGCATCCCTTTCGTCATCTGGACCGTCATTTCTAAGACTTCTAAAGTAAGAAGATCACTCTGGATAGAAGGCTCATGGACGAGACAAATTCTGACACCTTTATTAAAAATACAACATTGATATGTTTAAGTACTTATATGTATTTCATCATCATCATCGTTTAGCGATATCCCAGTGGCATCGAAGACTTAATAATATTAACTTTTCCACAGAACGACTGTCAGTTGATCTCATTAAAACACAGAGCGATCGCGTTTTTCCATGGGTGTCAGTTATTTTTTATTAAAAGGGTTACTAATTCCCTATGGTGATGGTAAAAGACGTGCTCTCCGAGAGCAAGAGAGACGAACGTTCCTCAAGTGAACCTTAACTTAACTTAACCTTAGTGAGTCTTAACTGCGAGAGCAAGAGAGACGGAGAACGGCGCCAACTACGAACTAAACTGGAGACAGTCTCCTCTTGGAATCGGCACACGAAATCCTTAACAACTGCGCTTCTATGTAAATCTGTATTCATTGTGTACAGTGAGCCCTCGTCTCACAAACTGTCAGTCGGAAACTTCACCATTAGAAATGTAGATGATATTTTATTTAGCTAGTTATTATGTTGAAGATATTTCGGTGATATTTCCTGTATAGACGATTCAAAATCGTCCTTTAATGAATTCATTTAACATTATATTATGCCCTTTGGCATTCGAATGAATTATGAATATAAAGATATTGAGTTCTGATTTAGTTGTACAACTGATGTTGCTGAGTGGGAAGTTTGGTTTGTTTATTCAGCAAGGATTTCAAGTGGACTGTTGAAGTGGCAATTTTGGAAAGTGACATTTTTCAGACGACCCTTGTCTGCATGTTTCATAGTATAATTAATCAACAATAAGTCATTCCAAATGTAACCGCTTTCTAAAAGTGTATTCAGTGATAGTCATAGAAATGACACTTGAAAGGTATGTGCACTGCCATATCGATTTAAAAATAATTATTAGTTATACCATTATTATTTATACCACACATTTAAACGATTATACCAAAGCCCTGTGCTATATATATATATATATATATATATATATATATATATATATATATATATATATATATATATATATATACATACATACATAGTTTCACGCCTATAACCCCGAAGAGATAGGCAGAGGTGTATTTCTCCACCCACTTTTCGCCAGATATACTTTAGTCCCACGTAATAAGGGGCGAGCCTATTGCCGTACCGGACACATTTCCAGACTCCGTGCTGCTACTGAGAATTTCGTGACAGAAAAACCCAATAACACTGCCCGACCCAGGAATTGAACCCGGGACCTGCCGATCCCACGCGCACATTTATGCCACGAGACCAATGAGGCAGTCGTATAGGTTTTGATGTCGAGTTTTCCGTCTCTACGCAAAGATGGTATTTGCATCGTGTTATCCCTTAGTCGCCTCTTACGACACCCACGGGAAGATATATATATATAAAATAATAATAATATACCATCTTTGCGTAGAGACGGAAAACTCGACATCAAAACCTATACGACTGCCTCATTGGTCTCGCGGCATAAATGTGCGCGTGGGATCGGCAGGTCCCGGGTTCGATTCCTGGGTCGGGCAGTGTTATTGGGTTTTTCTGTCACGAAATTCTCAGTAGCAGCACGGAGTCTGGAAATGTGCCCGGTACGGCAATAGGCTCGCCCCTTATTACGTGGGACTAAAGTATATCTGGCGAAAAGTGGGTGGAGAAATACACCTCTGCCAATCTCTTCGGGGTTATAGGCGTGAAACTATGTATGTATATATATATATATATAGCACAGGGCTTTGGTATAATCGTTTAAAGTGTGGTATAAATAATAATGGTATAACTAATAATTATTTTTAAATCGATATGGCAGTGCACATACCTTTCAAGTGTCATTTCTATGACTATCACTGAATACACTTTTAGAAAGCGGTTACATTTGGAATGACTTATTGTTGATTAATTATACTATGAAACATGCAGAAAAGGGTCGTCTGAAAAATGTCACTTTCCAAAATTGCCACTTCAACAGTCCACTTGAAATCCTTGCTGAATAAACAAACCAAACTTCCCACTCAGCAACATCAGTTGTACAACTAAATCAGAACTCAATATCTTTATATTCATAATTCATTCGAATGCCAAAGGGCATATTATAATGTTAAATGAATTCATTAAAGGACGATTTTGAATCGTCTATACAGGAAATATCACCGAAATATCTTCAACATAATAACTAGCTAAATAAAATATCATCTACATTTCTAATGGTGAAGTTTCCGACTGACAGTTTGTGAGACGAGGGCTCACTGTACACAATGAATACAGATTTACATAGAAGCGCAGTTGTTAAGGATTTCGTGTGCTGATTCCAAGAGGTGACTGTCTCCAGTTTAGTTCGTAGTTGGCGCCGTTCTCCGTCTCTCTTGCTCTTGCAGTTAAGACTCACTAAGGTTAAGTTAAGTTAAGGTTCACTTGAGGAACGTTCGTCTCTCTTGCTCTCGTAGAGACAGCTGTCGCAGCGTGACTGCCACGCCGCTAAGCGGCAATTTGGGTCACAGAAAGTTTGTGCTTAGAGCGCCCATAAGAAATGCGCCTCTATGAGAAAATCAGAGCTCTTTGCTGTATACTTACCTACTGACATTTCTATTAGGAGGCAATTTTCATTCCAGAAAGTAATTCGTAAAGTTTTATAACGATTGTCGCGTATATACCAAGTTTTCGGTTTGATAATGACTTGCCAGATTGGTGTGGATTTGTATACATATTTCATTCTGTTTCGACGAACAACTTTTAGAAGGTAATCGTTTACAGATCTTGCGACGTTTATCTTTTCTTTGTTTTGGAGTTGTCGATCAAAAGTGGAATAAAAGAAAATAATTAGGAACGAGTACACTCTTTTAGTTTCACTATATTCATTACAGGCATAAATATAACTTATGTTTATGCCAATTACAACACACTAGAGGACGCCAGCAGCTACGCCTGCATTTTCTTTTAATTTACCCGTTTTGGCCGATCCCGTGGGCATTTCGGGAAATCGCTTCTTAGTGCACCCCTACGGTCCCCAAGAAACATACATGCCAAATTTCAGCTTCCTGCGCCCAATAGTTTCGGCTGTAGCGTGTCTGTCAGTCAGTCATTAACGCAAGGATTTTATATATTAAGATTAAAGTATCTATGGATTTTATCGCCGTTCATTTTTATGTTTTATATTTAAACCGAAATATCTAAAAATACATTTCCAGGATTTCCCAACTTCTCTTCTTTCTCTTAGCGTTATCCCAGTTTCAATCTGGGGTCCGCTTTCTAGTCTAACCGGATTTGACTGAATATTAGCTTTTCCACGGAGCGACTGCCTGTCTGACCTCCGCAACCCGAAGGGATAGCGATATTCCATGGTTTAGACTAGTGTCAGTTTTATTTAGAAGGTACTGACGCCCTGTAACGATTGTCAAAGATCTTCATGCCAACCGGGACCGACGGCTTAACGTGCTCTCCGAGGCACGGGACAAGCGATAATTAACATTTCAATACGCACATAACTCCGAAAAGTCATTGGTGCGCGCCGTGGATTCGAACCCGATACCCTCTGCATGGCAGTCTGTTGGTATATCCACTCGGCTATCGCCGCCAGGATTTCCCAACTATATCGTAGCAATTATTATGGTACTCGCTAAGTCAGCTTAAAACAAATATGTATATCATACCAAAACTTTTTCACATTGTGAGTATTGTGACAAAGGCATGCAAGCAGATCCGACGCCGGACAATTAATTTATAATATCAAAAAAGAATTACATTAATTTTGACCAATTTAAGGATTCTGGTTGTATGAAACTTATTTCTCCGCACTCAGGCTTACTTGTGTTACCAACAAATATACACAAATCTAATAAAGCTTGGCGAAAATTGAATTGAACCGAAAACGATCAGCACTTCGTGGAAAACTTACACAAACAATTTAATATTCTTAAAATGCATTAGAATCCATATCACTCGTTTAAAAGCCTTCCGTTCGCTCTATCTTCAGCTTTTATTCTCGAGAATTATCTTTTAGCCGGGATGAGACATTCTCAAAGATTTTATGTTAGCGTATGAAAATTTTAGTGTAAGTGGAGATCCCTAGAGGCGGCACTCGGCGAAACATTATACAGTTATATGGTATCATTCGATGTATCCAATCGCATAATATAAGCCAAAATAAATATTTTATTCGTTGTTATAAAATGTGATGGTTGGTTGAATAAAAGCATATTAATGTTAGATAAAAGATAAAGATAAAAGATAAAAGATCATTTATTTCGCAAATATGGGTATTACATACATATATTATGTCAGATGGTACAATAGTAAATTTAGTTCAGCCATATTTTACCAGTCGGCATGCAAAATCTTGATTTACATTCTAAAATCAAATGTGAGAGTTCAGTTCAAAATGTCAGTTAATTATAATTGATTAATGGATGTCAAAGTTAGGAGATATTTGTTCAAGTGTAATATAAAAATAAAAAATGAATGTCAAAATAAATGTAGCTAGAAAATAAATGTCAAAGTGTATTGATTGATTAAGGGATGTCTTCTAATTACAATTTTTTCATTAATGAACAATCAACATTGTAATGTCACAGGTAATTAAATTATTTAGTTTAAATTATTATCTACCACTAGATCACTTAACAATCATTTTGTCCAATAAAAAATCAGAGATATTATAATACGCTTTATCAGCAAGGTAAGCTCTTAGATTTTTTTTAAATTTGTTCTGATTCAGATTCTTCCATGATGTCGGTAATTTATTGTAGATGATAGGTTGTTGAGACGGGTAGCTACGCAGCGTCTCGTAATAAGACGTCATTTGCGTAATCATACCGAAACATGACGCGACGTGTATTCGGAAAAAGGCTGATGATATTCATAAAAAAATATGGCTGTTTTCTAAATGTCAATTATATAATATTTTGTAATATGAATGTATGTCGTTTGTAGGCATAATGTTTTACATTTGTAATACGGTAAATAACAAATTAGGTACTGTTGTTTTTGAGCTAGCGTGATATTTTGTTTCTTGTACGGAGTATTAAATTAACTGTAGATCGCGTCACCAGTTAACACTAATCCGAGTCTTTTTTTTTATAGTAATAGGCGGCAAACGAGCAGACGGATCGCCTGATGGTAAGCAATTACTGCCGCCCAAGCAACACCACAGGAGTCACAAATGCGTTGCCGCCCCTTGGGGTTAGGAAAAGGGATAGGAGGACGAGTGGGATGAAGGAGAAGGGATAGGGGATCAGGCCTCCGGCACTCTAACTCACCGAACGAAACGCGACAGTTTAGTTACTATTACTATACGTAAATTTTCTGTGAGAGGGTAGTACTTCCGCGGTCAAGCCGGCCCATTTATGCTGAAATCAGCAAGGCTCTTCTACCTAGGAGTACTATGTATCTGGTCGTTACAAGATGTAAACACCAAGATTGGTATGCTTTATGTTCGTGCCTTGAATTTGAGTTAGTTCCCTACGATACCGTTTACCGTAGTTGTAGAGTATATATTTTTTATAGACTCACGCCTGTATTCCCGAAGGGGTAGGCAGAGGTGTAATATTGCACCCACATTTCGCCATGAATTTCTAGGTCCCACGTAATAGGGGGCGAGCCTATTGCCGTTACCGGGCACATCACCAAACGCCGCGCTGCTACTGAGAATACGGAAATCCCAGAAACACTTTTGCCCGACCCGGGAATCGAACCCCGGACCTCCGATCAGCAGTCGCATACGCTATCCACTGGATCACAGAGGCAATAGAGTATATAATGTCTCTAAACAAACAAAAAAAAATAACATCAGGATGTTCAAGTTTAATATTACATACATATATACTACTACTCCTACGAGAGGTAAGCCACACAAATAATTTACGATTGCCTTCAATATGGAAGTTTCCTGCTAGTAAAATAACATACATACATTCATAGACTCACGCCTGTTTCCCCGAAGGGGTAGGCAGAGGCATATTAAACGCCCACTTTTCGCCAGTGTTTTGATCCCACGTAATAGGTGGCGAGCCTATTGCCGCTTATTGGGACATTTTGTTTGCCAGAGCCTCGTCCGTTGATCGGCAGGTGCACCACTTGCAGGTGAGGTTGGCTTGGGACCCTAAGTTCTTGGTGGGAACCCTATGCACCCAGTAAAATAAATTATAAAAATTATTTATCTAGTTAAAACATATCAGAATAATGGTAGTTTTATTCATCAATTTATGTTAAAACTTTATTAAGATTTTTTATTGTCAATTTATTGATAATAAGTATTCTATTTGCCAACAGAAATCTATGACGTCACTAAGTCATATTTCATACAAACGCCGTAGTAAAGTTCGTTTTTGACATTTCATTAAAAGTGTTTGATTTGACTAGTTGGAAACAACCCTATTGTATGCACAATGTATTTGTGTCGGTAACGGTTTTGTGAGCAATCTCGTTTCCTATTCAAATCTTTTGCTAGGCATCCCTTTCGTCATCTGGACCGTCATTTCTAAGACTTCTAAAGTAAGAAGATCACTCTGGATAGAAGGCTCATGGACGAGACAAATTCTGACACCTTTATTAAAAATACAACATTGATATGTTTAAGTACTTATATGTATTTCATCATCATCATCGTTTAGCGATATCCCAGTGGCATCGAAGACTTAATAATATTAACTTTTCCACAGAACGACTGTCAGTTGATCTCATTAAAACACAGAGCGATCGCGTTTTTCCATGGGTGTCAGTTATTTTTTATTAAAAGGGTTACTAATTCCCTATGGTGATGGTAAAAGACGTGCTCTCCGAGAGCAAGAGAGACGAACGTTCCTCAAGTGAACCTTAACTTAACTTAACCTTAGTGAGTCTTAACTGCGAGAGCAAGAGAGACGGAGAACGGCGCCAACTACGAACTAAACTGGAGACAGTCTCCTCTTGGAATCGGCACACGAAATCCTTAACAACTGCGCTTCTATGTAAATCTGTATTCATTGTGTACAGTGAGCCCTCGTCTCACAAACTGTCAGTCGGAAACTTCACCATTAGAAATGTAGATGATATTTTATTTAGCTAGTTATTATGTTGAAGATATTTCGGTGATATTTCCTGTATAGACGATTCAAAATCGTCCTTTAATGAATTCATTTAACATTATATTATGCCCTTTGGCATTCGAATGAATTATGAATATAAAGATATTGAGTTCTGATTTAGTTGTACAACTGATGTTGCTGAGTGGGAAGTTTGGTTTGTTTATTCAGCAAGGATTTCAAGTGGACTGTTGAAGTGGCAATTTTGGAAAGTGACATTTTTCAGACGACCCTTGTCTGCATGTTTCATAGTATAATTAAACAACAATAAGTCATTCCAAATGTAACCGCTTTCTAAAAGTGTTTTCAGTGATAGTCATAGAAATGACACTTGAAAGGTATGTGCACTGCCATATCGATTTAAAAATAATTATTAGTTATACCATTATTATTTATACCACACATTTAAACGATTATACCAAAGCCCTGTGCTATATATATATATATATATACATACATACATACATAGTTTCACGCCTATAACCCCGAAGAGATAGGCAGAGGTGTATTTCTCCACCCACTTTTCGCCAGATATACTTTAGTCCCACGTAATAAGGGGCGAGCCTATTGCCGTACCGGGCACATTTCCAGACTCCGTGCTGCTACTGAGAATTTCGTGACAGAAAAACCCAATAACACTGCCCGACCCAGGAATCGAACCCGGGACCTGCCGATCCCACGCGCACATTTATGCCGCGAGACCAATGAGGCAGTCGTATAGGTTTTGATGTCGAGTTTTCCGTCTCTACGCAAAGATGGTATTTGCATCGTGTTATCCCTTAGTCGCCTCTTACGACACCCACGGGAAGATATATATATATATATATATATATATATACGAATATTTTTTACTTTGGCATCATACGAGTCGAGTATGAATACTAAACTTCAACTAAGCTACACCTGTTACAATTTGCTCCTCTATTTGTATTTATTTGTCGAGTTTAAAGTGAGATATTGAACTAAGTAAGACAGTATTTACGTGCATAAAACTATATCAAGTGCAATAAACATTATAAACAGTGATAAACACTTAAATACAAGCAACAAAATAACATCTTACAAACATTCGTTAAAAACTGTGCAGTGAAATTGTGATTCAAATAAATCGTTGACCGGTACGCGTAAGTGACGCGGATTGCACGGCGCTTAAGCCCTTCTTGCCGAGACACCGCAAACGAGCTTCGCGCTACACTAAACAACGGTTTGAGTATCTAAAGCGCCTCAGATTATTGTGTACTATTAGACGCTACTGCTTCGTGCACTGCTTAAGCGCTGAATTGTTGTTGATACAAACGAAGTACCATTTTAAATATCGACTGCTGTTTGAATAAAATAAACATGTCAACAAAGAATTGTGCTGGCTGTATGAATGCTTTTAAGAGCAGGGAATGTTTGCAATGCTGCATTTGTCATCTCTGGTATGATTTGTTATGTGCGAATGTGCAGGAAAAGCGTTTCAAGCTTATGAGTTTGGAACAGAGAGGGTCTTGGAAATGCCCTGGGTGCCGCAATAAACAACCTAAAGGCGATAACACCAACACACCAGTCCGCTCTGCTCGACACGAGAGTCCACCTAAACCTCAGCGGTCGCCGTCACCATCGGATTGCAACACAACTCTGCGCACTAAATCACCATGCACCAACTCGCCCCACCAAGTTACTGGTGACTCCGTTATTCATTGTACAAGCGGAACTCTTCGGGAGATCATAAAACAGGAGATACAGAGTGCACTTAAAGAGGTATCAAAGCAGTTTCAACAAATAACAGAAATTGTGGATGACTTCAAGAAATCGCTCTCGTTTTTTAGCGAGAAGTACGAAGAAATGAGGGCTCAACTAGAAGAAAAGTCAAGTAAAATACATTACCTCGAAAAAAACAACATTGCCTTGCACGAAACTGTTCAACAACTTGGTAAGCGTCTTAACTTAGTAGAACAGGCTTCCAGGTCGAACAACATAGAACTACAATGCGTACCAGAAAACAAATCTGAGAACTTAACTACCACTGTTCTACAGCTTAGCAAAGTTATCAACTGTGAGATGAAAGACCACGACATACTACAGTGCACGAGAATTGCTAAAATGGATACACAAAGTAAAAGGCCTCGATCAATTCTTATTAAACTTAGCAGTCCTCGCCTGCGTGACAGCTTCCTCGCCGCAGCTTCCAAATACAACAGAAAGAACCCTCAAGAAAAATTGAATACAAGTCACCTCGGCATAGCGACTGAGAATCCTCTACCGATATACATTGGCGAAAATCTAACAGCTGAAAACAAAGCCATCCATGCGGCAGCCCGGTTACGTGGTAAAGAGTTGGGCTACAAGTTTATATGGGTCCGCAACGGGAAAATCTTTGCTAAGAAAAGCGAAACAACACAGAGTATTCTAATCAGTAGTTTAGATAGGTTAAAGTCTTTAACGTAACGTATTCCTTTTGATTAATTATAAAATATTATTTGTCATGTTCCTATTGTCATTTCTAGTCACATTCAATTGTTCACTTCATATATATTACCAAAATGTGCGTGGTTTGAAAACGAAAACTGTTGAAATGTATAACAATATATCGATACATAATTACGATATTATAGTACTAACGGAAACTTGGCTACACAGCGGCGTATATGACACAGAGTTGTTTGATGATAGATATATCGTTTATAGGCGTGATCGTGAAACAAGCAGATATAACACCAGAAAAGACGGAGGTGGGGTATTGATTGCTATATCTAAGCACCTTAAATCATGCAGACTATCCTATCTTGAGAGTGAGGTGGAAGATTTGTGGGTAAGTGTAGACATTTTCTCAAAAAACGTTAAACAAAAACTATTTATCGGCGGAGTATACCTACCACCACCAGTTCACATCGACACATTAGCAATGTATACAAATAATGTGCAAAAAATTATAAATAAATATGATAACAGTACGTTAATCTTAGGAGATTTTAATCTTAGCAGTATTTCTTGGATAATTGAAAATAATCATAATTATTTGTGTCCTGAGTGTAAAAATACTGACATAAATGCGATATTTACGGAATTTTTGTCTCTTAGTGATTTAAAACAATACAATTACATTTTAAATAGTAAGCTCAGAAATTTAGACCTCATACTAAGTAATCTGTCTGTTGAAAAGGTCGTACGCTGTAGTTTAGGTATATCACGGGAGGATCCCTTACACCCGCCTCTTGAATTTTTCTTGCCAGTAACATCAGATTGTCTGTTAGAGGGAAAAGCCGATATGAAGCCCAATTTCTTTCGAGCTGATTATGAAAAAGTTTTAAGTGCTTTAATGTCCGTAGAATGGAAACGTGATTTTGAAGCTTGCTCTTCGGTTGACGAAATGTTAGATGTTTTTTACGATATATTAAAACGAATTATATTAACAACTATCCCTTTGAAAACAATAAACAGCAAGAAATATCCCCCCTGGTATTCACATGACCTTAAACGTCTATATAAACAAAAATACAAATACCACGCTCGTTTCAAAAAATATAATAATCCGTTAGATTTAGTACACTTTGAAAAACTAAGAGAAGATTGCAAAATACTGAGAATGACATGTTATAAGAAATACTTAGCTCATATAGAGAGCGGAATCACTAGGAATCCCAAATTATTCTGGTCATTTATTAAAAGTAAGAGAAAAGGCAGCAGTTCATATCCAACTCAAATGCAGCACAACGATAAAATCGCAAGAAATGGAGATGATATTTGTAATTTGTTCAGCGAGAATTTTTCACAGGCTTTTAATCAGTCAACAAATAGCTCTTGCAATTCGAATACACATACGATTGGTGTATCGGTATCGGCATCACTGTGTAAATTAAAGTTCACTACCGAGGAAGTATATAAAGACCTAACTGCATTAAATGAAACTAAAGGAGCGGGAAGTGATGGTATTCCGCCTGTATTCATAAAGCGCTGCGCAAAATCACTAGCTGACCCACTTCAACAAATTTTTAACAGATCTATATGTGAAGGGACCTTCCCAAATAAGTGGAAAGAAGCTCTGGTGGTGCCTATATTTAAAACCGGCGAAAAACACCTTGTTAAGAATTACAGACCAATTTCAATCCTAATTACTTTTGGCAAAATATTTGAAAAACTTGTAACGAAACACTTAATGTGGTACCTTAAACAACATTTTACCGAACATCAGCATGGTTTCATAAAATCGCGATCCACTAACACTAACCTACTATGCTTCACATCTGCCGTATCCGAGTGTCTGGATAAACGTATTCCAGTTGACGCAATCTACACAGATTTTAGCAAGGCGTTCGATAAAGTGGACCACAACCTCCTCACAGAAAAGCTTGCATGGTTAGGTATCGATGGACCATTGATTAGGTGGTTCAATTCTTACTTAAAAGACAGAACTTCTAAAGTAGTAATAAATGGGTACTCTTCTTCTAGTTACAAGGCCACCTCTGGAATTCCTCAGGGATCTCATCTAGGTCCAATCCTCTTCAACGTTTTTATTAATGACATAGTTAATTGCTTTCAACACTCAAGATTTTTTTTATTTGCGGACGACTTAAAGATCATGAAACCAATCAAGACCGATGTAGATGTTAAAATGTTACAGGATGACATCAGCCGACTATCAAACTGGTGTAAAGAAAATAAAATGCAGTTAAACACAAGTAAATGTCATCATATTCAATTCAGTCGTAATAAACATATACGTGATAATACCTATAAAATAGATGACGTCCATTTAAACAAGGTTACCGCTATTCGAGATTTAGGAGTCCAACTAGACAGTACACTAAAATATGATGTTCACATTTTAAATACAGTTGCAAGGGCTTTTAAGGTACTCGGGTTTGTCTTACGTAACTGCAAAGGTTTCAAAAAATCAACCACTAAAGTAAAATTATTTAACTCACTCGTACGTCCCATCTTAGAGTATGGCTCAGTCGTATGGAATCCTCATTACGACGTATACACAAAACGTTTGGAGAGTGTGCAAAGGCGCTTCCTTTATCACCTAAGCTACGGCGACCAACTAGCAAAACAAATGCCGAGTTACACAGCACGGTTGACGCATTACAAATTAAAGACTTTGGCAAGCCGCAGAATGAAACTAGATTCCATATTCCTACATAAGATACTCAGTGGTGCCACAGACTGTAGTGAGTTGTTGAGTGCCTTAAATATAAAAACGCCTATTCGTATCCCAAGAAAGTCTAATTATAACTTATTTGATATTCCGCTCTCTAAAACTAACCTGGGTCATTACGCTGCTTTGCCAAGGATTTGTAGACTGTACAATACTATATCAAAGGCTCATGATATTGATATTACTGAGTCATTACCAAAATATAAGAGGCTACTGGAAAAATATTTTTAAAGTTTTATATTGTTTTGTGTCCCGTTTGATTTATTCTTATTTATTATCATTAAGTTGTTCATTAAAATTTGCACGGTTAAGTTTTATATTATATGCTTTTGTAAGTTTTTCTTTTTTATTCTAATATTATTATGTTGCTCATTAACTGTATTTGTATTAGGTTAGCTTTTATGTTATAGTGCATGCTGTGGTCTCCTATAACTGAAGGAGTGCACTGTTCAAAACTCTTGGTTGTATAATATGTCTGTGTTTGTGTATATTCTTTGTTGGAGATCCAAAATAAATAAAATAAAAATAAAATAAAATAAAATACCTGGGAAATTACTGGTTCAGGAGATATTGAGGCTCAAAGTTAGTATGGATTTTTTTAATAAGGTACAAAGTCGATGCATTTACCCCGCCAATATGTTCTTTAGATGTCCTATGACCCCATGGATAAGTAAGATAGGATATTTCGAGCATTGCACGCGCGCTTTTATAATTGCGGTTTAAAAAATGTGAAAACTTAAAAAAAGGCGTTACCCAGGTATTATTTTTGGTTAGTATGTGTCTAGAGTTACCGTAGCCAGGTGGGAAACTGTTCAGAACAGAGTTGCAGTGGAAGCTGTAATACATACACCTGACCACGATAGACAATTTATCTAAACACTTTCACCGTGGTAGCACAGCGATTAATTATAATGCTAATATTAATAAAATGTCTTACCAACTCTTACTGATGCTGTTCTTGAATGGACCTATAAGATTAACTCATAATTTTGGCCAAAATAACAAGAGAATCGAATAGATACCAGTCTCCAGTTCAGCGTAGTCCTTCTCCTCGGGCACCAATCAGGAATTCACACACGTGGTTTACAAAGTTCAATATTACACAAATGTTCATTAATTTATCACAAACTTTGCCGGAAGTCAAAAGCGGCAATTGTTAGTATTTACAAGTTAATTCAATTCGCGTTAATTCAAAAGGCGATCAATTTATATCAATTTATATCAATTTCAATCTCGCGAGACAGGCCAAGACCCAAAGCGTCTTTTTTTTTCAAGGCGGGAACGGAAGTGACAGTTCAGTGTGACCATTGTCAGAAATTTTCAATAGACTAAACAAAATGTTATTCGATCGATCTAATCAATTTGACTTATAATAAAAACTAATTCTATTTCAAACATCCACCCGCCCCGGACCGGCCTACCGGTCCGCTAATCGGTTGGTAGACGTGACAATGTTGCAACCGCTCTCCTCAGAATCGAACCGTCCACCAAGACCTCAGCAAATCTTGGAACTCCATCAGCCCCAGTTACCAAACGAAGGATGCGCCCCCTGCGCCATCTGAGTGGCGGAAGGTTAGCCTCCTTGATCAAAACGAGTTCACCAATCTTGGGTGGATCGGTCTTGTCGGTCCACTTAACGCGTTGCTGGAGTATGTGCAAATATTCCAAGTTTCAGCGTTTCCAAAAGCTCTGAGTAATCTGGCGTACCAATTCAAAACGCGAGAGACGACCAGGTCTCGTATCAATATAGGGGTACTCAGGCAAGGCGACAAGTGGGCGACCAATCAAAAAATGGCCCGGCGTAAGGGCCTCCAAATCATTCGGATCTGAGGAGATCGGGCACAATGGCCGAGAGTTCAAAACGGCCTCTGAACAGCGGGATAGCAGCCCTACGCTACTAACCCCACTGTACAAGGGAGTGTTTAAATGCTAAGGGCCTAATCTAACTTGTTAACCTACACTATCCTAGAGTCGTAGCCTATCACCTATACCTAATATCCTATCCTAGTTATCCTAATCCTTATACCTATACTAGCTGACCCGGCAAACGTTGTTTTGCAAAATATTTTTTTTTTTTGAAAAATAGATGTTGACCGATTCTCATAGATACCGGATAAGCACAAAAAATTTCATCAAAATCGGTCAAGCCGTTTCGGAGGAGTATGGCAACGAAAACTGTGACACGAGAATTTTATATATTAGATGTATCCTAAACCTATCCTAACTTGCACCTAGCGTAAAATGCGTATAGGCTTGGTGCTCTGTGGTATTCTGTGATACAGACCAGCACTTATACGCACCTACTACTAAGCGCCTAACCTATGGCACGTACTATCGTGGTACTATTGTGGTATGCTGTGATACAGACCTACGATTCGTACGCGCCTAGAACCTAACCCTATTTGTCCCTACAATCCCTATTAGATCCTAGCCCTACTATACGTATTTATATATACTTATATAGATAGGTGCGGGATATCTACCACCGGAGACCTATGATGACAGACGGACTGTGGGTAGGACTTAGGTATGGTGGAAATGGTTTTCTGACGGCCAACTCGACAGACTCACCGAGCTGATCAGTACTGATGGCTAAAGGTGTCTTGGCCACCGTCAGAGGTGTTGGAAGGGTATCGAGTCAAAGTCGGATTAAACTTGTGACTCCTTTATTTCTTATAATACATAATCTTATATACTAAACTTATCCTATGTACACACACGCAACTTTACAGTTGTGTGCTGTGTGTGTAAGGTGCCATCTCAGCGGTGTGTACCTTAGGTGAGTACGTGATTTTCTCTTAATTGAATGAAAATCACGAACAGTCTGTGTTCCAGTAAATACTCACGTAGGATTATATCGCTGATATGGTATGTTCATGTGTGAACATTCTAGCCTCTCCGAGGAACAGGCAACTCCAGTTGGTATAATTCTATGGAGTCATCCTTGGCTGTGTCCTGGTTCCGTGGCTGCTTCCTGGGAGGCTTCGGCAGATGGCTCGGCTGGCTGTAGATGGTGTTCCATGCAGCGTGCGTAGATGGTTGTTTGTGGTCTTGATGTGGTGCACGTTGCGGGTGTGGTGGATCAGATCTTGATGTATTGGGATGTTTTCTTTTTGTTATACTGTTGTTGGTGAATTTTATTACTCCTACGTCTCGAATAATTATCTCTTCTCGCTAATTGATGTTTATTATAAACAACCAGTGCATAGATGTTTCCAATGGATATTACTTGACTTTTAGTGTAGTGATATAAGTACGACATTTAGTGTTAGTTTGATTTTTCAATAATTGGTCAACGATGCAATTTTCATTTAATTGCATGTTCTTCACCACTCCAGGGAAGCAAAGAAACTGTTCGTACCTTTGTTATAAGTTTGACCAAGTTGCACCGTGGCAATCTTGGTTGTAAGTTAACTTCAACACTGTGGTCTGAAGTCTTCGGTGTTTCATCACCGATCCTACTATCTCGTATTTTATTTTGCTGCGAGCGTAGGCTAGTAGTTAGGCAACTTCTTCCGTGAGAATGAAGCCTGAGAACCTTGATCACACAGCACTCTTAGTAGCCTTTATCTTGGCTTATGTATGCTCAAGGGCCGTTGCTAAAAGCGTTGTACTCTGTGTGTTGTAATGGTGTTGCTCGCTACACCAAATTAAATAATAATATATAGTCCTTAGGTCGCATACTTGTTTCCACATGTGTTTGTCTTATCGCTACGCTGGCGCCAACGTTATGCAATTAGGGAACTCATAAATCCCAAGAGTTTGACAAATTTATAAGAGTTATGTGACAGGCATATAAGTAAAGAAATAGCCATGAAATATGAGAAAATATTGGCACTGTAGTGTTCACATGCTGTATAGTTGAGGATCATAAAAAAGGGGATCAACGATAAAAAAACGAACCCTTGTCAGGTAGTAAGAGGTCAGGGGCGTTGCCTTGGGGGTGTTTGACTGGACAGTCGGGCTTAAGAGGCGGAGCGAGTCAGATCTCGGGAACGCGTAGCGTGGGAGTTTAGGAAATACGGAAAGGGTGGTGTTTCGGGGGACAGTCAATGTTGGGACGCGGAACCGGGCGGATCTCGGACAGTCGGTCTTATGGCGCGAAAGAGGACAGTTCACGGGAACGCTCTAGCGTGGTGTTTTAGACAGTCAATGTGGGGACGCGGAACCGGGTGGAACTCAGACAGTCAATGTTGGGACGCGGAACTAGGCGGATCTCGGGGACAGTCAGTCTAAGGACGCGAAAGAGGACAGATCTCGGGAACGGACTCGCGTGGTAGTTTAGACAGTTGGTCTTATGGCGCGAGAGAGATCGGACCTGGCCTAGCGCGAAAGAGGTTCGGTGTTGGTCGATAATTAGTGCTTAGTGATATCGAAGAACAAGGCGAGAGGCTTCAAGAGAAGGTGATCAGCACAGGGCAAGGGGTAAGTTTGACAGCGACGCAGCTAAAAGTCCGGTGAGTGTCTGTTATTCACTTTACTGTAATTTATTGCATGAACTGTATAACATTAATAACTCTGTTGTGTATCTATGTCTATATCACACCATATATATATACCAGGCTGACTAAAATATAAAGTTCTCTATGAGATATTGTACATAGTTATATTATTAATAACCGCGTGTACCATTAGTAGTGGTTCGTACCTTGTTGATGATGGATGTGAAGACGAGCGATGTATGATGGGAGTCTCCGTATTCGCGATCAGGTGGTAGAATGCAGGACTTTCACAATCGCTGTCTTAACCTGCGTACAGGCCAGTACATAGCAGCTGACAAGGTTTTAAAGAGCGAAAGAAGAGCCACCTGTCGGTCACGCGGTAGATGTAAGTCCTTGGCGGCTAATCTAGTGGCGATTGTAACGAGAGCTTCTCTGCAAACTATGCGCGATGGCTTAATACGTTTTAATTGACTATGTTTGTATGGGCTTCAATGTTGTGACTTGCGGCAAGGAGGCGTTTTGTGACATCAGTTCTGAGACTGTTACTGTACGCTCAATACTATACACTGGATATCGCTGAAATACTCGGCGCCGATAATACTATATGACTAATATACCTGGATCATGTTCTTCGTCTCCCTGGAGCTGCCGTCTCTGAGATACGCTGCCTTGTACTCAAGTACCAATATGTGAAGCATGAATATATGGAGAGTGATTTTGCGACGACAAACCAATACTAATGTATCGCTGTCTTTAGTATTTTGATGTCCACTTTCATTCAATTATAAGCATTTACGTTTGGTAAATGCTGTCAGCAGAGGAATATAAAGTAAGGACGAATTCCATGGTCCTGCGCGGGGTGGTGCGCGGGAAACTGGCCAAACAAATTACTTGGCGGGGCCAGGCTGAAATTGATATTTTAGACCCAGTTAGTAAGAAAACTAAAATTTTAATCAGCCTGGGGTCCATAGGATTCCGTTACATTTGGTGCCGTGACCAGGATCCTCGTCATAAAATGTTCTGATTCACTTCAGAACAACGAGGAAGAACTAAAGGGTTACTACACAAACACAACGTAGAAAAATACAAACACAACGTAGAAAAATACAAACACAACGTAGGAAAATATCGATCTAATTAAGCACAACTTGTTATTCGATAATCGATAGACGATCATGTTCATTTTAGCAAGACGAAATAATTTAAGTCACGGCAATTATCACAATATGTAATAGTCCGAGGGGGGCGATATTGCGCCTAAGTGCCACACTTTTGCACATGTGTTATTTATTCTTATGGCACTGTGGTTCATCTTATAATATCGCTGTATCTTGAAAGTAAACATATAACTGACTACATATGTTGAAACGCTTTACATAAATGCTGCTCATGCGTGTCATTTATACTGTATGTCGAGTTCGAGTCTCGACAGTGGTTATATTATTGGGTACATAGAAATGCTTTTGATAAAGCGCGGCAATCATCTTAATATTTAATAATCGGAGGAGGGCTCTCTCGCACGTGTTATTTATTTTAATAGCACTTTGGTTCCTCTTATAACATCGCTGCAATTCGAAAGTAATCATATAATTGTCTACATAGATCCACCGCTTTACATAAAGCTCATGCGTGTCATTTATACTGGATGTCGAGTTCGAGTCTCGACAGTGGTTATATTATTGGCTACAGAAAATGCTTTACATTTTAATATCTCGAGTTCGACTCTCGATAATAAGCATATTATGGGTTACAAGCACTTGCGTATCAGGTTCGCTGTTTGAGTCCGATACGCGATGCGGACTAGCGATGGTTAGAACTAATTTTAGATAAGGAAAGAGAAGGATTTTATATTATAAAGATTATTTTTATAGAAAATCTGGTGTAGAACATTAACATGTCTTGAGATTAATGTATAATGCACACCAGAATATTCCGTGGAACATCTAGATGTAGTTAAATCAGGTTAGACTCCTGAGCAATGTCTGTGACTATAACTATATTGTTGTGCAACGTCAACAAACTAGACGCCGTATTATTAATAGCGTGTTCGATAACTGTATATAATAAGAGGGAATTATTTAAGGATAAATAATGAATAATATTTTGTTGGAGTTGCGGGACAGGAATTTATTACACTAACGTACTGAAATAGCAGGTTCGACTCCTGTTGCTATGATATTTTGAAATGTTTTCAACAAACTTACTGAAATAGCGGGTTCGACTCCTGTTGCTACGAGATTATAAAAATGTTTTCAACAAACTTACTGAGATAGCAGGTTCGATTCCTGTTGCTACGATGTTTTAAAAATGTTTTCCACAAACTTACTGAAATAGCGGGTTCGATTCCTGTTGTTACGATATATTAACATGGTTTCTACAAGCTTACTGAGATAGCGGGTTCAATTCCTGTTGCTACGATGTTTTAAAATGTTTTCAACAAACTTACTGAGATAGCGGGTTCGATTCCTGTTGCTATGATGTTTTAAAATGTTTTCAACAAACTTACTGAGATAGCGGGTTCGATTCCTGTTGTTACGATATATTAAAATGGTTTCTAAAAACTTACTGAAATAGCGGGTTCAATTCCTGTTGCTACGATATTTCAAAATGGTGTCAACAAACGTATTAAATTACGAAATCTAGTAATAATATCTATCTTATGCATACGCGTTCTTTGGACAAGCATCTATTAGTTTATTACATTGGTTGAGTTGAGATTCTTACAGAATGCATAGGGGTTTTAATGATGAAGTGTACACGAGCTATAATTGAGAAAAGGATTATTCTTAGGTCATATATCAGTAAATTTAGTTTCCTAACGTGTTAGCAAGTAGATTAGGGTAATATTAGCCCACTGCAGCATTTTGGTATACTTTATAAAAGCTCTAGGTTCGATTCCTGAGCATTGGTGAAAGTCGGCGGATATTATACTCATGTACCTAATGATCGGCGTCGGCTTTATAGAAGTCGCACAATGTGATTTTAAATATTTTGGGTTCGATTCCCAAACATAAAAAGAATGCACACTATTGTTGAACACGAAACTATTTTGTTAATTGTTGTTATTATTGTCTGGAGCTGGGTTTAGTGACCATTATTTTAAAATGTTTTGTTTTAAAATTGTTTCCCAAACTAGAAAGGCAATGCAATAAGCCGACATCTGGCACGTTGTTTCCAAATGCCAGCGTGTGAAAAAATAAGGGATAAAACAAAAAAGGGAAACACATTTTAGATGTTTATTAGTTAAAAGAAAGAAGGCTAGAAAGGAACTATTGTTCTTTTGTATTATTGATGTGCTTTGTCCGAACGCGCCAACGCGCACGTGAAAAGGACAGGATGGGCTACTTTGTTAAGATATGATTGCACATGTGGCGCATTGTTTTAAGGAACTGAATGGCTTTAGAAAGTCATTTACGCCGTTTTTTAGGATGGGTTCGATTCCCATCGTGAAAGAAGCCATAGTTCTTTTGTATTATTGACGTGCTTTGTCCAAGGGCCAAGATCGGCTACTTTGTTAAGATATGACTGCACATGTGCTGCATTCTTTTGAAAAACTGAATGGCTTTTGTAAGTCATTTCTGCCGTCTTTGGTATGGGTTCGATTCCCGCCGTGCGTCATATGAAATAGATATTCTACACGTGTTAATTCTAAGCATCAGTATTTTACCTAACTGTTACAGTTTGGGCTATCTCAAATTTTAGTTTAGCTGAGTATTTACAATACTTACTCATCTGCGTTACAATGTGATAGCCAGTGGCAATGATGTATGCATATGTTATGCCTGGTATATTGTACACATAACTTTTAAGAGCGCTCAATGCACCAGGGTTCGAGCCCCAGGTTTGCTTAGAGCTTGACATTGAGTTCCTATTCCTCATGAGATTCGAGAGGTGTGTAAGCAGTATGCTAAGAACGTCTTGATACATACTAGACTCATAGACCTAGTTTAGCCCTATCGTGTGATATCCGTAAACAGCTAACTTGATTCTGAAGTTCAAATAAAAATAATATTTTGTTGCTAGACTCATGCAAAAATACTTATTACGCATCCGTACTGAAAAATATTAATTGGTGATCCGCATCACATCTCTAATCATTTGTTAGTTTGTATCCGGGTTTAGTACTCAAATAGAAGTCGTATATTATATGACTAATCTTGGAAGTTTGATACTCGTGGCATTTCATTTAAAATTCCAGGACCCTACGTCACCTTTTACTTCAACTACCGCACGTGTTGTTGCGTCCGTCGGCTGTGAGTACAAAGTAGCGGCGTTCCGGTAACGTGAAAGGCAGCTGCAGTATGCGTCGAAGGACATATCTCGCATTGGATCATCTTACACAGAGCTAAGTTTTCATTATCTGTACTAACTATAAACGCGCACATTGACTAACTTCAAGCAAGTGGACTCCCTCTGATCCGAACTCTCAGATATACATACAATATTAAACGAAGGTTTAAGTTACATAGGGCCTTATGTGTGTCGTTCATTATATAGAATTTTTCTTTATGACATAATAAATTTGGCAACTGCATCCATCTACACGAGTAATAATCGTGATTGTTATTTACGTTAACTAAAATCAGAGCCTTAATAATGAAGCAGATATCACGTCGATATGCTCGATGATCCGAATGGAGAATTGATTGGAGCGGGCATCTCGCCGGACGTTGTGGGTTCGATTCCCACGCGTACAATTTCTAGATAAATGGGAATAATTCCTAGTGTGGGACCGAGTTTAGAATTGTTTAGTTGTAGGCACTGTCGAGCTATCGTCTGGGGAAAACGACTGCTGCACTATACTATTGTTTACGACTATTTAGCTCATTATATAAAACTATTGCAACTACTTGTCTGTCACTTTTGATAAAACTAGTCTCTTATACGAGTGTGTGCGAACTATTCCAGCCACTGCTACCTGACGCTATGTACACCCGCTACTGAACCCGATTTCGACGAGTGACAATGGCGAATCAGGTACCCTGATCATACCACGCTGCCCGTTTATCAAGAAGACATCTGGTATGTACACTTCCATTCTAAGCATGGATAGGATGTCTTATAGATTGTACTACTATTTTGAGAATTTATTGCTAATTCGCCATTTGGCTTATTGGAAAACATAGGTTACGGGCAACTGGTGATCTTGGTTATGTGTGCTAGTTCTAATAAGAAGGTTAGGTCTGGTAGGAGAAGTAGTACATAGACGGATTAGAATAAGCTTTTCCATTAATTTTCATAAACTTTAGATGGTAAACGAGGTTGAGGCAACAATTGCAATTAGATTCCTATAAGTGTCAATGTTGTCATAGTATAGGGATGGGCGGAGTATAGTTAGTTAGTGTATCGTACGGTGCGGCCTTAGCAAGGGTAAAGTAGGGTTATTATTATCAACCAACTATAAGTTAGGATAAGTGGTATGAAGCAATGGATACTTATTGGAAGTTGTATGATATTTGCCGACAGTTAAATGGTGGAAAATAAGATGCAGTTTTAACTGGCGTACTCTACTACATATGCTATTGTATCTTTAGTGAAAGCTCATACGCTATGACTTAGTCTACGCGTCTGATTTTCAGAGGGGGGAATGTAATGGTGTTGCTCGCTACACCAAATTAAATAATAATATATAGTCCTTAGGTCGCATACTTGTTTCCACATGTGTTTGTCTTATCGCTACGCTGGCGCCAACGTTATGCAATTAGGGAACTCATAAATCCCAAGAGTTTGACAAATTTATAAGAGTTATGTGACAGGCATATAAGTAAAGAAATAGCCATGAAATATGAGAAAATATTGGCACTGTAGTGTTCACATGCTGTATAGTTGAGGATCATAAAAAAGGGGATCAACGATAAAAAAACGAACCCTTGTCAGGTAGTAAGAGGTCAGGGGCGTTGCCTTGGGGGTGTTTGACTGGACAGTCGGGCTTAAGAGGCGGAGCGAGTCAGATCTCGGGAACGCGTAGCGTGGGAGTTTAGGAAATACGGAAAGGGTGGTGTTTCGGGGGACAGTCAATGTTGGGACGCGGAACCGGGCGGATCTCGGACAGTCGGTCTTATGGCGCGAAAGAGGACAGTTCACGGGAACGCTCTAGCGTGGTGTTTTAGACAGTCAATGTGGGGACGCGGAACCGGGTGGAACTCAGACAGTCAATGTTGGGACGCGGAACTAGGCGGATCTCGGGGACAGTCAGTCTAAGGACGCGAAAGAGGACAGATCTCGGGAACGGACTCGCGTGGTAGTTTAGACAGTTGGTCTTATGGCGCGAGAGAGATCGGACCTGGCCTAGCGCGAAAGAGGTTCGGTGTTGGTCGATAATTAGTGCTTAGTGATATCGAAGAACAAGGCGAGAGGCTTCAAGAGAAGGTGATCAGCACAGGGCAAGGGGTAAGTTTGACAGCGACGCAGCTAAAAGTCCGGTGAGTGTCTGTTATTCACTTTACTGTAATTTATTGCATGAACTGTATAACATTAATAACTCTGTTGTGTATCTATGTCTATATCACACCATATATATATACCAGGCTGACTAAAATATAAAGTTCTCTATGAGATATTGTACATAGTTATATTATTAATAACCGCGTGTACCATTAGTAGTGGTTCGTACCTTGTTGATGATGGATGTGAAGACGAGCGATGTATGATGGGAGTCTCCGTATTCGCGATCAGGTGGTAGAATGCAGGACTTTCACAATCGCTGTCTTAACCTGCGTACAGGCCAGTACATAGCAGCTGACAAGGTTTTAAAGAGCGAAAGAAGAGCCACCTGTCGGTCACGCGGTAGATGTAAGTCCTTGGCGGCTAATCTAGTGGCGATTGTAACGAGAGCTTCTCTGCAAACTATGCGCGATGGCTTAATACGTTTTAATTGACTATGTTTGTATGGGCTTCAATGTTGTGACTTGCGGCAAGGAGGCGTTTTGTGACATCAGTTCTGAGACTGTTACTGTACGCTCAATACTATACACTGGATATCGCTGAAATACTCGGCGCCGATAATACTATATGACTAATATACCTGGATCATGTTCTTCGTCTCCCTGGAGCTGCCGTCTCTGAGATACGCTGCCTTGTACTCAAGTACCAATATGTGAAGCATGAATATATGGAGAGTGATTTTGCGACGACAAACCAATACTAATGTATCGCTGTCTTTAGTATTTTGATGTCCACTTTCATTCAATTATAAGCATTTACGTTTGGTAAATGCTGTCAGCAGAGGAATATAAAGTAAGGACGAATTCCATGGTCCTGCGCGGGGTGGTGCGCGGGAAACTGGCCAAACAAATTACTTGGCGGGGCCAGGCTGAAATTGATATTTTAGACCCAGTTAGTAAGAAAACTAAAATTTTAATCAGCCTGGGGTCCATAGGATTCCGTTACAGTGTCCGGTCCGGTAAGTTTGACCAAGTTGCACTGTGACAATCTTGGTTGTAAGTTAACTTCAACACTGTGGTTTGAAGTCTTCGGTGTTTCATCCACCGATACCTACTATCTCGCATTTTATTTTGCTGCAAGTGTAGGCTAGTAATTTGGCTACTTCTTCTGTGAGAATGAAGCCTAAGAACCATGATCACACAGCACTCTTAGTAGCCTTTATCTTGGCTTATTACAATTGTGTTGATCTGTTGTACGTCCATTTTGCTACCCCTATCCTAACCTGTTTAATCTAACAAGGGGTGGAGTGACAACAAAAAAATAACTTTGTTGCGATCTGTTTCCTCGTTACGGTATGTGCGACTTCTCGAGCACCGGGGCGACCCTGTTCAAGGAGACCGATACCTGATCCGCTACCGAACGACGCAACTAAGTTAGTCAGTCACTTAATATACAACGAAACAAGCGCTAGGTTGGTGCACAAATCTGCTATATACCAGTTGTCAGTCAGTAATTCAGGACAAGAGGACCGCGTGTTACTGGTTTTTGCTCGAATAGGACTAAAATCCTACCCGACCGGCGAAGGACCACACTGAACAGCGGGATAGCAGCCCTACGCTACTAACCCCACTGTACAAGGGAGTGTTAAAATGCTAAGGGCCTAATCTAACTTGTTAACCTACACTATCCTAGAGTCGTAACCTATCACCTATACCTAATATCCTATCCTAGTTATCCTAATCCTTAAACCTACATGTATCCTAAACCTATCCTAACTTGCACCTAGCGTAAAATGCGTATAGGCTTGGTGCTCTGTGGTATTCTGTGATACAGACCAGCACTTATACGCACCTACTACTAAGCGCCTAACCTATGGCACGTACTATCGTGGTACTATTGTGGTATGCTGTGATACAGACCTACGATTCGTACGCGCCTAGAACCTAACCCTATTTGTCCCTACAATCCCTATTAGATCCTAGCCCTACTATACGTATTTATATATACTTATATAGATAGGTGCGGGATATCTACCACCGGAGACCTATGATGACAGACGGACTGTGGGTAGGACTTAGGTATGGTGGAAATGGTTTTCTGACGGCCAACTCGACAGACTCACCGAGCTGATCAGTACTGATGGCTAAAGGTGTCTTGGCCACCGTCAGAGGTGTGGGAAGGGTATCGAGTCAAAGTCGGATTAAACTTGTGACTCCTTTATTTCTTATAATACATAATCTTATATACTAAACTTATCCTATGTACACACACGCAACTTTACAGTTGTGTGCTGTGTGTGTAAGGTGCCATCTCAGCGGTATGTACCATAGGTGAGTACGTGATTTTCTCTTAATTGAATGAAAATCACGAACAGTCTGTGTTCCAGTAAATACTCACGTAGGATTATATCGCTGATATGGTATGTTCATGTGTGAACAGCCTCAATCTTACAAAACACAGTTGCGAGTTCCTCAAATGTAAGGACAGATTCACCGATTGTCCTGCGCAAGTGTGTTTTGGCCGATTTTACAGCGGCCTCAAATATACCACCCCAGTGTGGACAATTTGGTGGGGAAAACAACCAATTTATCCCACGTCGGCCAAACCTATCACCTATATCAGCCTTGTTGGTTTTAAGAAAATTAACAACATCATTCAAATAATTATACGTGCCCTTGAAGTTAGTGCCGCAATCAGAGCGGATCAAGGAAGGCAGACCTCTGCGGGATACAAACCTGTCAAATATGGCTACAAACGCCTCGGTCGTAAGCGAGGAGACCAGTTCCAAGTGTACGGCCTTTGTGAAAAGACAAACAAAAACACACAAGTAGGCCTTTACAGTCTTGCTGTTTCGAAGTGTCGACGTTTTCACCAAGAAGGGACCAGCGAAGTCCGTGCCAACACCGTCAAACGTCCTGCTTTCAGTTACGCAATCTGCCGGTAAGTCCCCCATCAACGGCTGCATGGTAGAAGCCTTGAGCTTATAGCAAGGGATGCAGCGAAAGACTACACTCCGAATAATTCTTCGGGCAGACAAGATCCAAAATTCGCGTTGCAAAATGGCCAACAGCGCATTACAACCAGAATGCAAATTTTTAAGGTGACGGTCAGTTACCAACAAACGCACCAAATGACTGTCCTTAGGTAACAACAGAGGGTGACGTGCTCCGTAAGGGAGGTTGGCGTTCTTGAGACGCCCTCCAACGCGCAAGAGACCCGTTTCGTCCAAAAAGGGGTTCAATTTAGAGATTGCTCCCGACAACTTCGATTTCCCTGACTTAAGGATAGCAATCTCCTTCTCAAAATTCGCCAATTGCACAGAACGAACCCAAAAGGTAAGGGATTCCTGTCGTTCCTGTGGTGAGATAAACGGTGTCAGACGTTTTTGTTGTGGGTGCCTACAGATAAAAACAAAACGCTTTATCCAAGCAGTAACACCTAACAACTTGTCGAGGGAGCTGTAACGATTCAACAAAAAATCGGGGTCGAAGGCGCATTCCACCTTCTCAAGAGCGAGTGTTCGTAGGCCCGGCAAATTAGAAGTATTCAAAACTGGCGTTCGAGGCCAATCAATTTCTGGTCGACTCAACCATTCCGGACCCCACCACAGCGAATGACCTATCAAACTAGGCGTCAAGCATCCGCGCGAGGCACAATCAGCGGGGTTGAGCTCACCTGGCACGTGTCTCCAAACAAGCTTGACTTCAGAATTTTGGATTTGGGAGACGCGATTAGCGAAAAATACCTCCAAGGTGTGGACAGAAGCCTTTAACCAACAAAGAACAATTTGGCTGTCTGTCCAGGCGTAGGTCCTACTAATACAAATGCTTTTACCCAAAGTGTTAGACACGTGGTTCAATAAGCGTACAAGTAGTGCTGCTTCCGACAGCTCCAATTTCGGAATGGTCAAAGATGTCCGAAGGGGTGCTACCTTGCTCTTCGCCATGATCAGGGAAACTATCAACTGACCTGAGGCACTGACTGTGCGCAAGTACACCACGGCCGCGTGACCACGTTCCGAGGCATCACAAAACCCGTGAAGGGTGGCCTTGTACTTCCCGGGAGGAAGGATGGGACGAGGCAAAGAGATCTCGTTGACGGCAGGAAGTGAGGATACAAAAGAGGTCCATTCCTCAACAAGAGTGCCGTGTAGAGGTTCGCCCCAGGTCAATCCTGCTGTCCAAAGCTTCTGCAAGAAGCATTTTGCCCAAAATATGATAGGACAAATCCAACCGTTTGGATCAAAGGTTCTGGCGACAGTAGACAACACGAGACGTTTAGTCCAAGAACAAGGCAATTTCAAGTCTACGTTGTACGTAAAGATGTCTTGGACTGGTCTGTACTGAACGCCGAGAACAGCCATCATGGCGGGGTTGTCAACAATCTCAAACAAATGTGGATCCTGCTGATGATCCTCTGGCAAGCCTTCCAAAAGCGCTGGTGAGTTGGAAATCCACTTACGCAACTCATAACCAGCGGAGGCCAAAATACCTATCAATTCGTCCCGCAGGAGGATCGCCTCGTCCGCTGTGGCGGCGCCCGAGCTAATGTCATCGACGTAAATATCGTCTTTCTAGATGGCGGAGGCTCGTGGGAAACGTAAGCCTTCGCGGTCTGCAAGCTCCCAAAGAGAACGTATTGCCAAGTAGGGGCTTGATCTTAACCGTACGGGTTAAGATCAAGCCCCTACTTGGCAATACGTATTCGTATTGAGCTCGTAGACGACCATGGGATCGGGAGGAGACTCTCTCCAAAGGATCAGCTGGAAGCGACGGTCATCAGGGTGGATAATCGTCTGCCTGAACATCATTTTTATATCGGCCACAAAGACAACCTGATGTCGTCGGAAGCTGGTGATGACGTCACAAAGGTCCTTGACCAACTTGGGACCAGAATGCAAGCACTGGTTCAAGGAAACGGCCGTAGAAGTCTGCGCAGAACCATCAAACACTGTGCGCAGCTTGCCAGTCGATGGCTTCAATACCGCATGATGCGGGAGAAAGTAGTGCTCCACCGAACGCCAATCCAAATTTGACACAGACATGTGTCCCAACTGTTCATATTCCCTCATGAACTCAATGTACTTCTGTCTGAGCTCCGGATAACGACCCATGCGGCGCTCCATGGCCAACAACCTCTTTTCGGCTAAAGGTCGTGACTCACCAAGCGGAGGCCGAACAGACAGGAAGGGTAGCCTCGTAATGATCCAACCAGAACGGAGTCGACCAGTATTGTTCTGGAAGAACAGCTCGCACTCCTCATGTTCTGGATTCAAACGAGCAGCTTGAGGAGGCTCCTCTATCTCCCAAAACCTTTGAACTGCATCAGAGAGAGCAGAGCCTACAGCCAACAAATTATCAAGTTTGGGTGGAGGGGGGTCCCTAGGTACAGGTCCCATCAAAGCAAATCCAAATATGGTCGGGATGGCAGTCAAACCATTTGGCACTAAGACCCGTTTCCCACCAATCAAAATTCCACCGAGGACATCAGAGCCAATCAACAAGTCGATTTGTCCCGGTGTGTCAAATTTGGGGTCTGCCAGTTCCAATCCCGATGTCAAATTCACCACAGCAGCAGGTAGCTGCTTCTGTGGGTGCATACCCAAAATATTCTTCGACACAATAGCTGAGGTTTTAATCCTCGGGTGTGAAGATTTAACAGGGCCAAACAAAACCTTAACTTGGCCTTCAACATTAGAGGCTACGTCACCTATGCCCCGTATACAATTTGGAAAAGAGCCCATATTTAATTTAACCTGCCCTACCAAATAAGTGGAAACAATGCAACCTTGTGAACCTGTGTCCAATACAGTACGGACAACAACAGAGGTCCCCGTGGGTCCCCAGACCCTAACAGCAACCGTTGGCAGGATAACGGTCTCAATGGGGGAGGTTGGCGTTATAGGGCAGGGGTCAATGACCTATTGTTGCCTGGGCGGCGACCGTTGGCCAGGACCAGGCAAGTCAAAAGAGGGTGCGGCTTGAAGTCCTCAAAGGTGCGATGACTCGATCCGCGCGCCATCTGTGGGGGGTCGTAGTGACGCACCCGCCCAAAACGAGGTGGGCGCGAGTCAAGGCGGGACGCTCCGCCAAAGGAGGGGAATACCTGGGGCAGCAGTCATGGTGCTGGTGACGCTGAACAGCACATTCAGGTGCGCGAGAGAGAGGAGGCGTGCGCACTGTTATGCGCGACCCGGAATTTAGGTTTTTAAAAAAAGAATATTTTACAAGGTTAAAATAGTATGTATTGTTCATAGAAAATATATACAAGGATTTATATTGGCAGCCGACCGAATGGTTACGATCTCGGGACTCGACTGCCTTACAAAATGGCTAAATGTACTTACAAACTACATGATACACAATAAATGCTAGGTCAGCATTCTTAGCTTAGGTCTGGCATAAAGGGGTACACAGACAGGGTATAACAACCCCCCGATTAAGAATAAACTTCAGGTAATAACTGAAGTTTATGTGTTAATAAAGTTTTCAAGGGAAAGTCAACCTATTCGAAGAGTAGGTGATGGGATAATTTGGGGCATTTCAACGCCAGAATCTGTTTCAGAATTTTGATTTTCTGGAGATTTTAGAGGGAACAGTTTCCCGAGTATGCCAGACTTTTTACATATTTTAAATAAAATAAAAATTATAATTAAACTTAAGATTAATATAATTACTATATTAGTATAGTAGTTTGTATACATTATAATATTGGGTTTTTCTATAATAGACTCTAAACTCTTTAACATTTCCGGGTTGTCAAAAGCAACGGAGTCCAAATCAATGTTTTTTAAGTTTACCGTTGGTAAAACAGGAGCTACGTTTACATAATTAACTTTGTTACAACAGGAGTCATTAAGTATATCTAATTTAGTCATTACAGGTTTTAAAACTAAGTTTACATTATTCTTGGATACTAATCTCGTATCCTTACAATAAGCTACTGATCCTTGTGGTAAGTATAAGATACCGTTACCTATTATATCTAATTCTAAAAATTGTGTTATGTTGTATTCTATAATTAATTTAGACTTTTCAGATATTATGAATAACCACTTGTTATTTTGTAGTGGCTGCCAGATATGAACGTCGCCATGGAAGAATTTGGTTACACATATTGCTGGTATAGAGGTGAGTGGTTTACTTATTATTTCCGATTCACAGATGGGGGTGTTGAGCGAAGAGTATGATATAGGAGTATCGCAAAGGTAAGTATCACTGTCTATTGTTTTACAGGTATGCAGGTCATCCAGTTTGCAATATGTTGATTTGTCCTTGCTTATGCCAATGTATTTAGTAGAGGGGACAATAGTGGAATAGGAAGTTGGGTTATCGATATCGTGAGGTGCCGGACTAGGTAAGCTATGATATAAATCGAATTGAGTAGTACTTATTAATGGAATTTCAAGAACGAAAACGATTTCATTTTCATTTAGGTAACTAGATATAGTGGATATGTTTAAAATAATATGTACATTATTCAAGCTTAAGAGCACAGGTAGTCGTTTAGAGTTCGGTATAAATCTGTAATTGTTGACTAACTCATTAAAGAGTTCCTTAGGGGTTAAGATTGTGGGATACAATATATTAGACTTACTAAACATAATCGAGTTAACAGTATCTTCGATTCTAAAAGATAATGTCAACAGGCAATTTTCTATCATATTTACTAATTCTAAGACACGTGATCTTAGTTCTAATTCTTGGGAGACGTATGTCAAATTTTGAATATCTTCATATAATGATGCAATGGCTGTTGTTATTTCCTGTTCATTGGAGTTAATTCTAGAGATTGTATCGTTGAATGATTTTAGAATAGAAGTGGTGACTAAAATATTTTCTTTTACAAGTGTAGCTAGTTTTTTCTGATCAGACTGAACTTCGTGGATAGCGTTATCGTAGCGGATAGCGTCATCCTCATCCATGGTGCCGAAAAGCTTTTTAGATATAGTACCTACTACTCCGAGAAGGGCTGACCTTCTCGATCTACGGGAAGTAAGATGAGAAATGGCTTCACTGTCGCGAGTCATGTCTTCGTATCGGGTGATAAGTGGCCGAAAAAGGTTATTGCATTCTACATAATCAAAAGTGACACTCCTCTCGCAAAGACATTTAGAGTTATTAAGAAATTTATATATATTATTTATATGCGGATAAATATACGATACGTCTACCGGTATTACTACGCTAAGATAACTATCAACTAGACTTACAGAACCTAAAGGGTCGAAATAGATTCCAGGGTTATTTGCAATCTGTTCGACGAACTGTTGCCCCAGTGAAGGGTTACTGTAACAAAAATTCAATTGCTATATCTAAGTCTTATATTTTATCCTTAGTCACTAATTACATCTACTATTTCTTGTACGATGTTACTTTGGTCAGGAACATCTGGCCTAGAGGCAAGTTTGACCTCATCATAATGGTGTATAACATGTCGCCTATTAATAAGCAAGGTCAGGGTGTTCCTCCCATTTATTTTAATGACCTTGTATGGGCCTTTCCATATAGGCGAAAGGGCTTTACGCAACCTCAAATGGTTTTTTAAATATACGTAGTCTCCTACTTTGTAAGTGACTGGACGCGTGTGCTCGTCATAATACTTTTTAGACTTTTCTTTAGACGCAATAAGGTTTTCTATTGCCTTGTTTCTCGAATGAGTTAATCTATGCTGTAACATCTTCAGATATTCTGGGTAAGTAGTTTCTACATTAGAGCTATATATGGAATCTGGGATGAATGGCTTTCGACCAAATAATAACTCATAGGGTGTGAATTTTGTGGTGGTATGTACGGAAGTGTTGTACGTCAACATTGCAGTGTAAACGTACCGTGGCCAGTTATCCTGGTTATCATTTGCGAAGGACTTCAGGTATTCCTTGAGCGTGGAGTGACTCCTCTCAAGGGCGCCCTGTGTTTGGGGATGATATGGGGTTGACCACAACTGTTTAACCTTTAGGAACTGACAAGTTTTCTTAAATAAATCCGCTGTGAAGTTGGTACCTTGGTCTGTTAATATCGTTTTAGGAATCCCAAACTGTGATATGAAATGTATGAGGCAATCTGTGGTTTCCTCTGCAGATACACTGCGCATAGGATATGCAGCTGAAAACTTTGTGAGGTCGTCTTGCAGAGTAAGTATATATTTAAGTTTTGCAGTTCCAGATTCCGGTAAGGGGCCGACGATGTCGAGTGAGACGCGTTCCAAAGGGACAGTGGATGTTGAAGTGATTTGCATCGGTGCCCGATTAAGTTTACGGAAGGCTTTATTTTCTTGGCAAGCTGAACAATTTTTTACATAATTTTCAATGTCTTTCCTCATACCTTTCCAGTAATATTTTTCTTTGATTCTGTTATACATTCTAACAGAGCCTAAATGACCGCAAACAGGTAAGTCATGGTTTTCGGTAAGTATCTTTTTAATTTCACTTAATGATGGATACATTATACTATTATGGTAAATATTTATAATAATTCCAGTGTCATGGAATATGTATGATAGCATATTATAAATTTTAACAAAAGATAAGCTTTCATAGGGGTTTTTAAAATCAGGAATTGCTATTTCCGTTACATTTTCGTGTTTTACTAATTCATTCTTTATTTCTTTCAGGATCTTGAAGAGATCGGGATAAGCTGTTTGGTCAAAGTGATGGACTTTAACAAATAGCAACCAAACGGTTTTGTTTTGTACTGTTAATCTTTTAAATGTATGAAGTTCTCTTTCAGCATTAAGAAAATCATCTGGATTAGCAAGGTTTCCAATAATTTCAGGGATATACGGACAGGATTCATCGAGATCTACGGACGCAGGTACTAAAATGTGACTACACTGGGCTTTAGTAAGGCTTTCATTGTGTTCTTTGATACATGTATTAAATTTTTTGTTCTTTTCCAGGTTACATTTCAGAAATTGGGAATAGTCATCCACTGCTCTCGGCGAAGTAGAGGAGGGACTCATCGCTATCTGAGGTAAGTCAGGAGTACTTCGGGTGTTAGGATTGTTTTCTTCAATGACAATATCTCGACTCTGTCCCTCGTCGTCTACAGGAAGGGAAGGAATACTTAAATTATCAAAGTCAAGGTTTAATTCACTAGAATGAGGACTTAATTCTAAAGGTCCGAGTTCAATGAGATCATCTGGCAGGCTAGCATTTTCAGGGTTTGGAAATATGGGATTTACTGGGTATCGGGATAATGCATCGGCTACAGAATTTAGTTGCCCTTTCCGATAAACAATTTCGTAATCGTATTCCTCCAAACGGAGGCGCCATCGCTGAAGTTTGCTACTTGGGTCTTTATGATTGAAAAGCCACCTAAGTGGGCGATGATCTGTTACTATGAGAAATTTGCGACCGTATAGGTAGGGGCGGAACGTTTTACATCCGAACAATACAGCAAGCAACTCCTTTTCAGTCGTGCTATAGTTAGTTTCGCTTTTGTTGAGAGTTCGCGATGCATAGGCTATGGGTTTGTCTTTCCCAATAGTTCCTTGAGAAAGTACGGCCCCTAAGGCATGATTAGAGGCATCGCAGGTAAGTATGAATGGTTGCGTGAAATCAGGATATACAAGTAACGGTGCGTTAGTAAGCCTATTTTTTAATGTGTCGAATGCAACCTGTTGTTGGTTTTCCCAATTATAGGGAATATCCTTTTTAAGTAAATTCGTTAGGGGTTTAGCAATCTTGGAAAAATCTGGGATAAAACGCCTGTAGTATGAGACTAACCCAAGAAAGGATTTTATATCTTTTTGGCATTTAGGAGTGGGAAATTCTGTCACGGATTTTATTTTGTCGGGATTGGGTTTCACTCCCTCTTCGGTGATAATGTGTCCTAGGTAGCCGACTTCACGCCTTAAAAATTCGCATTTGTCGGGCTGGAGTTTCAAATTGAAATTTCTCATTCTCTGGAACACTGATTTTAGATTAGAAATGGCTGAATTCAAATCGAATGCATACGAAACGACGTCGTCGAGATACACGTAGCAATGAATGCCCTGCAAGCCAGATAGCGCTGTATTCATCAGTCTCTGAAAGGTTGAAGGAGCATTTTTCAGCCCAAAAGGCATACGAGTAAATTGAAAGTGTCCTTCGGGCACATTAAAGGCTGTTTTGGCTTTATCGGTTTCTTTTAAGGGAATTTGGTGGAACCCTGAGGCTAAATCGAGCGTAGAGAAGTATTTACTGCTCCCCAACTGATCCAGGATCTCTGCTATTTGTGGAATTGGGTATGTGTCACCTATCGTGACATCATTTAGTTTCCGATAGTCGATAACGACTCGCCACTTTTGAGTGTTTGAAGCGTCCATTTTCTTTGGTACAACCCAAATAGGGGACGACCAAGGGGAGTCAGAGGGTTCAATGATGTTCTGGCTCAGCATCTGGTCTATCTGTTTTCTAACTTCGGCCTTGTGGATTTCAGGAAATCTATACGATTTTGTATGGATGGGGATATCGGTTGTGGTTTTTATCTCGTGCTCGAGGGCATCTGTGCAGGTTAGATACTCTCCAGGTAAGTGAAATATGTCTGAATAATCAGAACATAATTGGTAGAGGGCTTCTTTCTCTTCATCGTTCAGATGTGAGACGCGTAATTGACTGAGAACATCTCTGGTTCTTTGAAAGCTATTTTTAGACGCAGGATTTGTTTTACAATTATGTACGGTATTTGTGGTTTCAGAAAAGTTGGCAGGAATAGGTTTCAATTCTAAGTTAAGGTTAGATTTTAATTCAATAGGATGTTCCGATGTGTTTACCACTGATAAGTTTACTCTATTGTTAGGCTTCACCGCCACTAGGCAATTTGCAATCAATAAATTTTCAGAATAACTCTGATCTAATATAAACCCTTCCTTTATTTCAGGGTTGGATACGGAACATTCAATGACCGTTTCAGTTCTAGGCGGTATGATATATATAGGATCGGAAAAATACAGTTTCAATTTAGAATTTCCTATCTTTAAAATATCGTGAGTATAATCAATATTGCAATTGAAATAACTTAATAGGTCATTGCCTATTATGCCGTCGTATGGTAAATCAATATTCTTCACTACATGGAATTTATGGATCAAATATTTCATAGGTTTAGAGTCTGAGATATAAAGTTTAAGCGGAAAATGACCTAAGGTCGAGGTAGCCTCATCTACAGGGTCGATACCCTTGAGTCTGATTGTATCATTGATTAGTTTAGGTTTTCTTTGCAAACAGGACTCCTTCAGCAGGCTGACAGTTGATCCTGAATCAACTAATAGGCATAAGGGAATATCAGAAATTGTGGATTGAATTACAACGTGAGGTGATGAGCACTTATTCGGATTTGAAGTGATCTCATGAACTTTGATGGGTTTAGAAATGTTAAGGTCTCCGTTTTGGGGCTGGTTACCCTGTCGTATGACCTTGGCACTGTTGGTAAGGCCTCCGATTTGGGACTGGTTACCCTGCTGTGTGACCTTGCCAAGTTTGGCGCTATTAGTAAGACCTCCGGTTTGGGGCTGGTTACCCTGCTGTGTGATCTTGCCAAGTTTGGCGCTGTTGGTAAGACCTCCAGTTTGGGGCTGGTTACCCTGTTGTGTGGTCTTAGAGGATGTTGAATCGTGAGTTATACCTCCATTTTGGGGCTGGTTACCCTGTCGTGTGGTTGTAACTAATATTGAAGGATTCAAAGTTTTATGGGTGTCGGATGCATTTTGGAATTTGGATACGGGTCTCACGTGACACCGTCGTGAGTCCCTCAAGCGTTTAAATCGACGTCAGAATCAGGAGACTGCTCATCTTCTACATTGTTTACACATTGGGATTCCTCATCGATATTGGCAGATTGCGTAAAGTTAACTTGGAATCTACGATTATTAAATTCTCGTTTTTGGCAATGTTCTAACACGTGCCCTGCAGTTTTGCAGTAGCGACAAAACGGTTCTTGCCTATTAGTTTGGACGGGTTTAGGTGGGTTAGGAGTGACGGTTTTTCTTGGCCAATCCGGTTTAGGCGTGAAAGGTTTTGGCGGGTTAGGTTTAGACGCCATTGGTTTCGAGGCGTCACGACTTGTAGAAGGTCTACTATTATCATAAGAAAATCTGTGGTTATTTGAAGGAATCGTTGAGGGACGTGATCGGTCACCGAGGCTATGTCGTTGTCCTTGGTGAATTTTATTCAAAATTTTTTCCTCGGCAACGGCGAAATTAATCGCTTCGTTAAGCGATTCCGGATTTCTACAACGAATAATTGTGGATAGGTTCGCGTTTAACCCTATCATGAAGGTGTGTAGGGCAAGATCTTCCATAGCGGCGACACGGCCACTAAGTTCACCCTTTTTCTTAGTAGGGATGGATATGTTGATTTCTGTTAACAACTTGGCTAGACACGTTTCTACACGTAAGGAAAATTGGTTAACTGATTCTGAGCTACTTTGTTTACAGTCCTGTAAATCTGATAATAAATGGGTATAGTGTTTCTTTTCACCGAATTGAGTTTTCAAAAATTCTTCTAATACTGACCAATCCTCAAATTCTTTTATTGAGCAAGCCGCTTCGGCTCTGCCCTCTAGTCGGCTTAGTATAAATTTAAATATAATGTCCCGTTGGTTTATTGTTGCGAGATTAATAGCATTTCGACAGTTGGTCAGAAAAGGGTTTAGCTTATCTCGGCTACCATCGAAGGTGCCTATGAATTTGATGAGGACATTCAGATCAACTACGCTAGGGTACATAGATTCTTCCTTTGGTTTCGACATGTTATAAACCTAGTATAAAATAACACAAGGTAAGGAACAAAACAAATATTATAAAGTTCAGAAAGACTTGCACTTGGCCGGTTTTTTATAGAACAGTAACTCACAGTACGATGTGGGCGAGCACCAGACAAAACAACATCTCGAGCGTCGCTGCAGAGCGGAAGCGATAAGACGCTTCTCAGGATTCTTGAGCACACTGATAAGGCACTATAACACTTTTTATGCGCACAGATTTATTTGGATATATTTATTCACTCGCGGTATTACGTATTTGCCGGCGAATGTTTCGACGAGTGCAATGCCCGAAGATATACGTGGCGGGCTATCACGGAGATGTTTCTCTTGCAGGATACTGGACAAGGCTGGCCCAATCGGTGTTGGACTGGATGGATCTACGGCTGGACGTGCCCTCGTCTTCGACACGGTGAGTATGGACAGTTTTCTTGCAGGTTGCCACGGACGGGCGGCGTATACCACTCAACACGGAACCACCGAATTTCACAAAAGTTGACCGAGTCACTGGTACTGGATTCGCACTGGACTGTAAGTATACGGAGACGTGCCGGGATCGCTTTTTAAGCAATCCTTTAACGCTGCCACCAATGTTATGCGCGACCCGGAATTTAGGTTTTTAAAAAAAGAATATTTTACAAGGTTAAAATAGTATGTATTGTTCATAGAAAATATATACAAGGATTTATATTGGCAGCCGACCGAATGGTTACGATCTCGGGACTCGACTGCCTTACAAAATGGCTAAATGTACTTACAAACTACATGATACACAATAAATGCTAGGTCAGCATTCTTAGCTTAGGTCTGGCATAAAGGGGTACACAGACAGGGTATAACAGCACGCTACGGTTCTCCAAGCGGGGCGAGTGGCGATCAATTGAGCGATGCGACTCTCGGCTGCGCGCCGGTGAGCCTCGGCTGCCATCTTCAAAACACCTGCCCGTGCGCGGCGTCGGCTGGTTGGACAAGCGGCCAACCTCTCTAGCATTCATACAGAGAATGTCCAAATGCTGTCCTCCACAGTGAGGACAGGGGCGAGAGTTTGGGCAGTCTCGCTGGTAGTGGGACCCCAAACAAGAGAAGCAAAGGCGGCGGGCATTCGCGATGCGCCTACGAGAGGCGACATGCAGGTCCAAAAATGCCCTGCAACTGGCCGTTCTGTGCCCCGTGACCTTGCAGTAAGAGCACTCCGCTGGGCCCTGCGTTACTGCAAAGCGAGGAGGGCGCCAGTCAACATTGGCTCGGGTGTGAACGCGAGCCTGCTCCTTGACCTTGGGCGGCTGCGACTTAGCCGGCGTGTCACCACTGGAGTTGTTCAAGACCCGGCACTCATCCTCAAGGAACTTCTCCAAGTCTGCAAAGGGGGGCAGATGGGTCGCGCTATCCCCACCAAAGCGCTGTTCAAAACGCGACCTCAGGTCGGCAGGCAGCTTTTTCAGCACAATGTGCACCAATAGATAGGACCATTGGACCACGGGCAGGTCAAGGCACTTAAGTGCGTTGATGGCCACCAAAAGCGGGTTCAAAAGTTGGGTGCGCAACCCAGAGACCCGGGTGAGCGTCGGCAAACCCAAAATCTGCTCGATGTGCGTGTCGGCGAGGCCACGCTTATTATGGTACCTACGGGTAATTAGGTCTCGAGCCGTCTGGTACGCCTCGTCAGACACGGGCAGATGCTGGATGAGGCCCTTGGCCTCCCCAGCCAGAACCGACATCAAATAGGCCAATTTTTGTGCCGGCCGAAGGTCAGCCCTGTCATTGACCAGGCTGTCAAACAAATTAACGAAGCCCAGGTAGCTTCCTAGGCAGCCATCAAAATGGGGGAGGTCTAAAGTAGGGAGCCTACTCACCAGCCCCGGTGCTGTCTTAGGAAGCTCCTGCTTCAGGCCGGGTTGCCCTTCCCTATCGGCAACTAGTTGTCTCGCACTATTGGAGACAGCATCATACAGGTCTAAGACCTGGGCATAGTCTTCGCTGACCTTATTTCGCTGGTCAGCAGTGAATTCATTGACTGACACTTCGAGACAGCAAGCGCTGAAAGTGCGAAACTGCTGTTCCACACTTGCCAGGCGATCATCGATCCGCTCGTACCTTTGTAGTAAGGCCTGCTGGCGATCAGGCCGGTTCACTAAGGCACTGGCCGAGGCAAACCAGCGCAAATCTGATGCAATAGCACCAGCAGCCGCACACAAGTCCTTGATAGCTGACATAATCAAATTTCAAAAGAGCCCGGACAAGCGTTAAATAATATTAACAATCAAAACTTAATTTTTGTTAATTCTTTGAAACCAACAAAGTATTAGCCTGTTTACTGCAAGTGCAAGCAAGTGACAGGTATCTACTGTCCAACAAAATTAATAGTTTCAATATATATTGACACAAACCAAAGTCAAAGTTATCAAAAGTTGAAACTTCAAATAAGTTAATTAAAGTTAAATATTCAAATAAATTAACTAATTACTTGCAACAGACAGACTGGCTGTGTTATTTGAGATATACAATAGTAAGTAAGCACAGAATATGTGTTACCTAGCAATATTATCTATATATTATAACAAGGTTTAGCAATGTAAGGTTCAAACTTAATATATAAATATATGCAATAAACTAAATCAATTGATACATATAACTGATATGTATCCAATCAAAGTGACTTATTAATAGTAACAGCAACAAATCTATGCTAGATTTTAACAATTTAAATCAAACAATTACTGATCGAGGTTATGTGTGACATGTGTTTCAAATTATCTAGGTCAACTTATACAATTAAATATTATGTATTTTAGACAATAACTGACCTGACAAACACTACAATACTGTCTACAAGGTGATGAGATACAAGCTTATGCCAATCTGAGGTTTGTACTCAGCAATGCAACAGCGGCTAAATTTCAACCACGTTCTGCTACCAAAATTTATGTCTAGAGTTACCGCAGCCAGGTGGGAAACTGTTCAGAACAGAGTTGCAGTGGAAGCTGTAATACATACACCTGACCACGATAGACAATTTATCTAAACACTTTCACCGTGGTAGCACAGCGATGAATTATAATGCTAATATTAATAAAATGTCTTACCAACTCTTACTGATGCTGTTCTTGAATGGACCTATAAGATTAACTCATAATTTTGGCCAAAATAACAAGAGAATCGAATAGATACCAGTCTCCAGTTCAGCGTAGTCTTTCTCCTCGGGCACCAATCAGGAATTCACACACGTGGTTTACAATGTTTAATATTTCACAAATGTTCATTAATTTATCACAAACTTTGCCGGAAGTCAAAAGCGGCAATTGTTAGTATTTACAAGTTAATTCAATTCGCGTTAATTCAAAAGGCGATCAATTTATATCAATTACAATCTCGCGAGACAGGCCAAGACCCAAAGCGTCTTTTTTTTTTCAAGGCGGGAACGGAAGTGACAGTTCAGTGTGACCATTGTCAGAAATTTTCAATAGACTAAACAAAATGTTACTCAATCGATCTAATCGATTTGACTTATAATAAAAACTAATTCTATTTCAAACAGTATGACTCAGCATGATGTCCACAACAAGTAGACTTCGACTTGGTGATGGGTCTTGTGACACCCTGTATATATATATATATACAGGGTGTCACAAGACCCATCACCAAGCCGAAGTCTACTCGTTATGGATATCATGCCAAGTCATACTAACTAAAAAGAATATCTGGGAAACGAACTTTTTTTTTAAGTTTTCACATTTTTTAAACCGCAATTAAAAGCGCGCGCGTGCAATGCTCGAAATACCTACGTATCCATGGGGTCATTGGGCATCTAAAGAACATATTGGCGGGGTAAATGCATCGATTTTGTACCTAATTAGAAAAATTCCATACTAACTTTGAGCCTCAATATCTCCTGAACCAGTAATTTCCAAGGTATGGTGTCGAAGTAAAAAATGTTCGTAGTGATTGATACAACATGGGATTTCAGTTTTGGTTAAGGGTCTTTTTACACCCTGTATATATATATTTATTTATTATATACTTTACTGTACACCTATATAATTATTACAAAGTAGAAACTAAGACTATAACAAAAGTACAGTGGGTGGCCTTATAGCTAAAAGCGATTTCTGCCAGGCAATCTTTGGATGGATATGGTTTGCAGAAGAAATTATTGGTGGTTGTAGGCGTACGAAGTAAATACATATATTTATAATATATACATAAATACATGATAATATTACACCAATACTTATATTCCAAAATTTCAATTATAATTTTATAATATATACCTATGTAACTAAACATATATACATCTAAACATATATACATACAACTAAATAATCATACTATAATATATAATAACACGACTTATAATTATATCAATTATTATAGTAGAATGATAGCTTAAGCTACAAGGACAGATAGTGTTCCTTTACCATCGCTTTTAATTTCGTTACTGTCTGAGCCTGTCTAATAGGTAGCGGTAGAGCATTCCACAAACGTACAGCAGTAACAGTAAAGGACTTATCAAAAAAGCTCGTGGAATGTCCCGGCATTTTCAGTTTTAAATTTTCTGATGACCTCAAAAACTTATTATGTGTATCATGTAGGTACTCAAATCGACCTTCAAGATAGGAAGGAGTTGAAGGGTTAAACAATACATTGTACAGTAAAGTAAGAATGTGAGCATTCCGGCGATGACGTATGGGTAACCACTTGAGTTGCGTTCGAAATTGTGAAACATGATCATATTTGCGTAATCCAAATATGAATCGTATACAGACATTTTGGAGGCGCTCAAGTTTGTCAAGTTGGTTTTCGGCGAGATCTAGATAGCTGACATCCGCATAATTGATAATGGGTAAAAGAATCGAGTCGGCAAGCGCAATTTTGGTGGCAGTGGGGAGAAAGTTCCTTAATCTTCTCAGCGAGCCTGCTGAAGCGAACACTTTTCGACTTACTTCTTGGATCTGTGGTCCCCAAGTAAGAGCAGAGTCGATCGTAACACCCAAATTCTTGACTTTGTCCTGTATGTGAAGTGTGGTACCATCAAAGACAATATCTGGGAGCTGCGACCAGTTTACTTTTGACACCAATTTGGGGCTACCAACAATAGTGACCTGCGTTTTAGAAGGGTTAACTTTCAGCCCAAATGATTTGCTCCAACTGCAAATTTGTGCCAGGTCATTGTTAATTACATTAATGGACTGTATTATCTGCCCTAATGGTGACTGCGTATAGATCTGGAGATCATCTGCATAAAGTTGGTAGGAAGAGCGAGGATTGTTAGAGATAGAATTTATAAAAATTGCGAAGAGTAATGGAGACAACACGCCACCCTGGGGCACACCAACAGTTATGTTACACCAAGCAGAAAATGTATCCTCAATGCGAATACGCTGTCGGCGGCCACACAGGTAACTACGAAGCCAATCAATCACTGTTGGAGATATTATGTTAAGAGAGCGAAGAACACCAACAAGAATCTCAAAGTCCACTGTATTGAAGGCGTTACTGAAATCTAACAGTGCAAGAATAGTGAGCTTTCCGCCTTCCATACCGGACCTGATGTCATCCATAATATTGACAAGGGATGTGACTGTACTATGACCCGGGCGGAAATCAGATTGGAAGGAATTAAGGAGATTATTTCTGCAGAGGAATGAATTTATTTGGTCATGGACGAGGCGTTCGAGGACTTTGGATAGGAATGGTAGTATGGAGATGGGACGATAGTCAGCAAAGGATGAAGGATGACAGGTTTTTGGTATGGGAGTAATTTGGGCGTCCTTCCAAATCAATGGAAATACCATACTGGACAAGGAGTAATTAAGGATGTGGGAAATGATGGGTAGGATTATATCGAGGACAGGAAGGAGCATATTACGGCTGAGTATATATATCTATTATCAGCCTTAACAAGTCCACTGCTGGACTAGGCCTTTCCTTTGAAAGAAGGAATTGGCATACTATACCACGCTGGCCAATCGGGTTGGTATAGGGTTTGTATCAAGTTTTCCTTCTCTTACAGTGTTGTTCTCTGCGTAATATGCTCCCTCTGTCGGCTCTTACGACACCCATGGGATGATATGGGGTGGTGACATTTCGTATTCTTAATCCGTCACCACACGGAGATATATATCTAGATAGCTGAGAAACAAGCTTTTGTCTTATATTTTACTAGAGGACGCCAGCAGCTACGACTGTATTTTTTTTTAATTTACCCATTTTGGTCGGTCCCTTGGGAATTTCGGGCAATCCCTTCTTAATGCACCACTACGGTCCCCAAGGAACACACATGCCAAATTTCAGCTTCCTGCGCCCAATAGTTTCGGCTGTAGCGTGTCTGTCAGTCAGTCAGTAACGCAAGGATTTTATATATTAAGATAATATAACCATACTGACATATTATATTAATAATAACCAGACTCTACAGTTTGTGTTACTAATCACAAGAGAACTTTATTTAACGATTTTTTTTATAGTAATAGGCGGCAAACGAGCAGACGGTTCGCCTGATGGTAAGCAATTACCGCCGCCCTTGGACACAACACCACAGGAGTCCCAAGTGCGTTGCCGCCCCTTGGGGTTGGAAAAAGGGATATGATAAGGAGTGGGATCATGGAGAAGGAATAGGGGATAGGGCCTCCGGCACTCTCACTCACCGAACGAAACGCAACTGTTTAGGTACTCTTACTTTACGTCGATTTTCTGTGAGAGGGTAGTACTTTCCTAGTCGAGCCGGCCCATTCATGCTGAAATCAGCAAGGCTCTACTACCAATAAAACGTTTCTACAAAGTTTCAAAGCTATATGTTTTATGCCATGTATGAATATTGATTTTAAACTTGGATAGACTAGATCGATCCGTGGAAACATCGGAGTAGCGTGGGTTTCTGCCACCCGGGGCCGTTCGGCAATTTGCCACCCCCTTTTTACCCATGTTTCTGCAGAAGTGTAACGTTTTCCGGGTTTTGGTATGTTTGTATGTTTATAAGTATATCCTTTAGTTTGGCTTTACTCCCTAAACGCCTTAAAGAATTAAAAAAAAATGTTGTCATTTGATTCGCCTTAATTGCACGAATATCATAGACCATAGGGTATAATAATTTTACGGCAAAACGTAGCAGCTCTCAGCGGTGTACCCCCCCGCCCCCCGTGGGATTTCCACCTTGTCGTGGTCGCTGAGTAACCGTGGCTTGGACACCCACGGTGAAGCTAAGCGGGATCCCGGGAGTGGACAATCCACTTGGGCTCGGGTAAGGCCTGCGTAGGATGCGTCTAAGGGTGTGGGTGCGGGGGACAGTTCTGCCCGTCCCTCGCAGTCGGGCGCGGTCGAGGGAGGAGAGGCGTGTCGGTGTTGCGATGCCGCGCGCCCTATCTCTCGCGACCAAATGGGGGCGCACCATTTGTTGCGATGCGCTGGGGCCGCATAGGAAGAGGAGATGCGGTGTTGTCAGATTGCCGTCCTCCCTATCCTCTGCGGCCGCGGGGTTTTAGTGCCTGTGGACAGCGAGCGCTGGGGCTGCTCCCCGTCCGCGCCACATTCCAAGAAGACGGGGCCACAACACCCAGCGGCAGGCCAATCCCGGGCGGGGTCGGGCAAAAGTATGCTATCCGCGAATCGCGTGACCCCGCCAACATACGAGACCCGTAGGGATACCGCGGTGGTTTTAGTGGGTAAGTATGCCTCGAACACCTGTAGGGGAGAGCCTCCACACACCTCCTCCGCCAGTCCCGAGCCCGGTCGATCACACTCACGGCCGGGTTTACGTCGAGTTGAGATGGCTCATAAGGAAAGTTTGCACTGTAGTCAACAAAAAAAAAGCTCTCAGCGGTATTAATGAGTCGCGCACGGCAGCGACCGTTTCTCTGCTGCAATATATACCTTAGTATAGACCTAGACGGCTTAAAGGATATTAATAAGTTTTTCGGTGAATTTCCGTCATCACCAGCTGCTTTGTTTTTATTAAGAGCCCCCCGCACCTCACTCTGTTCGACATTCGAGATGGCTTCGGTGTATTGGTACGTCAGTAGGGCACTATGGTCGTCGGTACTAAGTCCAATTGTTCTGTCTGCCCGCGCGGTAAACAGGAGTCAATAAAACCTTTCAAACGCTTCAAGAATTTCGAACTTTGAGTTGACGGTGCGGCTATCCGCCATCGTAGTGTAGTTTTATTGTGTCGCCTTAAATGCAGAACAAATAGGTACTTATGATCCCCGGGGTTTTCTCGATCGCAGCTCGATGGAGTGTCAGAGCGTCGGAGGTCTCGTCGCGTAAACTTTCGTATTTGTCGTTGTACGGCTCGTCCTTCCGGCGAAGATAGCCGACAGGGTGGTATCTCACGTCTTTTCCTCATTAGCTCGGCTGGCAGTTTAGACTCCTAGTTTTTTTCTCTATGCGGAGTAGATCTTTCGAGACTGTACGACTGAGAGTAAGCTTTATTGACCCTTTCAGTTCTGAGGTTTATATTAAGAGAGCCTCGTACTCCTCGGTGATCTCTTCAGGTGTTTATCATATTGATCACCGCCTTTAAATGACTGTGTGCTTTCGGTTCGTCGTGATGTAGTCTTTCACCTTGTATGTCACATTATCACAGTTTCGCCAAATCTACTGCCTGTGAGGCTTCTTCTTACAAAAGGAGTTCATTAAGAAAATCCCCTCTGCTACGAGGAAGTTAACTAGCATTTGGTCCTATGATTTTCGTGCCCCATACCATGGGCTCCGATTTTCGTTTCACCGCGTTCTTGTACTTCCACTTTCGCGTTGAAATACTGAGCTTTAGTCTAAGGCACTAGATATTGCCTTAACAAATTCAATATATATATATTTTTTTATACTCCCGCACTAGGAATAAATCCTGTGTCGCGGGGCACTTAACAAACATACAACCAACGGACACAATGAACACCCAGACTCGAAACAACAATTTATGAATCACACAAAGTGTTGTCTCGTGTGGGAATCGAACCCACGACACTCAGCGCAGTGTCAAGCGGCGAGGTGGCCGCTTAAACCACTACACCAACCGTGCAGTCAATTCAAACTCACTTATTCATATAGGTTACAAAAGCAACACTTATGAACGTCAATTCTTTTTTTACAACCAGGTTTCGGATGGTAGGGCTATGAGAAGAGCCTGGAAGAAACTCATGCCACTCTTATAATCTTAATCTTACAATTTGTGGTACCATGATTGCTGTCACAGCCAAAACACTTCGCGACACTGATTAAAATTAAATGGTTATGAAAAAATATATATATTTGAATAGTACAACACCAAAACACTATAGCGACAGCAGTATAGATGTATCAGCAACCAATAGATTAAAGAATTTTGTAAAGGTGACAAGTGAACAATGATTAGGGATAAAAACTGATATACTAGATTCAACAAATCATATAAATACACAAACCCTGCAAACATCATGAGTGTTCACAAGGCACCTCCACTTAACATGTTACTAATTAAGAAGAGAGTATTTTACAGTCATTTTTTTTTTTTTTTTTTTCTCTTTATTTATTTTAAAGGAACGGTTAACAAAATGTTATGTAGGTTCCATCGTAACCTAATCTTATTACTAACATCAAATAGTTACTAGAGAGTAAACCATCATCGCTTCCGCTGACATTGGTGATGACAAAATAATATTATATGTACCTATATCTAGCTTATTTATTTTTAAATTTATTATTAAAGAACTCCTCTCAGACTCGTTCCGGGCGCATTCCACCAGAAGGTGATATAAATCTTCAATTTTATTGCAGACTAAGCAGTTAGGAGACTCTACTTTTTTCATCAAAAAAGCAAAAGACTTCAGTGGCATGTGTCCAGAACGTAGTCTGAAAGCAGTAACCAAAATTCGCCGGCTAACCATAAAATTACTAAACCATGGCAAAGGGGGAGGCTCACTTTGAATAGTTTTATACCATAGCCCTTTAGATTTTGATATCTCGTTAAAATATGATTTCCATTCTTCATTACAATAATTTTTAAACTTTGAAAGAATTTCGGTATAATATGGCAAAATAAATATTTGAACACCTGACGTAACAGCTATGTTAGCTAGTCTGTCAGCCTCCTCATTACCTCGCAGACCAATATGCGACGGGACCCACTGTAACACTAGATTAACACCATTTAAAAGTAAAGTTTGTATTTTACTTAATGCGGCAAAGGCTATCGGCACACCTCTGTGTCCAGAGGCGCACCGAGCCAAATGCTGGAGCGCACTCTTACTATCAGTAAATATCACTATCTTAGAGTGTTGAATAGTTGAAATGTAGGACAACGCTTCAGAGATTGCTAATAGCTCTGCCGTCATTATAGACACTTCAGATACTATACTAAAACACGCACCTGTCTTAGTTAGTGGATCATAAAAGGCGGCCCCGGCCTTGGAGCTCTTTGAACCATCAGTAAACAATTTGTACCATCCTTTATATGTTTCTAGTAATTCATGTGAAATAAGACATCTTAAATAGCGCGTTTCATAAGTTTTTTTTGGCATGTTTACACTTTGTAGATTAGTTTGGATCGCATTTTTAATTGAAATATTACTACACCAGAGATTTAATTTATACATGTCTAAGGGGTTAGATGAATAGATTTTTTCTTCCTGAATTATATTATAAGTATCCATTAAAACAGGTGTCTTTTTATTTGACCAGTATCTGTGATTCTTAAGAGCTCCAAGGTCCGATAGACACTTAACCGTCTTACACTTAGTCCACGATTTAGCCTTGAGGCAAAACTTAAATGCTAAATATTTACGTCTTATATGTAACGGGGGTAGACAACATTCGCTTTCCATCACATGTATAGGTGTGGTTTTAATGAATCCACCAATAACTCTCATTGCCTGGTTTTGAATTTTGTCTAATTTATATAACCTAGACTTAATACTACTATCGTAGAATACACAACCGTAATCTAGTCGGCTCCTTATCAAAGAGATGTATAAATGTCTTAGATGTATAGGATGCAAACCCCAGCAAGAATTTGCTAGTACTTTTAAGATATTTAACATGTTCTGACACTTTTCCTCCAGTTCATTTATATGTTTGCCCCATCGAAGCGAGCGGTCCAACCATACGCCCAGATACCTGATGTTCTCAGTTGCTGCTAAGGGAATATTATTTAGACATAATTGTACGTGTTGCCTTCTATATCCTCTGCTAAACAAACAAAACTGTGATTTGGACGTGGACAATTCTAAGCCCATACTAGACAATAACTTCACAATATTATTTAAAGAGGTTTGCAAATGTTGCACACTTTCATCTATAGTTTTTAGACTGGCAAAGATAACAAAATCGTCGGCATACTGACATATTTTAACCATATTAGAAATTTTATTACAAATTTCAAATGTCACAATATTAAAGAGCAGAGGAGAGATCGGATCTCCCTGTGCTAATCCTCTAGTACTCCATCTCACGATATCACTTTTGCTCTCCGTGTCACCTTTGATGATTAAGTGTCTTTGCCTAAGAAATTCCCACAAATAATTACAAAAACGACCACCCACTTTTAAGTCATCCAAAGTTTTAACTACATTATCTATCAAAGCATTGTTGTAAGCATTCTCAATGTCTAAGAAACATGCCAGAGTCGATATGTTTTTTGTAAACCCTACTTGAATATATGAGATCAGCTGAGCGAGTGAATCCAAGCACGATCGTCCTCTCCGAAAGCCTGTAGTGCTAGGGGGTAAAAGCTTATTATGTTCAACGAACCACTCTATACGTTTAGCTAACATCAAGTGAAAGATCTTACATAAACAAGAAATAAGCGAGATTGGTCTTAATTTGGAATTATCTGCTAATTTAGGTATTGCAATTACTTTAATATTACGCCATTCATCAGGAACACAACCAGAGGTAAAAATATTATTATATATCTGTAGCAAGAATATTTTGGCCACAGTGGGCAGATTGAAAATCATTGAGTACGTAATATTATCGATTCCCGGCGCGGAGTTTTTCCTTTTGATACAAGCCTCTAGTTCTTGTAAGGTAAACTCTGACTCTAATAGCACATTGTTTGAGATAAACAGAGGTTTAGAGCATTGAACTGAATCGGGGGTCAAACTATTTAACAACTCTATTCTTTTATTCCACGGAACATAATGATTGTGTTGTTTATATCCCTGAATCCACTTCATTTTGCGCCACATCACCGATGAAGTTACAGTGCCATCTACTGAGGAACAAAATGTTTGCCAGCAATTTGTTTTAGCTCTACGAATTTCTTGTTTAGCCTTTAACGCTTTATTTTATAGCTCTGCTAGGTTTACCGGTGTAGGGTTACGTCTGAATGTCCGCAATGCAAGTCTCCTTTCTGCTACAAGTTTTGAAAGATATGGGGTCCAATATGGCTTTGGTTTAAAATTATTATCTGGATTCATACAATTTTTAATTAATGGTATGTTCTTCTCAACAGATTTATTGATAGTTGAAATAAAGGTCCTATACATTTGCGAAATATCATGTGAGCTGTGGGGATCGATATCAGAAAATAACTGCTCTATGTCATTAGAATATGCTAACCAGTTTGCTTTTTTAAAGTTACGTTTGTTGTTAGTGGAATCACTTATAGCTTGGTAATTCATTTTAATTTTAATCATTAAATGGTCACTGCCCAAGTTGTCACTTAATACTTGCCACCTAAAATGAACTGCAATATCGGAAGAAGCAAAAGTGATATCTGGAGATGACTGTTGTAGAACATTACTCACGTATCTCACCCGCGTGGCGCTGCCGTCATTAACGGGAATGTATCCGTATTCTAACGCTGAGTCCATAATTTGCTTGCCTCTTACATCTGTCTTATAGGACCAATTAGAGTGATGCCCATTGAAGTCGCCGGCTACAAGTGTTTTGTTAGGACACAGCGAAAACAACTCATCCCAATGGTTTTGTCTAGTTTGTATAGAAGACGGGCAGTAAACTGAAATTATATTTTCTAAGCGTTTACAATTGTATATTTTAATATGTAGCATCTCGATGCCAGTATTGCTAATGTTTGATAATTTACATTCTGCTTTTAACGAGTTATGTATGACAATCGCTACGCCCCCATACCCATCCATTCGGTCTTTTCTATATATTTTATACTGGGATATGTTTAAAAAACTATCTTGCTCTAACCATGTCTCACAGATGATTGCAATATGTATTTGTTCTTTATATAAAATTGACTCAAATTCGATAATTTTAGGTCTTATACTTTGCGAATTCCATTGCATTATGTTGATAGTGGCATCTTTTACTTTGTTAGGAGCCATCGTTAAATAATGAAAACACTTTGTTTATCAAATTCCCCTCATTTACAAATCCAAATACCAGTTGAATAATTTCTTCAATAATTAAACTAATTACTAATTTGATTTTATCAGCAGTACTAGACCTGGAAAAGTAGATTTCTCTAAGTTTATCCATTAACTTCTTTAAATAAAATATATTTCTATACTTTTGCTTCTGTGGATCTTCTGAGTTACCGGTAGATCCACTTTCATTTGAAGGCTGGTTCATTTCATAAAGCTCATCCTTTTCACATTCCTCTTTACGTTTGTTTGTAAGTTTCTGGGATTTTTTAGAAGGTTCTGGCTCTGTAGACTCCTCCATAGGCTCCTCTGTATCTCGCTTGTCGGCAAAAGAATCCTCATGGGCTAACTCTATCTGTTCTGTACGATTCCGTGTTCCTGACATCAGGATATCCCTATACGACTTTTCTTTGGACTGGGGAGTATTGTGTATTTGGGTCATGTTTACCTCTTCGTTGATAAATTCATTCATCTGTTGAGATTTATATTTGTTGACATATAGCCCCGATGCTGTTCTATAGGTACAATTCTCCTCGCACATAATTTGTCTGATAGCCTTTTCTTTTTTAAAGGCGGGACACGATTTGTTAAGTGCCATATGTGCGCCCTTACAATTTATGCACTTAAAATTACTAGTTGCACAATTGTCGTGATTGCCGCCGCATTTGGGGCATAATATCTTCTTGGTTGGGCAGGTCCTAATAAGATGCCCAAACCTCCAACATCCCGCGCATTGACTTACGGGGAAGGTATATGTTTCTACCTTAAATCTGCACCCGTATAGGAGCACATACGGGGGTAAGGTAGAACTTTTAAAACAAATGCGAATAGACTCGCTTTGTATCCACTCTCCGTTAGCTGATTGCCTTTTTAGCCTTTTTACAGAAACAACTTCACTTTCACATTCTATACTCTCCAGGAATTCCTTCTCTTCAATATCTAAATCAATTTGTTTCACAACGCCATATGACAAACTTATTTCATCAATAAATTGACATCTATAGCCCATACTTTGCAGTTTACTACAATTAATCAGATTGACCGCGTTACTTCTATCTTCAAACTCAATATGTATCTTATAGGGGTTTTTATATTGAATCTTTAATATATTCTTAATACTTTCAGCTCTTAATAATTTAGCCATACCAAAAGGCTTGGGCAACATTTCTTTTGACGTTACGCACACTATTATTTTGTCATTTCCTGTTTTAGGTGAATTGATTATGTACTCACCACTAGCGGGGACCGTAATCGGGGCATTTGATGTAGTGGGTATGTTTGATATAGTCGTGTTATTTGACGTAGTATGGGCATTTGACGTCGTCGGGGCCTTTGATGTGCCCGTCGCTAATTTCTTTTGGTTATTTCTCACCGTAATAAATCCTAAATCATCCTCTATTATCTCTTCGTTATCTGATCGCACCCTTTTCTCCGTCATTCTGTCTATTTCCTTCGCTCTGCTTCGCTCACTATCTCTAACTTGTTGCTCACATTCTTGTACTAAGTCCCCTTCTACCACATCACTTTCACTTGAATCACAAAAGTCCAAACTATCCATTATGCAATAACATTACTTTTATCAAAAGTAATATGTGGGTACTATGAAAAATCACGACTCGGGCAAACTCGACCTTGGTTTGACGCGTGCGCTCACCTCGGCGATTCGCGCGGGACTGATTTTACAGTCATAAAAATAACAATAATGGTGAATTTAAAAAAAAAAAGCAACTAGACCCATGATGTCTTGTCATCTAGAAATTCTTTAATAGTGTAATAACCCCTTTTTAATAGAAATTTCCTAGTAGTGGTTTTAAATTTGGGCAGAGGTAAATTCATTATTTCCAGAGGTAATTTGTTGAAGAATTGTATACCGAGTCCCGCAAATGAGTTATGAACTTTATGTAGACGGTAGTTAGTGCCCTCTAGTTTATGCTTATTCCTTGTGTTCACTTTGTGCAAGTCACTATTTTTACGGTAAAGAGTTAAGTTTTTCTTAACGTACATTAAATTATCAAATATATACTGCGATGCAACTGTAAATATTTCTACTTCTTTAAATTTATCTCGTAAAGAATATCTAGCACCTTATTTATATTTTGCGCGTATGGCACCCTTTTGAATAACAAAAATTGTCTGAATATCGGCCGCCGTACCCCATAATAGTATCCCGTAAGTCATTACACTGTGAAAGTAACTAAAGTAAACTAGTCTAGCAGTATCTACGTCTGTGAATTGGCGAACTTTCCTAACTGCAAATGCTGCAGAACTAAGTTTGACTGCCAGACATGATATTTGGGCGCCCCACTGAACCTTACAATCTAAAGTTAAACCTAAAAATACAGTTGAATCAACTAGGTTAATTGTTTCGTTATTTAAAATTATATTAGTAAGAACATTTTTGACATTCGGCAAAGTGAATTTCACACATTTTGTTTTGCCAGAGTTGAGTAGCAAATTATTTGTCGTGAACCAATATAGTACTTGCGCAAGAGAATTATTTACGCTGTCAATGTTACTTGTATTACGATCAACTTTAAAAATCAGTGAACTATCGTCAGCAAAAAGAACAATATCACATAGATTTCTAACAAAGAATGGCAAGTCATTAATATATATTAAAAAAAGAAACGGACCAAGAATAGAGCCCTGTGGAACGCCCATTCCCACTGGCAAACCTTGAGACCTGCTTCCACTAACATCTACATACTGAACTCTATCTCTAAGGTAACTGGCAATAAGATTGAGTGCGCTATCTCGAATACCATAATGGTTGAGTTTACGTAAAAGTGTATCATGTTCAACACAATCAAAAGCCTTTGACAAGTCGCAAAAAACACCAATGGCATCCTTCAACAGTGTCCTGGTACATGCCCTCAGCCATCTCGTCAGGGTGATTTGAGTTCGGTGCATATAATTGTATCACCACCTTTAGGCCGCCCCTATTGGTGAGTTTAAGTACGAGGTACGCTACTCGGGTCGACACACTACCGACTTCCACAAACTGTTCCTCCTGACCAGGAAACCGATGCCATCCCAAGGGTAGGTCGCTTTCTCGACGGTAGCAAAAGTCACCTGACTCTAGAGTTACCATGTTCTCCCCGTCTTCGGCCTTCTGATAACCCCAGTATGTACCACTTTATGTGACTTAATTCTACCTCGAGCTCGATGAGGTGTTCTTTTGCCGTAGATTACGTTCGTTGTAGGTCACAAGGTATACCGTATAGTTGATTTTGGTAGCCTGCCGTAGCCCGGTAGTATTGATAAGGGCGCAGAGCATAGCTTCTCGCACCGGTGACGTTGTTGCCCGTCACCGGCTAATAGCATTTACTCCTACTCCTTATTTTCGCAAAAACAAAGAGTTGAGAGGCGAAATCTGAAAGTTTATGGACAAAACCCGCGTCACATGGTTGCGTCCAAAAATCGCAGAAGGCGTTTTTAATATGTGAAATAATTGGCATTGATTTTAACGCAAAGCTCATAAAGATTGGAGTCCAAAATCAAGAGCTTAGTTTTTAAGTTAAACCTCAGGTGTCACTATTATCTTGGGAGTCTTGTACCTGCCTTCTTCTCTATTCAACAATAAAGACTGTGTAGTTGTTAGAAGCAAATCAAAAATAATTTCAATAATTAACGCTGGCATTTCATCGGCACGCGGCGGCCTTATTGCCCTGGCGCCTGTGTACGCCGCTCACATCGCACACAGGGGTGGCTCGACCCTGATACGGATTAATAAATTACATAACACGATCGCAGATCACCGAAATATTAAAACCCCTTAAAGAATTGATAAACAAAAACTTCGAAACAAGTCTTCACGTAATGAAAATGAGGATGATTTAGTTTTCGATTGTTGTTCTGTTCGGGAAAGCTCGATGCTTGCTAACTTCGACAAGATTCAACCTCACCCCGCCCCTGCCTATCCTACAGCGCCCGCGCTGCAGCGCGGACCTACTTGGATCGAGTCGGTACGCGCGCATAGTATTTTTATTTTCTTATTTTCGCGGCCTCTTTTGCCGCCCTCTTAAATGTGCCGACCGCCCCCTCCCCCCGCACGCTACGCCACTGTCGGAGTAACAAGAGGTTTTAATATCCTTCCAAGAGATTTTAACATGGCTTAGATTTTAAATATTGTACAATACTACAATTTGGTTCGAACAAAGTTCTCGTAAAACTGGAATACCCATTTGTTGCATCTCTTTCATATACGCAATGAGCACAGCACGTTCAAAGTAAATGTCACCGCTCAGCACATTGCCCAAGAATACAGAGTCAATTATATAACCGAAGTAACTTATCCGTACTCAAAATCTGTAGCAAGCGAATCTCTTTGCTATTTTTGTAGATACATTTTAGAATTGTTTCTCAGCGACAATTTTGCCAGTGTATCCCGGATTTGGCCTGCTCGAGCAAGGATCAAACGCAGCGGAATCCGCTCGTGTTGGATTCCCGGGATTTTTCCGGGTGCCGGGATTGTTGTTATTATCAACACCTACTCTCAAAACAGGTTTGCGTTCCAATTTTAAATGGATATCAGGATAACTAGTTATTTAGGGTGTCTTTGTGCAGTGAATTTATTAAAATGTTTATCGCCCCTGCGCGTTTAGGAGATACGTTTACATTATTAACAGCTACCAAGTAATGTAGATGTATATAGAATATAACTGATTATATATATTTAAGCGCAATAGTTTTTAAACGTTCTTTTGGGATTCATGTAGATTTTTAGCGTTGATATCGCATGGTTAAATACTAAAGTGGCATGCGGCGGATATAACTAGTATAATCTGTGACGGAAAGCATCATGAGGAATTGCATTTTTCAGCGTTGATTGAATGTTTGTATGATCCAACGCGACACGGGGCCTATTTCTGGTGCGGGAATTGTAGAGATAAAAAGAAAGCTAGTGCATACTGTGAGGAGACAGGAATATAAACTTGTATGTTAGTTAGGAGAGCGAAGGCAGAAGAGGGCTTGCACCTTTAGCACTGTAACTTACCAACCGGAGTGAAGAATACTGCGCGTTACATGCACAGTGTATCGTGTTCTTGCTTAACTGGAGCCGAAATAAAAGATAGGATAAGATATAATTATTTCCATTATTAATAATTTATTCAGTATTAATAATTATACCTATCCGATAATAGAATGACGTGATTCTAAGTAATACGTATACTATTTTATTACTCTCTATCCAACTGTAACCACTACACTTATTTACTAAAAGTTATACTAGAAATCTCGAGGACAAAACTTCTCTAATCCAACAAGTTGAACCAATAGTTTTTGAAAGTTTCTCATTAGTTGGAACTTTTCGCATGCGTCGTCACATTTCTGTTGTAAGTCCCACTTTGGCTGCACAAGCGTGTTGTACATGTAACTTTATTAGCACTAGTATAGATGCTTCTAAAGTGTGGGATAGTGGAACAATTCTTTTGTTTTGCGTAGAATGTAATATGACACGAATGTTGTAAGTTGTAAGCAATGAAATGCTTTTCTACTTTTGAATGTTTGTACCACAATCTATTGGAGTTAAAAAAAAATTAAATATTGATTGAATAGTTTTCTAAGAATTAAATCAGATCGGTAGTTGGAATGACAGCGCAAAAAAACATCTAATCTAGTCGCGATTAAAAGTCTGATACATAATACATGTGCTCAAATGTAGGATAATCCCAAATAATATTATTAAGACCTTTATTTTAAACTAGAAATACCTATCGTAAAATCAGCTGCAGAAATTTTGATAACAACATCAAATTATTAAAGCCATAAACTCAAAACTAAACGTGTTGGCCACACCATAACAACATCTAAAAGGACAGTGTGATAAAGTAACAATGTTACATGCTAACTAAACTGTTTAGTAAAAGTTGTGAATCGTATGAGCATCGGGAAGTTTGGCTTAAATTCTAATTTATTTGGACGGAGTTCGGTTAGAAATGCTAGTGCATACAGGCTGTGTTACAATTTAGAGATATCGCAGGTAGGTACACAAATTATTGTATAGTGTGGATTTAGTGTTTGTATTGTTACGTTGTCTTGGTTTGGAATTAAACGACTGTGTATTAATTGTATGTGTATTTTTTTATAGATGTTTTGGTTATTGAAGTGTAGTTTTATTTATGACTCAAGGTAAAACAGAATCGAATTTTATTCCGTTTATCTAAACGCAGTATCCTCAAAAACTACCGTAGCTTTTTCTATTTCACGATTTCTCCAATATTAATTATTAATTATATGAATATTAAATTATTGTAACACATCTATTCACTGAAACTATATTTCACACCTCACGTCTGAACGACATTCCATAAACCGATCTAAGTATTAAATTCACATTTCCAAGCAAGAGCATCCGGTATTCTTGAAATGTTACCCTTCATAACTGAATATATCAAAGTCAAAGTCAAAATCATTTATTCATCTAGGTCACAAGGTGACGCTTATGAACGTCAAATTTTAACGTACATTACTTAATGCTTCTACATTTACATTTACTGCGCATTCGCAAAGCAATAGGTAGAACCACGAGAAAGAACGGGCAATAAAACTCATGGCCACTCTTTTTAATCGCCAGTGTTATGTTACATATTTTGTTTTTGTAAGGTGCTGCAACTGTTTTACATTGTAATTAATTACTTGTAAATAGTAATTCGGAACATACATAATACTTAAATAATTAATGCAGTTACCAATTTAAGTGCTGTAGTAGCCTTCCAGTGTGAATATTGTGTAACAGGAGCATCCACTTACGTCTTATAATTTAGGCAACTCGCGACCATGTTCATAACTATGGTGGAAATATATGTTACAGAAGTGACTTTTCAAAAGAAGTGACCGTATAAGAATACACAAAATTACTAAAACATTAGTTTACAGCCCATAATCACGAGTTATCTTCATCTTACAGTGCAGTAAAACTTTAATAAAATTAGTGGAACAACAATGCAAATGAAAATGTAGTAAGTTAAATGACCTAATAATACATGAACAGTAATTTAAAAGAACTAGAAATATTATATAAAAATTAACTGAAAAATGCAAAGTATCTATATAATTCTAATAAGGTATAAAGATCATGAGTTGTCTAGCGTAAGTGACCAGCTATCCTTATCACTGAAATAATCATTAATAGTATAATAACCTTTCTTAATAAGGCAGTCTTTTCTTTTAGTTTTAAATGTACTTAATGGTAATTCTAAAAGACTAATTGGTATTTTATTGTATATACGAATACCTAGCCCTGCAAAAGAATTATTAACTTTATGTAAACGATGATAAGGGGCATATAACCTATGCCTGTTTCGAGTATTTATGTTATGTAAATCGCTTTTTGTGGTAAATAAACCTATATTTTGCCTAATGTACAAAATATTAGCAAATAAAAATTGCGAGGCTACTGTAAGAATTCCTATAGACTTAAAGCGTTCCCTAAGAGTATCTTTTGCACCTAACATGTATATTGCTCTTACCGCTCGTTTTTGTAGAACGAAGATATTCTGAATATCCGCAGCTTTTCCCCATAAGAAAATGCCGTAGGACATAACACTGTGAAAATAGCTAAAATAAACTAAACGAGCCGTGTCGATGTCAGTAAGTTGCCTAACTTTTCTGACGGCATACGCAGCAGAGCTGAGCTTTCCTGCAAGACATGCTATATGTGCACCCCATTGTAACCTATTATCTAATGTAATACCTAGGAACACTGTAGAGTCTACTGTGTCAAGTTCCTCCCTATCTAGCATAATATTAGGTCCCAGTTGTCTTACATTAGGTAAAGCAAATTTAACGCATTTAGTTTACCTAGAATTAAGTACTAGGTTATTTGCTGTAAACCATTGTGTAACTTGTAATAGTGCATTATTTACATCATCAAATTGATTTCTATTCCTATCTACTTTAAAAATTAGTGACGTATCATCTGCAAAAAGTACAACATCACAGATGTTTTTTAAATAAAAAGGTAAGTCATTAATATAAACAAGGAATAGAAAAGGTATAATTCCCTTATGAGTTGAACTATGATTACGATTCCCCGAAACCACCACTATATTTTCATCTTTTAAGCAGAAAATAACCACCCATGAAAAGGATGTTGTATAATAGAATAATTTACATTATATAAGAACTAATTTACATATTTAGAGAATTCTGCCTGGCCTCCTTTTGAAGAAATGACCTCGCCGACTTTATCAAATTGGGCTTTTTCGCAAGTGTGCCTACTAGATTATGGTTCCTATTGTCTATTATTAGGGTGGTTATTTGTTCAATATACTCGTACATGTTGCTGTGCAACAGGAAAATTGGCATTGTTGATAAAATTTTTGTTTCAACATCCCAGCTATTGATTCCATTAAATTTGCCTGCATTTTCGGGCCAGGAAAAAAAAGGCGTCAGCAGACCTACATAAAATACAATTAGCAGTAAAAGCCCTTGTTAAAATATTTATCAACTGCAACATGCATTATATATTATATGTAGACCGGTCACGCTATTCACAAGATAATGAAATTTTAAAGCAGCGATAGTATAGAACAGAAAGTCCAACAGCCCGAGATCAAACCCATGGTGTGCTACAATGAGTTTTGTGCGTTTAGAATGTTAATTTGCGCTTGGTACATTATGTCCCTTTGCTGGCCACAAGTCTCTTCTCAATATGAGAACGGTAAGACCGTAGTGCACCACGCTGGCCCAGTGCAAGTTGGCAGACTTCTCATGTCTCTCGAGACGATTACGAAGAACTTTCAGGCACGCAGGTTCTTTCACAATGTTTTGACAATTATAGAAATACTAGACGTCGCCGCGTCAATTATACAAATAAACCGGATCTCTGCCTTTTCGCCGAAAATTGTTCAGCCGATTATCACTTGCCAACTAACGTTTCGCAGAATTTTATTTCGCAAAATAATCATTCGCCAACTTGTGATATAATTTTGTTTTTATTTCCCAACCTCACAGTTGCCAACTTTACGTTTGGTCTTCCTTTTACTGTCGCAGTTCTAACCTAACCGATGTAGCATATTTAAATGCCCTGTGTAGTGAAATAAAAGCGATTTGGTTTCAGTTGACGTGCATTGTTTATCAGCATACTAACCTAACCTAACCTAACCGATTCCTTTCGATTTCACCTGAACTTCCCGAAACATCACCTGAAGAGACGAAACGTTATTCGTCTAAAAGTTGTCTGGCCTAATAATTTGACAAAAGATAAATGCCCCAAACGTTTTTTGTCATTACAATAATCAGCTTAACAATAATTCTACCAAATGAAACGGTGTCATACAAAATTTTGACAATCGTTAGTCGTCAAAGTGAAAAATTTGGTTGGCAAGTGATAATCGGCCAAACAATATTCGGCGAAAAGGCAGGATCCCAAATAAACCTTCCTCTTGAATCATTCTATCTATTGAAACAAACGTATTTAAATCGGTTACGTAGATTCAAGCATACATAGGGACAGACAGACAGAAGACGGACTTTGTTTTATACTATATAGTGATAATGATTCCAAAATGTCTCCCTACCCACCATGACTGCAACACAACCAATAACAATACCGGTGGACCAAATTGCGTGTCTTTAATAACAAGCCTTTATACTTATTGGAGCTAAGGCTTCCCCCGGGGCTGGATACATTAGTCTTGTGGCCTAAGGGGCCATTAAATATATATGTATAGCCCATATTCGACTTAATTGCTTGACCAGCCAAATAGTGTCTGTTTTCTTTTCTAAATCTCGATCAGTTGTAAAGCTTATGTCTAGTTTTATGTCAGCAGGTCCTTTTTTTAAATACTGGTACATGGATAATTTTTAGCGTTTCGAATATCGAAAGGAAAAAACAGAACCCTTATAGGATCACTTTGTTGTCCGTCCGTCTGTCAAGACCCTTGTTTTCAGCAACGCGCGGAGGTATCAAATTGAAATTTATATCAAATTGTCAAATCTAGGTACTGTTTCTTGAAGCTGTGAATAAATCAAACTTCGAAATCATCGCAATCAAAAGATATAGCCGTTTATGCTGCAAATTGCCGCAAATTTTTAAACTCGCAAGGGAAACATAACCTACAGGATACTTCCCGTGAACTCAGAATCTTGAAATTTGGTACGAAGCAATGTCTTAGAGCACAGATAACTGAAAAAAGGCGAAAACCGTAAATTTTTTGTTACAGCATATAAAAAAAATATTTGCATAATTTTAAAGTTACTGCCCTTTTCCTTATGAACGCGTAAATTTTAAATTGAAAGTAAAGTTATTAAGCTGTAACAAAATCAAACTTCTATCTCAACGCAATCAAAAGAAACAGCAAATTTACTATATTTTCAAACTCGCAACTACTGGCAAGGGAATCCAAATCAACAGGGTACTTCCCGTAAACTCAGCTTCTTGAAATTTGGAACTAAGCGATGTCTTATAGCACAGATAATGGAAATATTCGGAAAACCGAACATTTTTCGTTACATCGTATCATAAAAATATTTTTACTAATTTTAAAGTTATTTCTCATGACTTCGTAGAGGTATTAAATTGAAATTCATATCAAATACTCAGGTCATAACTTTGAGCTGTAACAAAATCAAACTTCTATGTCAACGCAATAAAAAGAGACAGCAATGTAAACCGCATATTTTCTCGCAACTAGTCGCAAGGGAATCAAAACCTACAGGGTACCACCGTGAATTCAGAATCTTGAAATTTGGTACGATGCAATGTTTTATAGCACAGAATAAGGAAAAATTGCGAACACCGTATTTTTTAGTTACATCATATAATTAAAACATTTTTAATAATTTTAAAGGTAGTACCCCTTTCCTGGTGATCCCGTAGAGGTATAAAATTGAAATTCATTTCAAATGCTCAAGTCAAAACTAAAGGGTACTTCCATTTGATTTAGAATTCTAGAATCTTGAAATTTGGCATAAAACAACGTATTAAAAAAAACGTAAACCTTAAATTTTTGGTTAGGTACATCACATATTTTTTTAAATAATTAGATATACCTGTAGATTGGTGCGCGAGTCCGACTCGCACTTGACCGGTTTTTTTTAAACATAATATATATAAAAATGCATTTGTCTTTAAATTGGTTGTTTATGTTTCAACTTTGTTGTAATTAAAAAACGTAAGCAAATGATGTTGGATACATATCAAAAACTTTCTTCTTTTTTTGGTGTTTATTTATTTCAATATCTACAATGAGCGGTTAATGAAGATATAATGGGTTATGTCCATATATCTTCAATGAAATCCTAATAAAAGAATATAAACAAATTCAAATAGTGAATTTAAAAAAACAAACTCGCCCATAAGACTTTATCGTAAACGCACTTATTTCGATATCTACAACAAACTGGTTAACTAAAACTTTGGCCCCATACACACTTACAAACATACAGACTCCATTAAACGAACAAGTGCAGTGTAAGGTCCATTGTAATATAATTCTCGTGTCCCAAGGTTCGCCATTTCATTCCAGAAAGTGCTACTCGTAATTACTGCTAAGATAAACGGTTTTTTTTAATTTGAACTGTCATACACTTAGGTTAATTAGTTACAACATTTGACGATGATTTTTCCTTCCGCTTTCTTCGTCTTGATTGAAGAGGTTTGATTGAAATGCAAATGTCTTTTTTCGAATTAAATCGAAGCGTTTTGTATGTATTGCGGTATTAAAGTGATGTAGGTGTTAAGTTTGAATTTTATGCTGAATAATTTGATATATTATTTGTATTTGTATGTGCGGCCGTTGGGTGTTTTGGCGGGGGAGCCCAACACCTTCATCCGCCGCCAAGGGGGTTTTGTTCGGGGCCCGCCTGACCATATGGCGAGCCAATACCCGTTGGGGAGTCGCAAGGAATGCTTCGGTGATACCTGACCCTCCGACACACGGGTACATGAGGAACACGGGTTGGTTTTTAGTCAGTAAGTGTCTGACAGTCTGGGACTCCATGAGGATTTTACAACCAGATACCAAAAAAAAAGAAAAGTGGTGAATAAGCTTACAGATTGTCTGATGGTAAGTTAATACTGCCTATTACTATAGACTCTAAGAGGAAGTTAACTTGTAGTTAAGTACACTGACGTATTGTTTCATTTAGATATACGCACACTATGTATATCCATAAACGAATCTTAACACGTTCACTGTCCAGTCAAAATATCGAAAATAGCTCTCACGTCCAATTTAATTTTTCGTTCCTATGTACTGATGTAATTGCATTTATACCACATCAGGTCCATAAGGGCCATAAAAGTACGGTGGGACCCTTTTAACCCCCATTTTCAGAGTGACCCACATGTATGTCACGGACGTAGAAGCTAATAATTCAATGACACACCCATGAGTCATGGACGTTAGAGGTCAAAAGTTATGGAAAAATACTCTATCTGTGGTAAAGAGGATTTATAAAATGGCGAGATAACAGAGACGTGCTGATGATTAAGACATGCCATAACCATGAGATGGATATGTCTATTGACTTCAGACTTATTCTGAAGCCCAAAGTGGTTTTGAAATATAATCGAAACAAAAAGGGTGTAGATATAGCCGATCAGCTAGCTAGCTATAACTCACCAGTTCGTAAAACGTGCATCTGGTATAAAAAGATTGCAGCTGATCTTATTTCGATAGCAGTTATAAATGCGGTGCTTATTTACAAGGACATCAATGCAAGCAACAGATTTCCACTGTTGAAGGGCCGTGAGATAAATTATAAAACGCCTATTGGGAGTTTTGGAACCAGGGCCGTCACGTGGAATTTCACCGGCATAATCTTCACCTGCATCATCCACATCATCGTTCTGCATCATCGTTCGGTTGCTGATGCACGTCTAACATAAAAAAAGACAAACGCAGAATGCCGTGCCTCCAAGAAACCTCTGTGTCTTGTATGTTTTAATGAAGCTCATAAGAATAACATCATTCATCGTTGACTATTAAGTTAAATTTTCAGACCTTTGTAAGTCCTAAATAAAAAAAAAGTTCGATGGCTCATTGCTTTTTTATTTTACCTACACTATTGCTCATACGTCCATGTACAATACTGGTATGTTTCTTTTACATTCACGAAGTAAGAACCCATTATGTATGAAAAGTGCAGTGACCCACATGTATGGCACGGATAGATAGATAGATAGATAAATCTTTATTGTACACCACATAAGGAAAACATACATAGAATGAGCACAAACAAGAAATGCACAATTGGCGGCCTTATCGCATACAGCAATTTCTTAGCATACTAGACATAAAATAAATACCTACTAAATAGGTACGTTGACATACATATTATATAATATATTATATATACACTACATATAGGCAATACATATAATACATATATATATACTTCTTGGTCTTGTTCAAACCGAAAATGACCCACATGTGGGTCATGGACAGTGAACGTGTTGAACATCAAGTAGCTGTGTGTAAGGCATTTATAGCCCAGTGGGGAGACAAACTGATTGCTTCGATGGGGGTCTCGAGTTCATACCCATGGTGCGCTCCACTGACTATTCGAAGAAAGTGCACTTAAAAACTGTTTTGTTTTTATTTGCTGAACGTTGAAGAAAAACGTTATATGGATAGCTTGATGTCTGAAAGTTAATAAAGCCATAATGTCCTCTCAAGATATGTCTGGTGTGCCAAACCACAATTGGCCAGCGTGGTGGACTATGGCAATATCCTTCTGTTGGTAAAAAGAAAGAAGTGGGACGAAAAAAGAAAGCAGACAAATTTCCTTACAAACTGATTCACCATTACCGTGGATACAATTCAGACTCTTCACACCGAAGATGTGTGATATGTGCAGCAGAGGAACAAGTTTGGTATAAACTAATCGATTGGTTGATGGTTAAACGTTGCAAGTTTATGTTACTCAGATAATATATATACATTAAATAATCTCAGAGCACCTACTTAGCTACAGTGGACGACGCGTTTAGACTTCAAAGCTTACCTCTGACATTTACGACGAAAGGTTGGCGACGAACGATAATCAAGAAATGAAAATAATTCCTCACAAACAATATTACTTGAGCTATATAAAAATGGCTTCGGACGTGGATATCCCTATATTACGATGAAGTTATTACATTAGTCTGCTTAAAAAACGTACAGGCGCCAAATTAAATTGGTTCCAAGTTTACCATGATTGTTACATCCTCGTGTCTACGATAGTCTGTAGTTTACATATGTAAACCGCGATTCGATTGGCAACGTCACTTCGTGTCTTTGCCGTACACCGCGGTGGTTGTGGTAGGTAACCTACGAACTCCCGTAGAGGAATGTCACACACACTCCTTCTTATTACCCTAAGAGACTGAAATTCAGCCCGTAAATTGAGTTTTGATTGCGAAGACAAAAATAAAGAAAATCATTTTCCATCCTGACAATAAAATCAAGACATTTCAACCGATATAAAAAATCGTTTCAAACGGCCTCCATTTTACTGTCGTAATCGAAACCTCATTTCCCGGCAATGACACGTTCGTACATTAGTTATAAAATCAAAACAAAATTCCGATTGTGTTCCCGCATAGTATATACATATAGGTACCTACGTAAGCAACAAACTCAACACTAAACGTGTTGGCCACACCATAACAGCATCTAAAAAGACACTGTGATAAAGTAACAAGTTTACATGCTAACTAAACTGTTTAGTAAAAGTTGTGAATCGTATGAGCATCGGGCAGTTTGGCTTAAATTCTAATTTATTTGGACGGAGTTCGGTAAGACAGGCTGTGTTACAATTTAGAGATATCCCACGTACACAAATTATTGTATAGTGTGGATTTAGTGTTTGTATTGTTACGTTGTGTTGGTTTGGAATTAAACGACTTTGTATTAATTATATGTGTATTTCTTGGTAGGTGTTGTGATTATTGAAGCGTATTTTTATTTATGACCGAAGGTAAAACAGTGCAAGAGAGCGAAAAACGTCTTGATGATGTTAATGAAAACAGAGTATCTTCGCTACCAAAAAATTATTCAATAAAATCCTTAAAACTAGTAAAAAAATATTACGTACGTATATTAAATAATTATAACACCGCTATTCACTGAAACCATATTTCACACCTCACGTTTGAACACGTCATTCCATAAACCGATCTAAGTATTAAATTCACATTTCCAAGCAATAGCATCCGGTTTTCTTGAAAAGTTACCCTTCATAACTGAATATATAATTCCCTTATAAGTTGAACTATGATTACGATTCCTCGAAACCACCACATTATGTATAAGTTTTAGTCTATATTTTCATCTTTAAAGCAGAAAATAACCACCCATGAAAAGGATGTTGTATAATAGAATAATTTACATTATATAAGAACTAATTTACATATTTAGAGAATTCTGCCTGGCCTCCTTTTGAAGAAATGACCTCGCCGACTTTATCAAATTGGGCTTTTTCGCAAGTGTGCCTACTAGATTATGGTCACTATTGTCTATTATTAGGGTGGTTATTTGTTCAATATAGATGTTGCTGTGCAACAGGAAAATTGGCATTGTTGATAAAATTCTTGTTTCAACATCGCAGCTTTTGATTCCATTATATTTGCCTGTATTTTCGGGCCAGGAAAAAAGGCGTCAGCAGACCGAATTTTTTTTTTTCAAAGCATAAGGCGGCAAACGAGCAGACGGATTGCCTGATGGTAAGCAATTACCGCCGCCCATGGACACAAGCAACACCACAGGAGTCACAAGTGCGTTGCCGCCCCTTGGAGTTGGGAAAAGGGATAGAATAAGGAGTGGGATGACGGAGAAGGAATAGGAGATAGGGCCTTCTGCACGAAACGCAACAGTTTAGGTACAGTTACTTTACGTCGATTTTCTGTGAGAGGGTAGTACTTCCCTGGTCGAGCCGGCCCATTCATGCTGAAATCAGCAAGGCTCTACTACCGTTAAAAATTGTTAGAATGGTAAGTTGCGCTTGGTACAATCTGTCCCATTGCAGGCCACAAGTCTCTTCTCAATATGAGAACGGTAAGACCGTAGTGCACCACGCTGGCCCAGTGCAGGTTGGCAGACTTCTCATGTCTCTCGAGATGATTACGGAGATCTTTCATTCACGCATGTTCTTTCACAATGTTTTGACATTTATAGAAATAGTAGACGTCGCCAGCGGCTTCGCCCGCTTCAATTATTCATATAAACTATCCTCTTGAATCATTCTATCTATTAAAAAAACGCATTAAAATAGGTTGCGTAGTTTTCAAGATTTAAGCATACAAAGGGACAGACAGACAGAAGACAGACTTTGTTTTATACTATATAGTGATAATGATTCCAAAATGTCTGCATATCCACCGTGAATGCAACACAACCAATAACAATACCGGTGGACCAAATTGCGTGGCCTTAATAACAAGTCTTTATACTTATTGGAACTAAGGCTTCCCCCGGGGGTTGGATACATAAGTCTTGTGGCCTCAGGGGCCATTAAATACATGTATAGCCCATATTTGACTTAATTGCTTGGCCAGCCAAAAAGCGTTTGTTTTTTGGTTGGTGGTTGTTTTAGTTTTAACTTCGTTCTAATTAAAAAACGTAAGCAAATGATGTTGGATACATACCAACAACTTTCTTCTTTTTTTGTGTATATTTATTTAAATATCTACAATGACCGTTTAAAAAAAATTAATGGGTTAATGTCCATATATTTTAAATGAAATCCTAATAAAAGAATATAAACAAATTCAAATAATGAATTTAACTCGCCCTTAAAACTTTATCGTAAACGCAAACTTTTCGATATCTACAACAAACTGGTTAAGCAAAGCGTTGGGCCCGTACACACTTACAAACATACAGACTCCATTAAACGAACAAGTGCAGTGTAAGGACCATTGTAATGGACTTCTCGTATTCCAAGGTTCGCCGTTTAATTCCAGAGAGTGCTACTCGTAATTATTGCTAAGACAAATGGTTTTTTAAATTTAAATTGCCGGACACTTGCATTAATTAGTTACGACATTTGACGATGATTTTTCCTTCAGCTTTCTTCGTCTTGATTGAAGAGGTTTGTTTGAATTGCAAATGTCTTTTGTCGAATTGAATGGAAGCGTTTTGTATGTATTGTGGTTTTAAATTGATGTAGGTGTTAGGAATTTAATATCAAGTTTCGAATATATCGGTCAGGTTACAAATAATATGTTTTAAAACTATTGTGTTACTGACTGACTCAGACAACACACAGCCTTAATTATTGGGTGGAAGAAACTGAAATTTGACGTGTATGTTCTTTGGGGACCGTAGGAAGGCACTAAGGAAGGCTTTCTTAAAATTATCATAGGATCGGACTGAAACGGCAAAAGAAGCTGAGGGCGTCCTTTTGTTTTATACATGTAAGACGAAGATAGAATGGCATATAAATATAAAAATCTATTCGTAAGGACAGACTCTTTAGTATAATTGGCATTCCTGTAAGCAGCTGAATTAAAAGTATCGTAATTTTTACTGTACTCTGGTAATCGGTGACCGCGAGCGACGATTTATTGTTACGTTGGCAGTATTGCGTTCAATGCGCTAACGATTGATGGCTGTCCTCAATGGAGAGCGCGGTTGATGAATTGACAAAATAGTGTATTCGCAACAAGAGTAATGAACCACGAAGAATGCGTGTATTGAAAGTGGTGAGATATTTATCAATTAAAACTGGAATAAAAAATCTTTAATTCAATACCCATAGATTGTTACACCATTAACTTGGATGGGAGTGTATTCTTTCAAACAGAACGGAAATTATAAATCCGTTCATAAATGACAGAGATTTGAGAAAAAAACCGTAGAAAATAGGACCAATTGAAATTAAACTACAGTTTACGGATTTTATCGCGTTGTATTGGTTTCACTAAGTTATTACATTTGAAACTAAAGATCTAGAAACTTTATTTTTAATTTATTACTAGCCGACGTTTCGAATTCCTTACAGAATTCATGTTCATGGCAGACTGAGGTGATATTTGTCTTTTTCTTGAATGTATAAGTTATCTCAAAGTACCCGAACATTTTTCAACTACTGGTGTTACTATTTACGCAGAATGAGCTCACAGTGTCCTTAGGTCTTCTGGTGACTTTGTCCTTCTTGGGTTTCATTAGCCTTATGACAGGGTCCCAAGCTGGAGGAACATTCCAACCATCTTCCCTATTGAAATTAGGGTGTTTTTTAATTTCAATAGCCTCTCGTATCATCCTTGGAAGAAAACGATGTTCTTTTGCGAGTATCTGTGGTTCATCAAATCGCAGGTAGTGGTTGGGTCCTTGTTCCACATGTTCACACACAGCAGACTTTGTTGAGCGTTTATGTTTTATGTCAGCTATATGTTTTTTGAGTCGAATGCCTATGCTTCTCTTGGTTTGTCCAATGTATGAGAGCCCACATTCACAGTCAATTTTGTAGACACCGGCCTCTTGCAAGGGTAACTGACACTTGACAGATGGTAATAATTGACTGATCTTCGTTGGCGGCTTGTAGTAAGTTTTGATAGAAGCTCGCTTCAAGATGTAGCCAATTTTGTCGGTCACGCCCTTGATGTATGGGAGGACAGCAGGTTGTCTTTCTACTGTGGCTGTTTTTTCTTTTTCTGGGATCTGTGACAGTGGTGTGGCGGTCGGAGCTTGTTGTCTTGCAGAACTTGCCTGACATGTTGAAGCTCAGCGTCCAGGTGTTTCTTGTCACAGATCCCGCGGGCTCTCTGAAACAGAGACATTCCTACAGTAGCTAACTGTTTAGGATGGTGGTGAGATTCAACGTTTAAGTACCTATTTGTACGGGTCTTGTTCCTATACACAGTATGGCTTAAGGAGTTGTTTTTATTCCTGATGACAAGTACATCTAAGAAAGCTAAAGACTTGTTTGCCTCTAATTCCATTGTGAATTGTATTTGGTTATTAATAGAATTAAGATGGTTTAGGAAAGCATTAACACTATCTGTTGGTAAAATTGTGAAAGTGTCATCTACATACCGCTTGTAGAACCTCGGTGTGATGGTGGCAGTCTGCAGGGCTCGCGCCTCGAAGTCCTCCATGAAGATGTCAGCGACAACAGGCGATACTGGAGAGCCCATTGCCACACCGTCTACTTGTATGTAGTATTTCTTGTATTTCTTTCTACATCTCTCTGAAAAGGAAACTATGGTTAGTTTTAATATACAGTCATTATTATATTATTATATACTACATACAAGTAGACGGTGTAGCAATGGGCTCTCCAGTATCGCCTGTTGTCGCTTACATCTTCATGGAGGACTTCGAGGCGCGAGCCCTGCAGACTGCCACCATCACACCGAGGTTCTACAAGCGGTCTGTAGATGACACTTTCACAATTTTACCAACAGATAGTGTTAATGCTTTCCTAAACCATCTTAATTCTTTTAATAACCAAATACAATTCACAATGGAATTAGAGGCAAACAAGTCTTTAGCTTTCTTAGATGTACTTGTCATCAGGAATAAAAACAACTCCTTAAGCCATACTGTGTATAGGAAAAAGACCCATACAAATAGGTACTTAAACGGTGAATCTCACCACCATCCTAAACAGTTAGCTACTGTAGGAATGTCTCTGTTTCAGAGAGCCCGCGGGATCTGTGACAAGAAACACCTGGACGCTGAGCTTCAACATGTCAGGCAAGTTCTGCAAGACAACAAGCTCCGACCGCCACGCCACTGTCACAGATCCCAGAAGAAAGAAAAACCAGCCACAGTAGAAAGACAACCTGCTGTCCTCCCATACATCAAGGGCGTGACCGACAAAATTGGCTACATCTTGAAGCGAGCTTCTATCAAAACTTACTACAAGCCGCCAACGAAGATCAGTCAATTATTACCATCTGTCAAGTGTCAGTTACCCTTGCAAGAGGCCGGTGTCTACAAAATTGACTGTGAATGTGGGCTCTCATACATTGGACAAACCAAGAGAAGCATAGGCATTCGACTCAAAAAACATATAGCTGACATAAAACATAAACGCTCAACAAAGTCTGCTGTGTGTGAACATGTGGAACAAGGACCCAACCACTACCTGCGATTTGATGAACCACAGATACTCGCAAAAGAACATCGTTTTCTTCCAAGGATGATACGAGAGGCTATTGAAATTAAAAAACACCCTAATTTCAATAGGGAAGATGGTTGGAATGTTCCTCCAGCTTGGGACCCTGTCATAAGGCTAATGAAACCCAAGAAGGACAAAGTCACCAGAAGACCTAAGGACACTGTGAGCTCATTCTGCGTAAATAGTAACACCAGTAGTTGAAAAATGTTCGGGTACTTTGAGATAACTTATACATTCAAGAAAAAGACAAATATCACCTCAGTCTGCCATGAACATGAATTCTGTAAGGAATTCGAAACGTCGGCTAGTAATAAATTAAAAATAAAGTTTCTAGATCTTTAGTTTCAAATGTAATAACTTAGTGAAACCAATACAACGCGATAAAATCCGTAAACTGTAGTTTAATTTCAATGAGTAACATTCGCGTAAACCCAAGAAGATACTAAAATAGGACCAATTTAAGAGCCTACCCCTATTTAAAATAGTCATGTACTTAAAGTGTAAGTAACGTAAGGTGCCATGGTATTAGTTTTTAATATTTAACTGCATCATTTCCATCATGGTTCGAATCACTTTCGCGAATTGCCTGTATTATATAATGTAAGTGGATGCTCCTGTTTCACCATGTTTATTCTGAAGAGACTATTAGTTAGCCTGAACATTAAAACTAAAATTAAGTATTATGCTTGAGTATTATTATGTACAGTAAATATATACAAGTTATATAGAAGGTGTAATAGTTGCAGCACCTTACAAAATGTAAATTATGAGTATTATAAACATATAAATACCAGACCTGGCGATGAAAAAGAGTGACCGTGAGTTTTATTGCCCGATCTTTCTCATGGTTCTACACCCTTGCTTTGCGAACGTGGCAGTAGATGTAAATGTAGAGTCTTTAAGTAATCTTAATATATAAAATCCTTGCGTTACTGACTGACTGACAGACACGCTACAGCCGAAACTATTGTGCGCAGGCAGCTGAAATTTGGCATGTATGTTCCTTGGGGACCGTAGGGGTGCACTAAGAAGGGATTTCCAGAAATTCCTACGGGATCGGCCCAAACGGGTAAATTTAAAAAAAATGCAGGCGTAGCTGCTAGCGTCCTCTAGTTATTTTATAAATTTATTACTTTGACATTCATAAGCGTCACATTGTGACCGAAATGAATAAAGGATTTTGACTTTGACTTTGATCCCATTACTATCACGATCATCCACCAAGATTTTGAGATTTATGTAACAGGTATATTTCAAAAAGAAACTTAAATACCTTTTTTTGGCTTCGATAGTATATGACTTTCGATGTATAGCGCTACTTGTAGGTTAGGTTAGGTTAGGTATAGTCCCCCTTGTGGGATCTCCACCTTGTCGTGGTGGGGGGGCTCAGTAACCGTGGTTATGTCACCCACGGTGAAGCTAAGCAAGATCCCGGGAGTGGACGCTCCGCGTGGTCTTGACGGAGACCTGTGTAGGATGCGTCCAATGGTGTGGGTGCGAGGGACAGTTCTTCTGTCCCTCGCAGTCGGGCACGGTCGCGGGAGGTGAGGCATGTCGGTGTTGCGTTGCCGCGCTTCCTATCTCCCGCGACCAAATGGGGGCGCACCATTGTTGCGTCGCGGTGAGGCCGCAGAGGAAGACGAGATGCGGTGTTGTCAGGTTGCCGTCCTCCCTATCCTCTGCGGCCGTTTAGCGCGGTATAGTACCTTATATTTATGTATCGGATCTGTAAAGCGTATTTATTAGAAAATTAAGGTAAAATAAATTAAATTTGCCTCGACGTTTTGTCAAGCGTGGTCACGAGATGATACAAACTGGTGTATCCTTGTGATTGTTGATTAGCTTTTACACAATCATACTGCTGACTGACACATTATCTAGTCAACAGTCTGCTAAATCGCTGAGGTTTCACTGTTATACAAAAAAAGCTTGGGCCGAAATCACGACGAGGTATATCAATAAAAACTATGAAACGGTGCCGTGCCGCACTTAGTTTATAAAAGCTATAAAGACAAAATAATACCAGAAGTCCGCAGCTAAAATTACTTTGTTAATTTTCGAAATACTTGCGAGACCAAGAGGTCAGACCTTAAAAGCGACGTGACCTTAAAACCTTAGATAGTATTATTAAGATACTCGAACGGCGCACCGTTCACCGGCAATTTGTCAAACAGATAAAACTAACGTGACTAGCATTATCTTATAGAGCCTTCATCTTTTTGAATAATTACAGACATTTTTAGCTGGAAAAAATACAAAATGAAAGATTCCTTCATTCATAATTCAGTGTTTTCCTGGTCGTTATAAGTAGTTGGACTGTTCTTATTCTAACTACTTAGTTGTGAATAAGTGTACAGGCTGACTGATGGTAAGTTATTACTGCCTATTACCATAGTCTTCAAAAGTAAGTTAACTTGTAGTTAGGTGCACTGACGTAATGTTTCATTTAGATATACGCACACTATGTACATCCAGAAACGAATCTTAAACATCAAGTAGCTGTGTGTAAGGCATTTATAGCCCAGTGGGGAGACAAACAAATTTCTACGCAGAGGGTTTGGAGTTCAAATCCACGGCGCGCGTCACAGACTTTTTGAAGTACCTAAAGTTCGTTTCATTTCATTCATTTATTCATTCGTGGTGGTGCAGCAACACAAAGTGAGTCTTGGTCTCTGACACGAGATCTCTATGTAAAGTACGTTTAAAAACTGTTACTTAGTGTGAGGAAATCGATATTTGTGAGAGCCTAAAGCCATAATGTTCTCGAAAAATATGTGAAGTCTACCAAACCATACTTGACTAGCGTGGTAGACCATGGCTTTACTCTTTTAATAATGAGCAGAACGAAGTGAGAAAGAATGTAGTCAAACGGATTCATAAACGTGGCCAAATATACTAAGTGTAGGAGTGTGTTTCCTTATGTGTACAGTCACTGTATATTGTTCAGGGTGAGTGTATGGGATTCCGGTGTCGGGAGGAGTTACCTGCCGACCCCAAATTATAACACGATTACCGATAAACTAATATATATATATATATATATATATATATATATATATATATATATATATATATATATTATAAACGTACGAGTGGTCCGTACATAGTACAACAGGTAACTGGCGAACCCAAGTCGCCTCCGACCGTTTACATGACACCTTATAGATATGTATGCACGTCGTACCTATATCATAACATAAGCGTGTGTGCATATAATATGCACCTACATAAGTATATGACACAAATAGCAGCCATTGATATCCAGCAGTAGATTGATATAGCATAGGCTGAGATAATGTTTGATAGTTTACCGTTTCAAGGTTGATCTTTATCAGATAGACATGAAATAATCTCAAAGCACATACATACCTAGATTCTAAAATTAAGGACGCGTTTAGACTTCAAAGATTTTCTCTGACATTTACGGCTAAACGTTGGCGATGAACGATAATCATGAAATGAAAATATTTTTTCACAAATAATATTATATTGTAATAAGGCTTTATTAAGGTTCCTTGAGCACCTTTAACAATTGTTTCGGACATGGATATATATTATTACAACGAAATTACTACATTAGTCTGCTTAAGAAATCCACAATAGAACGCCGAATCATATTCGTCTAAAGTTTAGCATGATTGTTACACCCTCGTGTCTACGGAAGTCTGTAGTTTATATATTAAAGTATGTTATTTGATTTGATTGGCCCCGTCAGTACGAAATGTCGGCGGTCCCACGGTCGTTTTAGATGATAGGCTACGAACTCCCGTAGCAGAATGTCACACACACTTCCTCTGCTTACACAAGAGACAGAAGTTAAGCCCGTAATTTGGGTTCCTATCGTGAAGACAAAAAGCAAAATCAAATCACCATCCTCACAATAAAATCAAGACATTTCAACCGATATTAAAAAATCGTTTCAAACGGCCTCCATTTCTTTATTATCTAATTGAAACCTCAATTCTCGGCAATGACACGTCCGTAGATGAGTAATAAAATCAAAACGAAATACCGATTGTGTTCTCGCATCGTATTTACAACTACGGTGAAGGCTATGAATAAATTTCTAAGTTCGTTACCAAGGAAGCGCAGACACGAGATCCAACTTCCAAGGCAAATTGTTTTATTGAGCCTTCTATCGCTTCATAGATAAATACAGAGTTATTGGTTTTACGCGATGCGATGCCGTCGTGGAAAAATCTAACAGCTACTGAATATTGTTTATATTGTAGAATGAATTCTTGAAGTTGTTTATTTATATCCCGCGGTCTAAGTTGTGGAATATTTTTACAAAGTAATTTCATAGAACTTATTCTTAAGGTCGAAATTCAAAAGTAGTCCATAATTTTTTTTTTTATGTTAATAGGCGGCAAACGAGCAGATGGATCGCCTGATGGTAAGCAATTAACGCCGCCCATGGACACAAGCAACACCACAGGAGTCACAAGTGCGTTGCCGCCCCTTTGGGTTGGGAAAAGGGAAAGGATGAGGAGTGGGATGAGGGAGAAGGAATAGGGGTTAGGGCCTCCGGCACTCAAATCATTCCAGCCATCATTCCAGAAAAATATGTTCAGAGATTTTTCAAGTTCACTAAATGTCTGTAAAAGTCATAGCGTGTCCAGTACAACAACGCCTTTCGGGTGCTGTTGGGGCTACCGCGATTCTGTAGCGCGTCAGCCATGTTTGCTGAATCTACTACAGATAGTTTTTCAGCAATCATGAGAAAAAGAACGGCATCATTGTTACGCAGGATTCGTGGGAGTGCCAATGGCATCCTTAAGGTGATTGGGGATAGGCTGGACGGCGTTTTCCTGGAGTATTGGACCCGTATGCATAGCTACGGGTCAGATACTGCAGGAAAATACATGAATTAATATATATGTAATTGTAGGGACTATTTTATTTTATTTAAAACTAAGTACTAACATAGTTTACAACATAGTAAACGTTTTATTATTATTATTATTATAGCAGTACAGAAAACACCTTGATTAAGTGTGTGTCAGATATAATGTATTAATTGTGATCAGAAATCTGTATATATGAAATCCTTGCGTTACTGACTGACTGACAGACAAGCTACAGCCAAAACAATTGGGCTCAAGAAACTGAAATTTGGCATAGTTCCCTTGGGGACCGTAGGGGTGCACTAAGAAATGGTTTTCCGAAATATCCACGTGATCGGGCAAAAAGGGTAAATTAAAAAATATTACGGGCGTAGCCGTGAGCATCCTCTAGTAATTACATAAATAAGTAAACAACTGGTTTTAATTGGTTAAATCTAAGACCGAAACATTCCTCAAATTATATTTTAATTAAAATTAAAGTTGAAATTTAAATAAATTAGTTTTTAAGAAACTAGACTATGTGTGAAAATTATATCAAAACATCATTATAGGACTACATACTAATAAAAAAAAACATTGTGGAGGATAAAGGTGTGGTGTTCCTCCAACTAGAGGGAGGATCCTCTAACCAGGCTGGGTGATCGTGCCTGGTGGACTGTCAGTCCGACGGACGTATTTCAGATGTTGTATACATACAACTCGGCGCACGAACTCTGCATGTGCGATTCAGCACCTTATTATCCGTCGCATTGTGTCCGATAGATGTCGCCTTGTTATTGTTGTTGAGACTTCTTCGTCGCTCGCTAGATGGCCTCAGTTGTATGTAGCTACCGCTACATCACTCCCCTCCAAGACCGGAGGTCGAACTCGAAGGTGATGAGTCAGCTGTCGATGCTTCTGAAGAGCGTGCCAGTGCCAGTGGAGAGATGCCGCTAGTTCCAGTGGGTCGGAACTGTGTGCCGCTAGTAGGCCCAGTGAGTTGGTTCTAAGTGCGGTGCGCGGTGAGCTATCCCAGTAAGTCGGGATAGTGGCTTCGCAATGGTCCCACGGTGAGTCGGGGAGAGGTTGCGAAGGTGCTGCGCAGTGAGTGTCCCACGGTGAGTCGGGGAGATGCTGCGAGGTTGCTGCGTAGTGGCTGGCTGCTGCGTTGCCGGTGAGAGATGTCCTCTTCTTACGTGAACCGGGTGCAGGGTGCTGTGCCTAGACGCTGGAGTGGCTGCAGGGAAGACCAGGCATGCAAGCCTGCATGGCCTATGGTTGGTCCCTGGCCGAAGATGCTGGCTGGCGGCGACTTGATTACCGCCCATCGGGTGAAGTGTGGGTAAAGGCGAGGCGAGGATGATGAGTGATAACGAAGCTGCTGTTGATCTGACCGGTGCAGGTTGCTTCAGATCACGTCGGGGTCACCAATGTGGAGGATAAAGGTGTGGTGTTCCTCCAACTAGAGGGAGGATCCTCTAACCAGGCTGGGTGATCGTGCCTGGTGGACTGTCAGTCCGACGGACGTATTTCAGATGTTGTATACATACAACTCGGCGCACGAACTCTGCATGTGCGATTCAGCACCTTATTATCCGTCGCATTGTGTCCGATAGATGTCGCCTTGTTATTGTTGTTGAGACTTCTTCGTCGCTCGCTAGATGGCCTCAGTTGTATGTAGCTACCGCTACATCACTCCCCTCCAAGACCGGAGGTCGAACTCGAAGGTGATGAGTCAGCTGTCGATGCTTCTGAAGAGCGTGCCAGTGCCAGTGGAGAGATGCCGCTAGTTCCAGTGGGTCGGAACTGTGTGCCGCTAGTAGGCCCAGTGAGTTGGTTCTAAGTGCGGTGCGCGGTGAGCTATCCCAGTAAGTCGGGATAGTGGCTTCGCAATGGTCCCACGGTGAGTCGGGGAGAGGTTGCGAAGGTGCTGCGCAGTGAGTGTCCCACGGTGAGTCGGGGAGATGCTGCGAGGTTGCTGCGTAGTGGCTGGCTGCTGCGTTGCCGGTGAGAGATGTCCTCTTCTTACGTGAACCGGGTGCAGGGTGCTGTGCCTAGACGCTGGAGTGGCTGCAGGGAAGACCAGGCATGCAAGCCTGCATGGCCTATGGTTGGTCCCTGGCCGAAGATGCTGGCTGGCGGCGACTTGATTACCGCCCATCGGGTGAAGTGTGGGTAAAGGCGAGGCGAGGATGATGAGTGATAACGAAGCTGCTGTTGATCTGACCGGTGCAGGTTGCTTCAGATCACGTCGGGGTCACCAATGTGGAGGATAAAGGTGTGGTGTTCCTCCAACTAGAGGGAGGATCCTCTAACCAGGCTGGGTGATCGTGCCTGGTGGACTGTCAGTCCGACGGACGTATTTCAGATGTTGTATACATACAACTCGGCGCGCGAACTCTGCATGTGCGATTCAGCACCTTGTTATCCGTCGCATTGTGTCCGATAGATGTCGCCTTGTTATTGTTGTTGAGACTTCGTCGTCGCTCGCTAGATGGCCTCAGTTGTATGTAGCTACCGCTACATCATCGTAATATACTTACTACCCTTTGATATGTAGAGATCCTACTAATGCATTAATTATATTCATCTGGTAAGTTAAGCATATATGACAACAGCAGTATGGAGTATAAACATTCGAACTAAATCCCAAAACAGAAAACATTGAGTATCGAATTTGTAAGACTTCATGTTTCATTGCTTGTTGTACCTTGTTTGTGTTAGCAAACTCCATTTTTCCTGTCAAAAACTGAATAAAGATCCTTCATATCTGTTCAATCCACTACATTGGATGTGGAGTCTATTTCGGTCGCAAAATGGACCTCAATGTTGATGTTCAGAACTTGGGTTGTGGCCAATAAAATTCGATTCAAAGTTTTGCGCTCAGAATACGTTGAAAACTGATTCTTCTTAAGACCGTCTACACATAAAATTGTTATTCGGTCTTCTGTTTTATACCCAGAATTTCTTTATAAATAATAGCACAATAGCATTTTATCTGCAATTGTGTATAACTCTTATTTTTGTCCGTTTTTTGATATCAGTCGTAACAAAAGTTGTGATGGTGAAGTTTGAAGGTATAAACATTCTATGTTTTCGCCGATATTTGGGTCCTTGACAATGTTCTTGGTTACGAGTAGGAGTACAATAAACTCCTTCATGAGCATTCGTTATGTATAACTGACAACCTATCACAGCATACAACTTTGGGCTCTTATTTATTTAGCTTTATGTTCTAAGTTTAATTGTTAACTTACCTGTTTTCTATTTTTAGAAGATTGATATTTAATATCTTAATATATAAAATCCTTGCGTTACTGACTGACTGACAGACACGCTACAGCCGAAACTATTGGGCGTAGGAAGCTGAAATTTGGCATGTATGTTCCTTGGAGACCGTAGGGGTGCACTAAGAAGGCATTTCCCGAAATTCCCACGGGATCGGCCAAAACTGGTAAATTTAAAAAAAATGCAGGCGGAGCTGCTGGCGTCCTCTAGTATTTTATAAATCGTGATACGACCATTGCGAATGGTTTTCGTACATTTCCGTGATAGACGATTAAAAATACTCTTTTTGTAGATAAGTTATTTTAAAGTCTGGTGTTAAATTGAAATCTTCAAATCTTAACACATAAACTTAATTAAATTACATTCTATTCACATTATACTGCACCATTTTTTTATGTTTCTCCTTTATTTTTAAATTACTGTTTTATTTTATGTGTAAATAGTCACTTAACTACAGTTAATTTTAACTTGATTACAAATAAAAACAGCAATTATCTGCACCATTATCAAGGGTTGTTATGTAGAAAACATAATAATAAATTAGTAGCCTTAAATTATATGACATTTTGTAGTTCTATGTCACATCACTACATAGTATAAAACAAAGTTTGTGTTCTGTTTGTCTGTCCCTATGTTTGCTTAAATCTTAAAACCGTACACACGCGTAGAAAAGATTTTCAGTGCAATAATATACCTCAACTAAATAAAGCAAAGCACAGTAGTTATTACAGCGCTATCAAAATCTTTAATAAGTTGCCCATTGGTTTGAAGAGCTTGCTTTATAAAAGTAATTTTAAAAGTAAGCTTAAGACGTTTCTGCTGGAAGTGTTTATATTCTCTCGACGACATGCAAAAGTGTACTTATCGTGACATTGAGGAACAATAATTAATTATAATTATTACAATTAATTTTATTAACGTAATTCATTTATTTATTATATTATTGACATTCTTATTTCATTATTGACATTATTATTTTATTATTAACGATTTACTTTTATTTAATTATAATTTATTATTGACTACTGATTGTATTATTTTAGTTAATTTTCTTGACTTGTATGTTTCTAATGGTGTGCTGCCTAATTCATTGTTTTTTTTTTGTTCTGTAATTTCATACAATTGGATAAATATTAGTGTCTGTTTAGGTATTTTTATAACTATGTATAAACACAATGTGAAAATTGTTAATGAATAAAGCTTGAATTTGAATTTGAACCTACGCAACGGATTTTAATGCAGGTTTTTTAATAGATAGAATGATTCAAGGGGAGGGTTTATATGTACACTACGCTGGCGACGTCTAGTATGTAATATGTTTCGACCTAACAATAACTTGAACGCGAATAGGCAAAGAGTCGAACACATTCGCAGTGTAGCTGGTATAAGTCTGGCACAATCTGCTTATCCCTTATCAGAAGTAGTCCATAGCAAAACCTCACATAAAAAAAGAAGAAAAACATGGATAATATTAAAAAGAAAACAAAAAGAACGAACAAAGCCACAGCAAATAAGTGGTATCAAATAAAACAATTGGAAATAGCGGGTGATTGACCATCGTATAAAAGTTCAGTAATGCTCTCGCGATGTTACGGCTTATCAATACGAACAAATTTAAATTTGCCTTACTTTGCCGACGAACATTTTATACTTTTGATGCTTATCTGACGACGTCTTGAACAATATGTGATTTTGAAATAACTTTTTATTTATTTTGAGACGTTTAAAGGAAGACGATGAATATATGAAAGGTGAAAGGAGAAGGAAGTCTAATTAGGGGATAAAGTTGGCTCATAAAAGATAATATTAATATTATAATAAATTATAGGAGACATGATATGTATAGGATTGTTTACTTTTCAATCCAGTTCTTATCTATACTTATTAATATAATAAAGCTGTAGAGTTTGTTTGTTTGGTTGAAAGCGCTAAACTCAGGAACTACTGGACCGATTTGAATAATTAATATTGCATTAAATGTCCTATTTTATGGAGGAACGATTTTGGCCATATAACAAGCTATTAGCCACGGGAGCGGAACAGCAATCCTTAATAACGTGGGTATAACCGCGGACTTAAGTAGTTTTCTATATCTGTCGATCCATTTAAAAAGGTGCAGAGTGTAGCGGTAGATTCTTTTAGATATTTCTCTACATCGGAATGTCTTCCGATGTACATCCATATCTAAAAGAGAACCTAAGAATCATTCCAAAAGAGTGTCTTCACCAAAATTGCGAAAGTTTGCATTCATAACCGTATTTAAAACTTAAGTCCGTTTTCAGTTTCATTAACGGTTATACCTCAGTTTAACCGATGTCGTAACGATCGCAATTTGGTCGTGCTTTCACCAGCACTGACATGGAGTGAGTTGCTGCGTAATTGCGATCTCGGAACTTTTTACCACTTTTACACTGTTGAGCTGCCTACTGGCTAAAATTGCTGTTTGGAGGTGACAAAATTACACACATTTTACGGAGAAAAGGTAATTCAGTCAAATCCGATTAGACTAGTAAGTCGTGGAGTGGAAAGTCAAAAGATGATGATGATTATTTTACAGGGTACTCTCTTATACTGTTTTATATCCATGCGAATTATTTATTTATATATAGAACAACCCACGAACTAGAAATAAATCCTGGGATGCGAGGAACTTTACAAAAATACAATCAACAGACAAAAAGTACAGCAGGTCACGAAACGGCAGACTTTATGGTCTCTTGTGAGGATCGAACTCACAAAGACTGTTATTGACGAGGCGCCTGGCATCACTACAACATACGTGAAGTCACCGCTGATTTAAAAGTGCCGTAATAATGGCTCAATCTAAAATAAACTATAAAAAATCAAGAAAATATAGGAGAAGATAAAATCCATAAAGGTACCCGTTATGACTTTCATGCCAACACATTCTTTGCTGATAGAAAATAAATTTCGTATAAAAAGAATAATAAAACCCTAGCACTGACTATTCATTAATTTCTCCATCGGCACGTAAGCAAAATAGGAAGTGGGCAGTTCGTATTCAAAGAAACAGAGTAATTCAAAACATAAATCAATTTTCCGCTCTAATTAGAACGAGACATAACAAAGGAAAGCTTTTAAAGGAGAAGTAAATAATTATATTCGTTCGTTGCTTCCAATAAATTCGTTCGCATTGCCTCCTATTTTGATGATTTCGACGTTAATATTGAAAGTGCTAAGTGGTTGTGGTTTTTCGAGGAAATCAGGCCATCTGGTTCTGTACAAAACGGTCACTTAAAGACTACTACATAAATATGGGTACGTAATCCCTTGATCTAATTTTATTGAAATATTCATTCGCAAAAAATGGAAGTGAATATTTCATATGAATAACTACTTTCGCTAGCTTACTGGATTACTTTAAAAGCTGTTAAAAATATAACACGTATGTTGTATATGTGATTACTGCCGATTTAAGAGTAGTCTGCCGGTGGAGCAGGACTGTCCTAGGGTGGCGGCAACGCACCGGACGATGCAGTAGGGGAGGGCCTCCATGGTGGATCAACGATCTAGTTGAGATCACGGGAAGCGGTTCGATGGGAGCTCAAAATCGGGTGAGCCTTGCCTCAACTACACATCTTACAAGATGGACCAGTATTATTTTCAACATTGAATACTCCTATTAAGGCAGTGAACGCTCAAATCAGTACGGTGCCAAACCGTTTCAGCTACAAATATTCAATACAATAATTTAATTCCTTTCCAGGCATATTACTAAGTACGTATTAGAATACGAAGGGATTAGACAACATTTTATTATGCCAGGTCTTACCATGAATTTAAAAAATCTCTATGAAAGCCAGCCATTTTTAAACTAACGTCAGTTACTGCTTCTTATGATATACCTATTTTCAGAATGTGAAAAAGCGCAAGCATTTAGAGTAATTAAATCCAGTGGATCTTTAAAGGATTTTACTCCATTTTTTTATATTGTAATAGGCGGCAAACGTGCAGATGGATCGCCTGATGGTAAGTAATTACCGCCGCCCATGGACACAAGCTACACCACAGGAATCACAAGTGCGTTGCCACCCCTTGGGGTTGGGAAAAGGGATAGGATAAGGAGTGGGATGAGGGAGAAGGAATAGGGGATAGGGCCTCCTGAACTCTCACTTACCGAACGAAACGCAACAGTTTAGGTACTGTAACTTGACGTCGATTTTCGGTATGGTCGACGTCAATAGTACTTCCCCGGTTGAGCCGAACCATTCATGCTGAATTCAGCAAGGCTCTAGTACCCTATATTTTTCTTTCGTCGTTGCATTAAAATCCTGTGTGTAAGATTTATACTTTAATTGTTTTTATACTTCAAACGAAGTCGTAGGCACAACTTGTATTGAATAAACAAGCAGCTAGAGGAAAGACGATCCATAACTAAGCGGGGTTCCTAACGTAGCGCCAATGTATGGCACCCTATCGAGAAATACGATTCCACTGTTATTATTTATACGTACCGGGGGAATAGTGGCCGGGATATCTTTATTGCCGTGTGCGTTTATTCGTATTTATGAGTGAAATATTTGCCAGTTGGTGGTTTTCAGAAGTCCATTTTGTGGCTGCTGGGTGAAAACGGCAATGGTGACGTGAAGCGTAGCTCATTCTTGCAGATTTTTTTTGCTACGACTACCTAGTTGTATTGTAGTTGGTTTTTATTATAAAGAAACTGCTATTGCGCGGTCCCAGTTATTTTAAAGAGTAACGAGACTGTTCATGAGAAGTGCCTAACACAAAACCTATTGCCTTATTAGAGTTTTATGGTAACCTTAATCGGGATTCAAATCTACCTACATACCGTATAAATCATCATCAGCCCCGTTTATAAACTGTAACACTGGGCATAAGCACTTGTAACTATGAGAAGGTTTATAGCATAGTACACCTTGCTGAACAACTGCGGGTTGGCAGACTCCAAATGTCTTTCGAGAACATTATTAAGAACTCTCAGATATGCAGGTTTCCTTACGATGTTTTATTAAGCGATGAGTAACTACTTTATACGAAATATTTTAGAAAGAAACGACAAACTAAATACTCTTAAGTTCTAAATTGCCATTATTTCTGCAAAAATACGAGAATATCTCGTATATCTCATAATAATTTTAATCCCGCAACAAACTTATTGTAATGGGGCGGTGGGGCGCCGATGAAAAATGCTTGGGAGCACCCCGTGGCTTTGAACAGGTTTCGGGCCTTGGTCGCGTCTGTGTGCCTACACACTCATACTATATTATAACTTGCCTGACTTATATACTTTTATGTGAAACAATAGCACAACTTAGACAGGTTTCCCGAAGTATATTTGTGTATTTTTATATTAATATGTATATTAGTAAAATATAACATATCACTGTGGTGTTATGTTATATTTTAACATCATGCCTTTAGCCCCGAAGGGGTAAGCAGAGGTGTATTACACACCCAAACTTCGACGGTTGTGTTTCGGTCCTAATGTAACAGGGGGCGAGCCTGTTGCCATCTACCGGGCACATTATTAAGCGAGCGATATTTAGCATTTTTTATACACACGCTACTTCGAAAAGTCAGAGGTGTGTGTCCGGGGTACCTGGGGATCGCAACCAAGACCATCGTCTCGGCAGTCCGTTACGTACACCACTGGGCTATCACTGCTATTAAGTAAAAATAGGCTGATATTCTGAAAAATCTGGTTAGACTAAAAAGCGGACCCCGGGCTCCAAAACGAACGGTCTCAGATGTAACCGGGATAACTCCAGGAAGATGTTGATAGAGTTGTATGGTATCTTTGACGAAATTAATGTTCACCAGTCGGATACCAAAGTGATAAAACATAATTACTTATTTTACAATATTTAATTGTGTAGGAAATACCTACTTTTCAGTATTGTATATAATTTTAACAGCTTTTCTGAGACCATATAATTTTTTTTAATTTATAGACTCACGCCTGTATCCCCGAAAGGGTAGGCAGAGGCGTAATATTACACCCACATTTCGCCATGAATTTTTAGGTCCCACGATACAGGAGGCGAGCCTATTGCCGTTACCGGGCACATTACCAGACTACGTGCTGTTACTGAGAATTCGGAAAAACTAATAATACTTTTGCCCGACCCGGGAATCGAACCCGGAGCCTGCGATCAGCAGTGGCATACGCTATCCACTGGACCACGGCGGCAGTCAGAGACCTGTATTATAACTTAAAAGGTACTGTGTTTTTTTAATTGCTTCCCCTACGTCCTTTTCAGCTTACAATCTAAAATACTTCAAGCTACGGAACTAGCGCACCGAGATATCACTCATACCACGTCCATCTGTATAAAAAGATTTCTTTTTTGTGTACCGTTACTGCTCATAGTTCGGGAAACGGATCAGTGGTCTGAACAGAACATCACTTCTGTTCCCAATGCTCTAAGCTGTGAACACTTTTGTTTAGGGTGAACCGTACATCATGCAATCTTATTTAGCCGATATCTTACATATGACACCTACTCACAATAATTACCTAATTTTAAGGTATAAATACCTCTCTTCTTCGCCGACGTTTTAACCAGCTTAAAACGGTCGTGGTCGTGGGGGGAAAAGATCTATTATATTTTCTATACCTTATAACATCTCTCAATACGTACAGGTAATTTAGTAAAATTATGTTTTTTGTGCTAAAAAAAATAAATATTGATTTATCAGTAAAGACATTTGATTCGATAGTTCCATATAAGTAAATAGTGAAGAAAACCACACGATGGCGAATATGCTACAATTTTTGTTGAATTGATTTACTTCGATTAAAATACTTTTTAAGTGTCTTGCTGTAGCTGGTGTGATGATGGAAGAAAAGAAGGTTTAAGTAATACAAAGTTTATATTAGAAGAAGAAAAATGGTTTTCAAACACAGGTTACATTAAAATCTTAGAAATCTAATCATAAAATCTCAGTTCAAAAGTATTTACAGCAGTGATCATTCCAGAATAATATTACAATTACAAAAAAATTAATCAGAATCAGGGAGGATCTCTATTCCTGACATCGTAGATTCATCAGAACTTTCATTATGCTCTTGTTCATTGACACTTTCCTCACTGCTATCACCTGTGTAAATAATCATTTCATCAGAAAAACTATCGATTCTTGGGTCAAATTTTCTATATTCATCTTCGCATTTAACAGCATGATCACAAACTTTTTTCCATTCTTCTGGTCCTATGTTATTGAGTTTTTCTAATATAGCATCTTTAACTGACGTGACAGTCATTGCAATATTTTTTTTGGCTACGTGTTGCTTTATTTGGGACCAAATATTTTCAATGGGGTTAAAATTTATTTATTGATTTATTTATTTATTTATTAATAAGGATCGCCAACAAATGGTACACAATTCTTACACAATAAAAGATGTTACAATAATACATGCCTTGTGCTCATTCTTTTATAGGCAACCACAGCTAACACAGGAAGTACCAGTACAATAAACTTAAAAATAAACTATAACATAAAATAATAAAAATATGGAAATGAGAAAATGACAATAAGTGTTTAAAAAAAAAATTACAGTTTAAAAATACAGGTCAATTAACTTGTATTTTTGAGATACTCTAATATTGCTTTTTTAAATTTAGGCTACTATATTTGATACTATATCACAAAATATGTCTTACTTAAGCAGACGAGCGAGTTCGTTATATAACTTCGTAAATCTAGTTAATGGCGAGTTAAGCCCTAGGTTGGTCTTATATCTAGGTGTATTGAACAGTTTGAAGATATTTGAGCGCGGCAACCTACTAGGAGCTGAGATATGGATCTAAGACAATAATTCAGGACAGTCAACGTTATTATTTAATATATTATATAAGAATGATAAGTCAAGGAGCTTACGCCTATGGTTTAGTTGGACTAAATTGAAATGTTTAAGTCGGGTGTTGTACGAATGTAGAGATCTGTGTAGTTTTGTTTTATACGTAAGATGGCTAAGAAATCGTCTTTGCACACGTTCGAGTCGGTTTTTATGAACTTGGTAATGCGGTGACCAAGCTTGACAAGCAATACTCTAATATACTTCGTACTAATGAGTTGAACAAGATAATTTTAGTTTTGGGAAGTTTAAATCCTTGGGTATTTCTGATTATAAATCCGCACATTTTGGAGGCATTCAGTATAATTTTATCTAAATGCGCACTAAATGTTAACTTACTGTCTATTATAACGCCTAAATCACACACACACTCAGCTTGTTCAAGAGGTTGGCTGTGTATATTGTATGCTGTTTGAATTTTATTCTTTTTTCTGCTAAAGGATATGTTATTACATTTATCAACATTTAAGACCATTTTATTTTGGTCACACCATTGAACCAGACGGTTTATATCATCTTGAACAAGAAAAATATCATCTGCGCTTTTGATAGGCCTTAAGATTTTGAGGTCATCAGCAAACAGGTAAGCAGTTGTATGGTGAAAACATTTTGTAATAGAGTTGATAAGAATTAGGAACAGAAGAGGCCCCAGATGTGATCCCTGTGGGACACCAGAAGTAACAGCAAATTTATGGGATTGAGCGCCATTCACTACTACGTAAAATTTACGATTGGAAAGATACGATTCAAACCAGCTCAAAATAGGTCCGCCCACTCCGGCTTCAGCAAGCTTCGACAATAGTGTTACGTGATCTACTTTGTCAAAAGCTTTGCTGAAGTCCGTGTATATAGCATCCACCTGAGTGCCCTAGTCTAGATAACAAGTTATAGTGTCTATAAAAGCTACAAGATTGGTGGTTGTAGATCTTTTTTGAATAAAGCGATGTTGTTGGTCAATAAGCTGACTTTTCGCCAAACTGCTTAGGTGGGGATAAACTAAAGATTCAAGTATTTTCGGTAATATAGATAAAATAGATATCTATAGTTTTTAACAGTATTTTTAGGGCCATCTTTGTAAATAGGGACTATTTTGGCAGTTTTCCAATAGTTAGGAAATTGACCTGAGAATAGGGATTTGTTAAATATCAAAGATAATGGTTTGGATAGTTGTCTAGCGCATTTAGATAAAAATACGGGTGGCAGACCATCAGGACCGGACCCTTATTTAAGTCCAGCCCTTTGAGTTTGTTATAAATATCTGATTCAGGTAAGGTTATGGTCAAGACAAGGCAACTATTATCAGAATCATGCTTTGGAGTAGGAGATGTAGTTTGAGAGTATTTATTGTAAACCGATGAGAAATGTTTAGTAAATAAGTCACTTATATTACTCGGCTCAGTCGCTTTTTCATTATCTAACTGCATTTCAGAAAGTATACTACTTCTATAATTGCGTTTTTGCTTGGTAGGTCTAAATAGGTCCAAGAGCGTCGAGAGTGTTGCGATACTTATTTAAGCATTCTTGCATTAACTTTTCCGATCTACTTTTTAATAAATCAATAGTTATTTTATCCATAGGATTACCATATTTCTTAAAACGCATCCTAATTCGGTGCTTTTCTTTAAGACTCCTAATTAACCCTCTTGAATACCACACCGGGTACTTACTGCTTTTTGGTTTTGTCATAGGTACGGATTTGTTTATTATAATCTGCAATATATCGTAAAATAGTGTAACCATTTCATCAATATTGTTACAAGTTGAAAATGAATCAGTCCAGTCAATATTGACCAGTTCATTCTTAATTATATCATAGTCTGCTTTGTGAAAGTTATGTCGAGGTAATTTACATATACATAGATTGGTGTCTGAGTTAATGGTGAATGCGAATTCAAGTGGGGGGTGATAAATGTCTACAGGGGTCAGTCCGTCGTCTGTTTGCGTGATGGATATATTTGGTTCAGATGAAAGAACTAAGTCTAGAATTTTAAATTGATGGTTTTTTACCATGTTGTGTTGTTTCAAATCATTTATAGCCATAAATTCAGACATGAGGTGATAAAATGGACAAGAAGAGCTTTGTAAATCAGCAGTTTTATCATTGCCATCGATTATCCATGTTAGTTTAGAAAGATTGAAATCACCCAAAACCAAACTGTGATCACAATTCGAAAGGTTGGCACTGGCCATGTCCACAAACTGCTCAAAATCTTCCAATTGGACTGGCGGTGGTATATAGACGATGCAGATGCAAACTTTGACTATGCTATTACGTTTTTTTCAAATTAATCACTATCCATAGATCTTCAATCTTGCTATTATTTCCAATATCTTCTAGCCTAATTGTGTTGAATTGTTTGTTAAGTGCTATCATTACACCACCACCAGTTTTCTTAGACTGGTTACCTGCCAATTTACGATCCCGTCTATACACAACATACCTATCATCGAACAGTTCTGAGTCCATTACATTACTTTGTAGCCAAGTTTCGGTAACAAATATTATGTCGTAGTTATTAAGGGAAACATTATTACAAAAAGTATTAACTTTGGTATTCAAGCCTCTACAATTTTGATAGTAACAATTTAAGTACGTGAATTTTAAGTGGGTTCGGCATTGAGTTCATGATAGATAAGCTGCAATTTATTACCTTTAGGTGATGTTATGTATTGAAGCAAAATCCTTTATTATGATCGCTGGTGTAGATTCAGTCTTCCTGACAAATATGCGGCCAACTCTTACCCAAACAAATTTATAATTTGCCTCCTTGGCCTTCAGTCTCGCCATCTTGTGAAGTTGTTTGTTATGTGACAAATGGTGTTCCGCTACATAAACTGCATTCTTATCTCCACCGATGCCCAGATGAGTAGTGTTTAGTTTGTCTCGGGAGTTCTTTTGAATTGAATTACTGCAGCTAATAATCCATCACGAATCAAGGGGCTGCGTAGTTTGATTATTATCGATCTCGGCCTCGAAGATGATGGATTTGTTTTAGCTACTCTTGTACACATGTGGACGTCACCAGCGTCTAGATCAAACTTTACAGATTTGGAAAATCGGGATGATATGGTGGCAATCGTATAATTTGATGCCCACGTTCCTCCATTATACGGTCAATGACAAATTCTGTGTATTTCTCTTTATGTCTTTTTAGAATTTCATACAAATCGGGTTTCAGTTTCTTTAGGTCATGCGGAATGTTGTGTTGTTGTAACCAAGCTATCATTTGTGGTTTAGGTGTGTTTGAGTTTGGTGGTTTCACAGACAGCTTATTATGATATGGGGCGTTGTCAATTACCAACACACTATTAGGAGGCAAGTTAGGAATCAATTAATTGCGTAGCCAAGCTTGATAACGTTCCGCGTTTATTGCTTTATGATAATCACCTTCTGAGTCGACACATTTATGTAACATTAGAGCCCCTGGGACGAAGCCTTTTTCATTGCCTGCGTGTACAATAATTATTCTCTCTCCTTTGGAAATGGGTTGTTTGATACCTTTTTTGCTGTTATCTTGCCAAGTTTTACCCTTAGTATGCGATGTATGCACGTATGACTCGTCCATAAACACTATATTTCTACCAAAATTCCTCAGTTGTTGTATTTCTCTGAAATATTTGATCCTTTTTAAACGTATATCATGCTTTTCCATAAGTAACCGTCTGTTATTATCAGTTTTCAGAAACCTAAACCCCATTTCTTTCAAGATCAGCCTTAAAGTCTCTGCACAGCCTTTGAAATTAATAGCTTCGATCAACTTTTTTCTCAATTTATTTACAGTTGGGAGTTCTTTGAGCGTCAAGTGAAAATTGTATATCATATTACGAATAACACAGTAGTCGAAATCATCAAGTCCCAGCCGAAATCTACTTTTAGGTTTTCCTTTTTTCGGTGTGGAAAATTTCATTGATTGATTCTGTTTTTTTTCGTTTAAAATATTAGTCAAAGTTCGTCGTGAAATTCCTGTAGCTTTTGTAACACGGTCCTGATTTTTTTTTAAATAACGATCATGGTCTTTTTTGGCTTCATTTAAGAAATAAAGGTACACATTAAATACCATTTGCAGTGCTTGTGACTTAAGTGGCTTTCCACGTTTAAATTTATCCATTCTGGAAGAATACGTCCGAAAGAAAATGGTATGGGCAGAGTTAGACATATTTTTATTTATTTGTTGTATTATTGCATTATGTACTAATATACTTTATAATATTATTTATTCCCATATCTATTTGTTTATTGTGTGTATCTTTTTAAAATGTTTTTTCTAGTACTTAATATGTATTTAAAGTAGGTATTTTTATTTTTTTAATATTAACAAGCCGTGAAAAATGTTAGTATATTTACCTATTTTACAAAATAAACTATTTAAATTTGAATAACATAATTAAATTCACCTTTGAAAACAAAACCAAGAAGGGTCTGTAATAGCAGCTCTATATAATTCCACACAGAGAGAACACGTGCAGTCACCACCATTATATAAAGACGACTGACGGACCTTTGACGGACCGGCGACCGCCGCCGACCGCCCGAATTGTTTTCGATTGTGTACACATAATATTCACTCCTATTTCTTTCGAACAAGGTGCAAAATGCAAGTGCAATTGTTTAGGGCTCTTACAGTTCAATGATTCGGGTGTTTCCGGGAATACGACAATTAACGAAGATCTGCATGCGCAGTATTAATTTGGGAGTACTGTAATAGACTTACCGTACGTATTATCGCTGCATTTACCATAACCATTCAACAAGTTCCGTTTAAATTACGTGACAGAAAACATCATACAAACTGTGCTCTATTTTACTGACTTCATTAATTTATCTGGATAATAAAGTCTATTGAAACTCTTCAATAGACTCGATAATGCGGGCTATCTAATTAGAAAGATATAATTTGTGAATACTTGGTATTAATTTTATCAGAGATTATTCTGATAACCTCTGATTAAATTACCTCTGAGCTTGGTGAGACTTTCGAAACCCTGGATAAGATGATAATTTGTATCATTTAGCCTCCAGTACCTTATTTTCCTTTTTTTTTTTGATGTTGAATTGGAAAATCCTCATGGAGTCCCTCCACCCTGGGGTGGAAGAACGAAGGGGCCTGTCAGACTCTTACTGACTAAAAACCAACCCGTGCTCCTCATGTACCCATATGTCGGAGGGTAGGGTTTCACCGAAGCATTCTTCGCTACCCCTCGACGGGTATTGGCCCGCCAGATGGTCAGGCGAGCCCCGAATGAAACCTCCTTGGCGGCGGATAAAGGTGGTGGCGGTTTGGTGGCTCCGCCGCCAAAACACCCAGCGGCCGCAGAGGATAGGGAGGACGGCAACGCAACACCCCATCTCCTCTTCCTCTGCGGCCCCACCACGACGCAACGATGGTGCGCCCCCATTCGGTCGCGGGAGATAGGGCGCGCGGCAACGCAACACCGACACGCCTCTCCTCCCGCGACCGCACCCGACTGCGAGGGACAGACAGAACTGTCCCCCGCACCCGCATCTTGGGACGCATCCTACGCAGGCCTCACCTAAGCCCACGTGGAGCGTACCCTCCCGGGATCCCACTTAGTTTCTCCGTGGGTGTACCTCAAACCCACGGTTACTGAGCCCCCCACCACGACAAGGTGGAGATCGCACGGGGGGGACCTTATTTTCCCCTGCACATAAAATGATATTCATATTTATGTAACTGGTTTATATTGCGCTATTATAAGCAAATATTGTTAAAGTAATTTATATTTGTCTCAAAGTTTTGACACCAGCCGTGGTTCCGGGATGTCTCTATATAGACTCGTTAGATAAACGTGAATGTGTGTACAAGTCACAAAAGTTTAAAAGAATTTATATAAAAAAAGTTACTTATAACCTACCTTATTAGTTATCCAACCTGATTACCCTCTTAAGTAACGTCAGGGGCTCAAAAGTGATACAATAAGTACATAACAGTCACTAGGTCAATGCTAATGTTCCCCGAGGGACTAATGCCGGAACACACAGCAATTCAGTTCAGCACATAATAACAACTGTGTCATGGGCTAACTTAAAACGATGACTGTAAAATTTAATGGACGGCCGTCTACGTATTTTTTGGATGGGATAATATTATTTGTAGGAGGCACTTATTTTGATCGCTAGGCATTAATGGTGTCGCAGAAATATGTTTATTTAGGTACTGTAAATAACTACATCATATTGATTAGTAATCAAAGTTATACATATTGATAAGTGCACACCAAAAATATTTTTATTTTATTTTGGCATATCCAGCGTCATATAGCAAAACTTGTGCTGCGAGCTATACTAACATTCTCTGTTGTGATAATAGGCTTTAGATTTGCTCACACGTAGAGTTTTTAATCTTAATAAGATTTTCTCTAAAAGACATATCTAACAACTAGCTAGACTTGGATGAGAAGAAAGGTTGAGGCTAAGAACCTCTCCTTCGGTTCTTCTGTTTTTCTAATTAAACTCAAATGTTAAATACAATAACTATCCACTAACTAACGACACAGGAAACAGCAAAAACATAAAATTACCTAACAGCTTAATGTCTCTGGCAATAGCAAAACATTACAAGCCAATTTATAAAACAGCCAAGACAGCTCGTCTAGTATATAAATTACTGATTCTTTTAAAAGGCAGGTAGCAATTTTCTCACAGGCTGGTCTGTAAGACGCCACAAGGAATACGTATGGTTTTATTCGCAAGCTTTTGATATTAAAATGTTGGGTCTTATAAATATTTAATGCAATCTCGTTTTAAGTACCGGGTGTGAAGTAACTCAGAGGAACTTGGCTGTTTCTTTTTTACTGCGGCTTAAAAGAGTTGAATTTGTATTCGTACTTCTAGTAGCTGCAGTTAGCCTGCAGCTTAATAAAGAAATTTTTAATCTGTGTGTAAATATGTTAGCAAATACAAAAAATAACCAAGATCAGTAGCAGTTCGAATGAATTACTTACTAGTTAAGCAACGCTCGCACAATAGTACTCGCGTGTAGAATTTCCGTCAAAGCGTTTGTTCGGGGCCCGCCTGACCATCTGGCGGGCCAATAGCCGTCGGAGGGTAGCGAGGAATGCTTCGGTGATGCCCGACCCTCCAACACACGGGTACATGAGGAACACGGGTTGGGTTTTAGACAGTAAGAGTCTGACAGTCCCCTTCGCCCTTCCCCCAGGGCGGAGGATCTTCCAACCCAACACCACAAAAAAAAACGACATCTGAGATAACTACACACTCACTTGATAGGAAGATGAAGATTACCAATATTCTTGTGCTCTTTTAACTAAAATAATCATGTACATAATTATGTCAAGTGCGCACACGTTGATATTGCAAAAGGTACAACTACGCCCAAAAGGATCCAAAACTACGCCCTAAATGGTGTGACATGCCTTAACTTTGTCATCGCCCATTTATATATTGCTATAAAATAATGTTGGTAGTAAGCGACTAACTGTTAGAAATCGATGCCAGAAAATCAGATAAATGCTTGGTTCTCTAGTGAAAAGAAGAAAATGGCGAAGCTATCCTACTCTTTTCTCCCATAACTGCTTGCCACTTCTCATTCTGTCTACTCTGCCTTTCTCCAATATCGTAAAAGAAAGTGAGAAAGTAAAATCTAGACTGCCTCTGTGGTCTAGTGGATAGCGTATGCGACTGCTGATCGGAGGTCCTGGGTTTGATTCCCGGGTCGGGCAAAAGAGTTACTGTTTTTTTTCCGAATTCTCAGTAATAGCACGGGGTCTGGTGATGTGCGCGGTAACGGCAATAGGCTCGCCCCCTATTACGTGGGAACTAAAAATTCATGGCGAAATATGGGTGTAATATTACACCGCTGCCTACCCCTTCGGGGATACAGGCGTTAATCTATAAAAAAGAAACCTTTGGCCCGCATTGCAAACACTCACCGATCAAAACTGCTGTACTGGGTGAAGTATTCCTTGTATGAAAAAAATCTCCTATTGACACATAGTACTATTGTGACACAAATAAGAAGCGGCCAGCATTTTGCAGCAACCATCCATGCTAAAACCATAGTCCACTACGCCGCTGACTAAGTATGGGTTGACAAACTTCACATAATTCTATTTCGTCAACACCTGCCACGCGTAGCAATAAAATATTAAAGTAACAGTTATAATTATATTGAGACTAAAATAGTCTTAATAACTCGTTATAAAATATCAATTCAATACAGTTCAGTGCTTTAAATACCGAAGCATCTAGAATTGTAGAAGCTTACTAATTAGCGGTGCTACGCCGCTACGTTGCTACGCTGCTACGTTGCTACGGAGCTACGGCGTAGACCGATAAAGCGACGTTTTATTCAAGAGTAAGTAAATATTCATGATTAGGTGTAAATATTCAGCAGTGATTAATTAACCGGAGCTGGCCCTATTGTTACCTCGATTACTCTCTTTGGTGCAGTCGTTAAAAGCATGACTATTTTTAACTGAATGAATTTATTGATTTTGTTTGAGGAGAAAGGTTTGTTAGGATTTGAGAATTGCAATGAGATTCATTTACTAAAGGTAAAATGTTCAAAACGATGTTTTGTAACCAGTACATGTTCTAGTTACTAGTAACGTAACGTACTAGTACAAGTAACGACAAGGCACCGTATACACGAGTGCCTACCAAAAATAACATTTTGGAATATGAATTGTAATTTGAGGAATATCCGTGGGAAAACTGAGAAAGGCTTAAACTGCCAGCTTCATACCGCGATTCCTAACGCTCAATATCAAAACCCCAATTCCCGTGACTCTACTGCTAGGAGGAGTAGAAGGACGGAAACCAGAAGGGGAGTATCTTAAACACTATCTTCACCTGCGACAAAACCGTACAAATTTGCAAATACCAACCACAATCGGTGCCACACTAGCGTGAATCACAAGAGATGGAGTATAACATACAATGGTTTCTATCGCACTGGAATGGAGAACTGCAAACTTTCTAACTCCCAGTTTCTGTTGGACAATTCTTAAGAGAACCCCAGACCTCATGATATTCACTGACATCAATATTCTCAGTACAAAGTAATAAAGAGAGCTCGCGAATAAGTCGTAAAGTTCTAATCCATCTAAAGATATCTCTCTCTTCCTAGCTATAAATCCCACATGGTGGTGGGGTCAGCTTTCTTCACGTTACGCTTCCACTTCGCTCTATCCATGACATCATCATCAGTGACCTTGCATTCCCTCTTGTCCTTGAGCACTACATCTCGCCACCTTGTTTTGGGTCGTCCTCTAGGTCTCCGACCAGGGAGGTCGAGCTGTAGTGCCAAATTGCCGACGTAGTCTGGTGGCCTCCTTTTCACATGACCATACCATCTCAGCCTACTTTCCTGCATTTTTTCGGCGATGTCGCGTACACCAAGGCTTCCTCGCACGTACTCGTTGCGGATTTTATCGAGCCTGGTTACGCCGCACATCCATCTTAGCATCTTCATTTCAGCAACTTGGATGGTATGCACGCTCTTTTGGGTTACAGCCCATGTTTCGCTGCCATACATAAGAACTGGCCTTATTATGGTCTTATAGATCAAACCCTTGAGTTTGACAGGCATCCTCTTATCGCAGGTAACACCAGTCACTTCTCGCCTTAATCCATCTAAAGATATACACAAAACAAATGTTATTTGAAAACTACGCCCCCGTACGTAGATAAGCTTAACCTAACAGAGTATTTTAATTAAAGCAAGGTTTAAGCTCAAAAACAAATTCACTTCGCGCACCAAGGCACAGAGATGCTTGCATTGAAATAAAGTAAAAAAATCTTCCAAATTTTACCTCCACCGTGTTGAGTTGAGAGAAATCATAATCTATTTAATGGAATTATGTTTCAGTATGCCTGTATATTTTTATTATATAAATACAAGTTGCATGTACAGGAATTACTTGTCGGTATAATGATTCTCAGCTGCACATTTAAAACGACTCTAAAGATTATCGGAAAATACGGCATTCGGTAAATCGTTTCACTTTCGTGGCGCTTAATTTAAGGGCAGTTAATTCCTATTGTCTCAAAAACATTACATTGTTTTTCTCAGTCATAATAAATATAATATTATCTTAACCACGGTCAAAAATTATATAGTGAAAAGGTTGGCGAAGAGTTCACTGACCATTGCTAAGTTGAGTGTAGTTAGCGTGGCACTTGGGCTTCTTGTATGATCTATATTCCGTTTACGTAAGTAATTCTTCTCCTGATCTAGTGATAAAATGCTCCGTAATTTAGCATCTCAGCTGTAACACGTCCACTGCAGTATATGAGCCTACCCCAAGGCTCTCCACATAGACTGATCTTGAACCACTCGCATCAAACCGTTACTCGTGATCCCTAAACGATCGTCGGGCACCCCGCGGGCAGCCTATTTCTGCTGCAGCGTCCGGTGTGTGATCGGCACTCCCGAGACTTTCTGCCCCTACGGCCATCGGTTCTTCTGTCTATGTACATTGCCATCAGTTATATTAGTTACCAATAGTTATAAATTTAATGTCTGCCATGAAGACCGTTCTAAATAAACTCAACAAAAGAATCATGATACCAATTTTGGCACCACCATAAAGGCATTTTTTCGATACAACAACGATAAATAAATGTTGAACACATGCTCTCACTCAAACTAAAGTACAGTATAAACTATTTACATCGCTTACATCAAAATCAATTTCCAATATTCCCCGCAAGTTGCGCCAAGAATACGAATTTTGCGATGTTATTGCCGTATATTGTGCACTATGCTTGCCCTCTGGATTCACCCGAGTTATCTTACACTATTTATTCTAGTATGTCTGAGTGCAGCGATTGGGCCGCGTGACCAGACTGCTAATTTTAGGATTGAGTTGCCAACGTCTTGGTACAGGCGAGCATCTATAAACATTTTTAGATGTATGTGGTCTTTGGTATGCGATTTGATTGGTTTGAAACATTATGTGCTAAATATGCCTGTAGCCGGTAGTCCGTGTGGTGACGGATTAAGAATACAGAATGGCACCAACCCTTATCATCCCATGGGTGTCGTAAAAGCCGACAAAGGGAGCATATTATGCAGAGAACAGCACTGTAAGACAAGGACTTACTGATTTGGACGAGTCATATGAATCATATACCACACCCAATAAAATGTCAAAAAGCTTGGATACTACTATTAATGACATGTTATCTAATGCTGAAATGAAGGAAACTATATCTGAACTCACTTCTAAGCTATTAAGTACGGAAAATGAGCTAGAAAATGTAATTCTGCAAAATAACGACCTTAACAATCAGATACAAAGACTTAGTACAGAAATAAAAATGCTGAGATCGCTGTGTCATACTACCACAGCATTGGAATGTAGCCCGTACAAGAACTCCAGAGAGAAAGCTATTCTGCAGCTAAACTCATCGTCCACCCCTTCCTCGCTGTCATTGGCTTCAAACCTTGACCCTTGTACTAAAATCGCATCATCTTTGGCATTGCAGCGGGAAATAGTACAATTACAGCAACAACTCAAGGACGCAGAGCAGGAGATCACAGCACTCACTTTACAAATAGACAGCCTTACGAAATCCTTACATTCAGACGAAGCGACGGAAAAAGAACTCCAACATTCCTTTTTCTGTCAATCTACTGCTCACCAACAAAAATATGACGAACTGAGAAGAAAAATTTATATCTTCGGTACTCAACAATGCGTGGACCTGGCCGCTGCCATAACGCGCTCCCGAGTGAACACGAAGCATGAGACGTATAGTGTCACCGCCGTAACGAGCCCAGGTGCCCCAACTTGTGAAGTAATAAAAAACTGTCGAAATATCAAACTAAAGTCGAATGATAAACTCATATTATGTGTCGGTGAAAATGATTCTAATCTGAATTCTGTTATCACACAGCTTCAGAACTTATTGGAAACATTTCACCTAAACACTGTTTTTGTACTTAAGACCTTTTGGAATAATCAATTAGATGTGAATAAACTGAACAATAGGATTAAAAAAATGTGCAATGGCCGAGAGAATTGTCACTTTCTAGACTGCCAAAATTCTAAATTATATAATATTTGTAGATCTATTAACTTTTACATAGATAGCTGTGACTACAATGATAAATATCTTATTCCTAGTAATCTTAAAAAGCTAATGGCCGCTAACAAATCCAGTTTTAAATTAGATAAAAAGACAAGTGAGTTTAAAAAAGGGACGATTCCTTATTATTTTAAACGCCTGAAACCAGCAGATGTTGAACTCTCAGATATTGATATATTACCTAAAAAGCCTTATATGAAGCCGCAAAAGGGTACCATACCATTTTATTTCCCAGTAATTAATACAAGCAATACTTTTTTTCGAGCCTAATACTTATAATTCTGCAATATGTCATTTTAAAATAATGCATCAGAACATTGCCAGCGTTCTATCGAAGCGGGAATTGCTGGAGATAACAATAAAAGACTTACAAGAGACAGGAAACGCTCCTGACGTTATATGCCTCTCTGAAACATTCGTAAAAAAAGGATACGAAAATTATCTTAAAATCCACAGCTACAGTCTAGCTGCCAGCTATTGCAGGGATAAACAGAGAGGTGGAACTTGCATTCTGGTCAAAAGTGGTATGAATTTCAAAGAACTACTGTTTGTTAAAAATCATGCTACTCAAAATACATTCGAAGCCTGTGGCATAGAAATAAGCTCCAATAAATTAATAATTATTTGCCTATATAGGACCCCTCAATCTGACCCAACACAGTTTTTATCACGCCTAAATAATTTATTGGATGAAATAACAAACAAAAGTAAATTAAAACTACAATTGGTTATTACAGGAGACTTTAATATTAATACCTTAAAAAAAGGAACGATTACAAACGAATTACAAGATTTAGCATACAACTATAATTTGAAAATCCATATTGACGTGCCTACGCGAAAATTATCTTGTATTGATCAAGTATTGAGTAATATTCCAAATGCAACCGCAAAAGTACTACCACTTCACCTCTCAGACCATGACACAGCACAAATGCTGAGTTTTCCGCTAAAACGTAACCTAAAAACAGTCGCAACATACTACATCTATAAAAGAGACTATAATTTACAAAATATTAATAAGTTTAGAGAATGCTTACAACAACTATCATGGTCAGATGTGTATATTGAGAAGGATGCCAATATAGCATTCAATAACTTCCATGAAATTATATGCATGTTTTACCGTCTGTGTTTCCCCAAAAACAGAATAAAGATAAGTCTTAACAAAACTCAAAAACAAAATTGGATAAGCAAGGGCCTAAAACAGAGTTGCAAAACTAAACGTGTTTTACGGTACAACTATTATAAAGACAAAAGTATACAAAATAAAATTAAATATACTAGATACAACACACTCCTAAAAAAATGTATTTACAGAGCAAAAAAGAATTCTAACATTAAATTTATCAATAAAAATGAAAACAAATGTAAAGCGACATGGACTATAATAAAAAATGAAATAAATGCACCAAATATGACAAATAGTATTGAAAATATAAAAATTAAAAATGACATTATTACGGATCCCTTCGAAATAGCTTCATCCTTTAATAATCACTTCACCAATCTGAATCTCAACCCAAAGCACAAAAAGGCCAGCTATAGTCAAAATTCTTGTGTAAACTCTATGTTCATCACACCTATGTCTGAACGTGAGGTTAAACAAGAGATAATGTCACTAAAAAACACAAATTCTGAAGGATATGATGAAATCAGTACACGAATCATAAAAACATGCGCTACTGAAATAATTGAAGTTCTTACGCATTTAATCAACCAATCGTTTTTACTAGGAATTTTCCCAGAGGCACTAAAGTTGGCAATTATTAAACCTCTTTTTAAAAAGGGAGATAAATGTGACATGAATAACTATCGGCCAATAACGCTTGTACCTGTCATATCCAAAATATATGAAAAGTGTATGCTTAAAAGATTGATTAGTTATTGCAATAAATTTAATATAATTAATAGAAATCAGTATGGCTTTCAAAAACATAAATCAACGACTTTAGCTATGTTTGCCTTGTTCAGAGCTATATTGACGGGCATCAATGAGAACAATTATACTACAGGCCTATTTTTTGATCTAACAAAAGCTTTTGATCTGGTTACGCACGACATCTTACTTGAAAAGCTTGAAAAACTAGGGATCAGGGGACTAGCACTACAATGGATATCCTCTTATCTAACTAATCGACAACAACGGGTTATCATTTCCAGATTAGATAAAAATAGAGATATATCGCAGTACATATCAGAATACACAGGGATCAAACACGGTGTCCCACAAGGGAGCGTGTTAGGACCGGTTTTGTTTCTTCTATATTTAAATGACATAATTGACATAACGAATCATAAGTCTGTATTATTCGCAGATGATATTTCCATTATAGTGACATCAAATAAAAATAAATATAATATCCATAATCATGAAACTGACATAAACAATACCATTGACAAACTTACTGACTGGCTCGACCTAAACAATTTGATAATTAATCTTGACAAATCATTTTATATCCAATTTAATAAATCTAATAATAGTATATATGACATTAAACTAAATATACCAAAGATAAAACAAGTAAGTCAAACAAAATTCCTAGGATTGATAATAGACGAAGACATGAACTGGAAGGCACAGCTTGACAATGTATCTGGTAGAATAAATAAATTTGTTTATGCTCTAAAGCAAATTAGAAACATAACTAATATCAAAACAGCACTGATATCTTACCATGCTTATATAGAATCAGTTCTACGTTATGGTCTTATTATGTGGGGCAATAGCACTGATATAAATAGAGGATTTGTGGCGCAAAAAAAATGTATTAGGGCTATGTACGGCATTAAGTCAGATCAATCTTGTCAACCAATATTTAAAAAACTTGGTTTGTTACCGCTGCCATCGCTTTATATTTATGAAATATGTGTCTTTGTACATAAGCATAAACATTGTTTTGTAACGGCCAACGATGTAAACCCTCGAAACCGTCGAGATCCAAATCGACTGGTGCTGAATGATATTCCCAGATCAACCAAATATAATAAGAGTTGCCTAGCTATGTGTGTTCGCATGTATAATAAAATACCTAGCCAAATTAAACTCAGTAATATGCACTTGTTTAAAACTAAATTACACGCATGGCTAGTTGAGCACAATTTTTATAGTGTTAAGGCATTTTTAGAGAAGAAATTGCAAAATGTTACCTAGTGATAATGTATGATGTTTATAAATAAATTTTAATATTATTAATGCATGCTATAAAACCGTAGCAAAACATGTGATCTAAATGTATAATGTACCATCCTCGAATACCATGTTTTATGCAAATAAATATATGAATAAATATATGAAGGAACACTTGATACAGACCCTATCCCAACCCGTCTGGCCAGCGTGGTATAGCAGGCCGATTCCTCCTTTCAAAGGAGAGGTCTAGTACAGCAGTGGACTGTTAAAGGCTGATGATGATGATGCCTGTTGCAAGTAGAAGGTTCGATACCCACGCAGGAAATATATCTCTGTGACAAAGTACGATTATTGTTACCATGGCGTAGATACTGCCTATTTTGAGATTAGATGTGTTTTTTTATATTCAAAACAATCTTTGGTAATTATTACAAGGTTTTGCAGATTTTGGATTTATAGAGTATTCAATCGCAACCGTACAAGGAATTAGTAGAGCAATGGAGTTAATTGGTGTTTCCTTCCATTGTCAACCTTTACGTTCCTAGCGATACGCGTAAGTATTTTCTCTAGTGGATGCTAGACTATCTCCGACTGCACAAGCCAGTGCCCGTGAAATAGCTTGTAAACTGCAATTGTATTACTTTCATTCTTAGATACACCGCACTGAGCTTAATGCCAGAAGATAATATCACAATATCTTGTAATAATGTTCTGCAACTATTGTTGTGATTCACGTGAGAGAACTAACAAGTTACTCGTTGGTGCCACAAATATTTAGTTTCTGGCTAACTCAGATTATATTATGATTAAATAACATATGGCGTAAAATAATTTATACAAGATCAGAAGGCCAATTCTCGTATTTTATCTGATATCGACGCTATATTTTGAACGCATTTCGATTAGACTGTAAATAGACTCACAATTGGTATTCTGCTAAATAATAAAATTATCGTCTAATTTGACACTTATAGTTCGATGTTAACACTGCTCAAATTACTTTTTTTATGTTAATAGGCGGCAAACACGTAGACGGATCGCCTGATGGTAAGCTATTACTGCCGCGCATGGACACAAGCAACACCACAGGAGTCGCAAGTGCGTTGTCGTCACTTTGGGGTTGGGAAAAGGGATAGGATGAGGAGTGGGATGAGGGACAAGGAATAGGGGCCTTCGGCACTCTCACTCACCGAACGAAACGCAGGTAGTAGAGCCTTGCTAATTTCAGCGTGAATGGGCCGGCTCGACCGGGGAAGTACTACCCTTTCACAGAAAATCGTCGTAAAGTAACAGTACTTAAACTGTTGCGTTTCGTTCGGTGAGTGAGAGTGCCGGAGGCCCTATCCTCTATTCCTTCTCCCACATTCCACTCCTGATCCTATCCCTTTTCCCACCCCAAGGGGCGGCAACGCACTTGTGACTCCTGTACTGTTGCGTGGTTGTTCATGGGCGGCGGTAATCGCTTACCATCAGGCGATCCGTCTGCTCGTTTGACGCCTGGTTCGGCGATGCACCGAAACCGTACGTACTAGGCGATTTGGGAAAATATTAATATTGTGGACTGTATGAGAATGGCTTCTGATCGCCTAGAATAGGAAAGGGGAAGAGGAGTGTGGCACGCCTTACCTTGACAGGAAGGACACGCCTTACCTTGACAAAATGGCGGCCTCCTGGTGTCTTCGTCCTGGTGTCTTCGAGAATCCTGAAGATGCACTGATCACTCCACTACACCCGCGGGTGGTTTTGTTCTCGTTTATATTGTAAAGCGGTAAAATATTGCAGTATTTGTATGCATTCGGCGCGGTGCGGGCAGCGTAGCGACGCAACCGGTCAGCGGGACGGTTGATTTTTTGACTATCGCGCGTCGTTGAACTCGGCAACCAATAAGAGCTAGGCGTGCCTTTGGGAAAGGGAAGGAATAAAAAGGATCGTTTGTATTGGACGAGCAAGCGAGGAACGATTGACGTTGATGTAATTAATTATCAATAGAAAAATAGATGGCCTATTACTATAAAAACAAAACAGTTTAAGTACTGTTACTTTACATCGATTTTCTGTGAGAGGGTAGTACTTACGATTTAGTGGCGATATCATTTCAATTATACTCAATTTAGGAGCATACCATTTATGACAAAAGTATGACACTTACACTAGATCCAAACTGAGTTTTAAATAAGTATAATAAGGAGAATTGGGCTTCTGGTCTACTGTCGAACCACAGTCCTCCAGACACTTGACTAGCCAGAAAATTCTCAGTCTAATTAGAGAAATACCATACCACGTTTTAACACCACTGCACCTTGCTATTCTACCAACTCAATTAACCCTTAATAACTCGCATGGGGTATATTTAACCCCACAGCGTATTTGGAGCGTCGTATCACCACCATTTTTAAAGTTACCTTCATACCGTTCTCAGTAGCTGCCTAAATACCTTCCCCCGCCGCGAATCAGTCGCGAGCGCTGCTCCGTGCCATGTGGCTGTGCCAGGAGGTTGCGTCTGGGGTATATATTACCCCACGCGAGCTTTAGTGCAACTTTTTTTGGACTTGTGAGTATTTTGTTTTATCTTTTTAATGCGCAGTACAGGTACTAAATGATTAGTTTTTTACTTATTTTTGCTTTTTTTAGGTTAGAACGCCTAAAATGTCAAGTAAGCGTCTTTCTAATTACTATCAAAACTATCAGATTGCTGAGCGTTTATAAGAAGATGAAGAAGAAAGCATAGATAGTCCCGATGAAGGTGAGAGAGACGCTGAAGTGATTCAAAGTGACCGGAAATTATTTTTTACTACAATCGCACGAAAGCTGGTGTAGATACCAACTACCAAATTTGTGCTAACTATAACGTCAAAAGACGTACAAAGAGATGGCCTATGGTTATACTTTATCACCTCCTCAACGTTGCTGGTAGCAAGGCTTATGTCATTTATAAAAATAAAATTGACCACGGAATATGAAGAAGGGAGTTTTTGAAGCATCTTGCAGTTGATTTGGTAAAGGCTCACCAACAAACTCGATCAATTATACCACAACTGCCTAGGGCCATACAAAAACGGCTAAAGCGAAATGTTGAAGTTCAGGATCCTGGGTACACTTCCAGGGGTGGTCCATCGACAACTTACAAAATGTGCCATATCTGCCCAAGGTCAAAAGATAAAAAAATAAGATTCACGCGTGCCAAATGCCACCAGCAAGTCTGTTACGACCATTCTACCATGATATATGATAAATGTATTGATTAAAAAGTTACTGAATTAAAAGTTTCATGTCAATATAAGTTTATTATAATGTTGATTATGGATACTATTACAACTTAGAACAATATTACCTTTTTCAATTTTTTTTAATAAAAGTAAAAGTATATTGTTAAAAATATGTTTTATTGTACCTTTAAAATTGGGGTTATATATTCCCCACGCGAGCGTTAGTGTAACTATATGAACGCGAGTAATTAAGGGTTAATAAACCCATTACTCAAAAACAACATAAAACGCTTGCATTTCCAGGTTCCTGATCGGTCAACAAAGGCTCCTGATTATAATGCCCGTGATAGTGGGTCCACCGGACACGGAAACGCGTCAGATATTTCAACCAACCGGTTTTAATATGGCCGATAATCGAAAACAATGATAATGTATTTACATTGTTTTGCGACATATGTGCGTATTATTTATTAAAGGGTCCCCTTTATAGGGCTTTTTATTATGGATGCCTTAACGCGACGACACTTGTGATGATTTACATAATGATGAGCTGAGGGTCTTGTTGGTAAAAGCTGTACAATAAATATGAATATGAGTGAAATTATTGATATGAAGGAAAAGGATACAAGTACTTTTGGAGTAAAAATAAACTGATTGCTTCGATTGCTTAAAATGATTGATTGATTGATTTTCGTGTGAGTGTGTGGCAAACTCTGGTGTCGGAGTTTTCAGACCGCCCGAAGGCCTCCGACATGGCCTAACGATCCTTATTCTTAAACAAGACCCGAGACCGACAGCTTTACGTGCCCTCCAAAGCAGGGTAGCGCTCAGATGTAAATGCCACACACGGTCACCCATCCAAGTTGTGACCTGTGCAAGCGTTGCTTAACTTTGCCCATGTGTTACGAACGGCAAGCCAAGTCCCGCTTTGAGCGATATGATGAAACAGATTGAATGAACAAAGTATATGACTTGGATAGTGATAATGCAAATTGAATAATAATATAAAAATATGATAGTCAAATAATTTGCCCGGTCAGACAGAGAAAAGGATATCTGTGACTTTTCTTTGAAATCATCAGAATATCAAATATTTTGGTAGTTCGTACAATAATTATTTAAATATGAATAAGTATACCGCAATGTATGCCTGTTTGTTGCCATCTGCGCGGTTGGCGTAGTGGTTTAAGCGGCCGCCTCGCCGCTTGACACTGCGCCGAGTGTTGTGGGTTCTAATCCCACACGAGACAACACTTTGTGTGATCCATAAATTGTTGTTTCGAGTCTGGGTGTTCATTGTGTCCATTGTGTCCATTGGTTGTATGTTTGTTAAGTCCCCCGCGACACAAGATTTATTAGGAATAAATCTTGTGTCGCGTGCGTGAATTGTCTTTAAAAAATATATCAGAAATCAATAGACTGCTACGCAGAGGCTCTTCGAGGTTAAGTAATGTGTCTAAAATAGTTAATTGCATGCACTGTGTCTCGGAGAGCACGTTAATCCGTCGGACCGGGCTGTCATGAAGACGTTCGATAGTTATGAGCAGTCAGTAGTCTTGAAAATACAGGCACTGGTCTAAGCCATGAAATATTTTCTATAGTCTCTCATTTTATAGTCTCACGCCTGTATCCCCGAAGGCAGGGGTGTATATATATTACACCCACATTTCGCCATGAATTTTTAGGTCCCACGTAATAGGGGGCGAGCCTATTGCCCTTACCGGGCACATCACCTGACTCCGTGCTGCTACTGAGAATTCGGAAAAACCCAGTAACACTTTTGCCCGACCCAGAAATCGAACCCGGGACCTCCGATCAGCAGTCGCATACGCTATCCACTGGACCACGGAGGCAGTCCATATAGAAATATTTTCATCTTCTAGAATTGCGGATGTCAGATAGTCAGTATGCAGTCGCTCTGTCAAGCGCAAATTTTCTGTCATAACTGGCTAGTCTAGAAAGAGTCCTTCGAGTGTCAAAGTCTTGACATAGCTAAGACAATGGTGATGATCGTAAGAAAGTAAAAAAGTAAACTCGTAATTAGTGACAGCTAATTGTTAATAATGAACCTTAGCATAAAACTGATTATGTTCTCTCCTCTAATTAATTATTCAGAACAAAGTGTTCGATAAAGTTTCAGAGTAGCCAATTTTGCGCCTCGACTGCCTAATGGTTGGTGCAGAAAAAATCAAAGCAAAATGTTAAAAATATGCAAAATGATTAAGAATTAAAAGGATTAACAACGGATTTGGTACTTGGCGCGTTAACGATAATTGCTGGGTAATGTTCTTTTAAATTTTTTCCATCGTCGGAAGGAATCATTCCCGTTTTAGACCTCCCCATTAGGTACGTTGAGGCACTAAAAAGAGTTAATTCTTTCCGGCAAAAATTCAGAAAAAATTTGGAGCATTTAATCGCGGTTGGATTCTCGCGTTGCCGACTTTATCAGAGAGTTACGTGAAAGCTGCGCGGTGTTTTTGTTTTCGTTCTTCTGCTTTGGTTTCACTATAAGTAATTGTAATGTTTTCAAAAGCAGCAGCGAGTAACTTTGTTTCACTGCATTGATATTCACTACTTAAAAGTGAGACGTGTATACAATACGATCGATCCACTTTAACCACAATAGAATAATGAGGCTTATACGTTACTAAATCTGATAAGAAACCATATTAAACTATTACATGTAACTGCTTTTTACTTCAAATAATTAAAACAAAAATAACATAAAATAAAAGTGATACAATAAACTAACGATAAGCTATCGGTATATTGGTCTTTAGTATATTGCACAGGCAGCGATAGCCTAGTAGAGATACCAACGACCATGCAGAGAGTATCGGGTTTGAATCCACGGCGTGCACCAATGACTTTTCGAAGTTAAGTGTGTATTAAATTGTCAATTATCGCTTGCCCTGTGCCTCGGAGAGCACGTTAAATCGTCGGTCCCGGCTGTCATGAAGATCTTTGACCGTCGTTACGGGGAGTCAGGACCCTCAAATAAACTGATACTGGTCTAAACCATGGAATATCGCTATCCCTTTGGGTTGCGGAGGTCAGACGGTAGTCGCTCTGTGGAAAAGTTGATATTCTATCATATCTGTTTAGGCCAGTAAGCGGACCTCGGATGCAACCGGGGTAACGCTAGGGCGATGATGATGATGATATTGATCTGCCTTATAAAAGTACAACGACGGATAACAACAAAAAACTAATAATTACTTAATTAAATAGTACAGGGTGTTGATTTCCATTTGTAAAATATTTTAAGAGCTGAATATACTACTATAACTGAATACAAATAAATAATAAGCCAACAAAAATAAAAATAAAATTTTCGTCATCATAGACTTTGAAATTTTTTTATTTATAGACTCACGCCTGTATCCGCGAAGGGGTAGGCAGAGGTGTAAATATTACACCTACGTTTCGCCATGAATTTTTAGGTTCCACGTAATAAGTAGGGGGCGAGCCTATTGCCGTACCGGACACATTACCAGACTCCGTTCTGCTACTGAGAATTTCCTAACGGAAAAACCCAATAACACGTACTTTACCCGACCCGGGAATCAAACCCGAGACCTCCCAATCCCACGCGCACATTTATGCCGCGAGACCAACGAGGCTTTGAAAATTAACTCGGTATATTGGTTGCCGCCACCACTCTGATCGCCATTGTAGATGCCTACCTCACACAAGCACACGTACCTACAGTGACTGCACGATTCAATCTTATTTTGCACGATTTAACAGTTTATTCTGATTTACTATGTAAGTAACATTTAATGAAAACAGGGTCTTATATCATCGCACACTGTTTAAAATAATGTTAGGTTAATAAGTATACAACATACACAATGTTGTATTATTAAAATATTTTGCAAATGCATATCAACAACCTGTATATTGCTCACTTATAGTGAGATCTACTGCACCATCTGTGACCGCATATGTTTTTGATACAAAGTTTGGCTTGGCCAGCCACTTCCAGACACATGCCAGAAAAGACGTTTATAGACGTCGTCGACGGACACGTCGAGGTGGACATCATCATCATCAGTTTTAGTGACATCAGTTTCGTGTGAGTGTGTGGCCAACTCTGGTGTCAGAGTTTTCAGACCGCCCGAAGGCCTCCGACATGGCCTAACGATCCTTATCCTTAGACCGAGGCGATTACGGAGCGACACAAATACTATCAAATTATTACAAAATTTAGTTTGACAGCGGTAATTTAACATCTTGCCCCCTCCTCCATTTTATGACAGGTTAGCTTGTTAAAATACCACAGTATCCTCTTGCTCCCAATTTATTTGCGGTAGTCGTAGCATGTCATTCGCTTCTATACTTCCCTGTCGCCCGTCATCCGATAATGAACATCTTTTCTCGGCCTCCCTATCTTTTCGTCCTTCTACCTCCATATTTATCATTTATTAGTTATTAAAAAAGTAAGTTTAAAAACTATAACCCGACTACGTAACAAGAAAATTGCTCATTCTGATATAAATTCTGAAAAGTATAAGTACAGAAATATTCAAGCTAGAGCCGTGGTCGCACCTATTGTATACTAGGGTACATGTAGTTACCTGCCATGTTTGTTTAATGCAGGTAAATGTTTCTGGCATCCACATTATGTGCGACCACGGCTCTAGCTTGAGCATTTCTGTACTTATACTTTTCAGAATTTATATCAGAATGAGCTATTTTCTTGTTTCGTTCTTTTTAGACCCCCTTATTGACGTAGTCGGGTTATAGTTTTTAAACTTATTTTTTTTATTTTATCCTTTTCCGTATCCCGATGGGGCATGTAAACTAACCTTGCAATATTTACATTGTCATAGTAATAGGAAGAAAAAAGAAAAATAGGTAACGCAAAGCGTCTGAACCGCGTGAATTGTAAGTACAACCGCGTTTTCAACTTATATTTTGACTGAAACAGTATAATATATGAACAAATTTGTAATGCACTCACCAACACCTTTATTTTGATAACAAACACGTAATATTTATCTCAGTTTTTTTGAGGTAGGAATCTGAGCTATTAATTCCGTAATAGAAATTTTTTATATTTCCAAGACATGTAATTATGACAGACCTCCCATCAAAATTATAGTGGGCGATTTCAATAGCCACAGTACAACCTGGGGCTAAGCAAACACCAATCTAGATGGAGACGCTGTGGAAGAATGAGCAGAAGGTGACAATCTGACTTTAATCCAGAGTTTTGACTGCAACATATATACCTATGTACGAATAGGTATCGTAGGTACTCATATGATCTTTGAGAAATGGTATAAACACAAAACATGTACGCAAATGATTTAGATTCATAGAGTTGCAAAACAGCTCTCTAGCGTCATATATCTATCGGCTCTTAACCCCTTAATCCTCTAACAGATTGTTCGATGTCGTTGATCTGACCTATACGACTTAATGTGTTGAAAGAAATAAATACTTAGGTGTATGCATAAGTCAAGGAGTATTTCCAGAACAATTGAAAGTGGCCATTGTCAAACCAATTTATAAAAAAGAAAACAAAGACCTTATGTCAAACTACCGGCCAATAGCAGTTTTACCTACATTTTCTAAAATCTTTGAGAAATACATCCATAGGGAAGTATATAGTTATTTGGAACATTCTAAACTCATAAACTGCATCAAAGTTCAGGATTACTTTGAAATGATTTTTTTAATAAGTATGCAAACTTTTAAGCAGCGATAGCCCAGTGGAGAGACCGACAGACTGCTACGCAGAGGGTCTGGTCGAATCCACGGCGCGCACCGATGACTTTTCGGAGTTATGTGCGTATTCAATTGTTAATTATCGCTTGCTAAACGGTGAAGGAAAACATCGTGAGGAAACCTGCATGTCTGAGAGTTCTCCATAATGTTCTCGAAAGACATGTGAAGTCTGCCAACCCGCACTTGGCCAGCGTGGTGGACTATGGCCTTACCCTTCTCATAGTGAGAAGAGGCCCGTGCCCAGCAGTGGTACAGCTCAAAGGGCTGATGATGATGATGCTAACTTTTTAGATTATATTATATAAATATGGAGAGACTGGCTCTTAATCTTAAAAAAAAGCAAAATTTATAGAACTGCAGTAAAACAAATGAATATAGCCGGGAAAAGAAAATTTACTCGTAGTATCAGATTTGCGTGTTATTTAAAGCAAAGTTTTAAATTGATTCGCATTGATTTTTTATTATTTTGTCAATTGAATTATTGTTACCAGTAGAATTGTTGGGTTAGACTCATCGAGAGTTTTTGAACAGTAATATGGATACTTCGTCCAAACAAGCGGCTCAAATTGTAGCACTGGTGCGGGAGGGCTCGGATCAACGAACGATTGGTAGAAATTTAAATTTAAACCAGTCTACGGTTTTCAGAATATACAGAAGGTTTGTGGAGACAGGTTCTAACAGAAGGAGACGTGCTACAGGCAGGACTCAAGCAACCACCGGTCGTGATGACCGATTTATTGTTACAACTTCCCTGCGAAATCGTTTCCTCACGTCAGTTAACATCAAAACAGAGCTTAATGAAGTGCGTGGAGTAAATGTGAGTGTAATAGCGTGGGTATTATATATATGTATAGATACAAGATACACGGCCTATATGTATTATTATAGTTATATTTGTCAGGTGTTTAGAAAATAAAAGATACAACTATCAATTCTTACTTTCATTTATTAAGCTTGTCACAAGAGTATATTTTAAAATCTCAAGTTCTGATTCTACATTTACATTTAGCGCCACGTTCGCAAAGCAAGGGCATAGAACCAAGAGAAAGAACGTGGCCAAGAAAACTCTTGGCCATTCTTTTAATAGTTGTAATTATCGTTTATAAAAGCGGTACAATCAATACATATTATTATATCCGATAGCAAGGTTGTGGGTAGTTCAATATTTCAAAAGTAACCATTACCTTAATACAATAGATTAGCATGATTCGTTTAGTAATATTCACCACAGATATATTTACTATAGGTGTATTCAATATTTACCACTGAAATATTCACTACACGATTTATATAATAGACACAACTTGTATTTCAGCATATAATTCGACTCTGTAATCTATGATACCCCAAGATCTGAACTTTAATATATCACCACTGACGAAACCACCCACAATATCAATTATATAATTGCTACGTTATATTATTACATTAACTATACATTGTCTATATTGACAATACTCTAAATAGCACCACAATAGCAATAAAGAATTGTGAAACACATTATTAGTAAAAACACAATATAAAAACACAATAATATAAAAGTGAGAATTATATCGTACCTTATAGTATTTTCGCTGTATAATGATGATATGCATGACAGTTCATGACTGACAATTATAGTGATGTAACCTAAGGAAATTTAATCGATTATTTATGAATATCGAATGTATTGGCAAAGAATCGTACGTAGTTATCGAATTAAGATCTACTAAATAAATTAATATTATTTATTTTTTGGAAAATACATTCACAAATAAAACGCAGTAATTTTAAAATATTTCTTTTATTATTCGTCACTGTCACTCGAAATAAAACCTCATATCTTAATCAGAATCTTAATTTATCAGAGATAATTAATTGCTCATCTCGAATTCGGTCGAGGTGTACATATTTATCCTAGTCGCTAAATATTGTCGACTGTGTTTTTTCTACGAATGATTAATGTTATCAATGTAAGGAACTCATTTTTCTCATAATACCCATAAATATGGTTTTGGATTGCCACCAAATCTAAACTATCTATGTCAGTTATTGAAGTTTTGAGCTCACTTTCTTCGGAGTGGACAGCTTCTCCTCACAACCAGTTTCTCCTAATTTTTATTTGGTTTTTTGAGAAACTGTAGCCTTGCCGGTGTCCAGAGCTGCCGCAACTCTGTACACAACACTGTCGATCGGTATTACCCCGTTTGCACGCACTCGTTCAAAGAAGGTCCTCAAACGAAGCACTAACTCACGGTTTTGAGAGTTTAAAACTATATTTTTTGTTGCTTTTTGGCATTTTACGTGCGGCGTGCAAAATAAAACACAACAAAGAAAAATAACCTCCAATAGGCCAAACAGACAGAAACACAAACCGCATACAAGGCAGATGAACTCGTACCTCGTGAGAGTATAGTGTTCTGTGACTCGTACTGACGTATTCGATCACATGATGGCCGCACCAATTCATCGAGTTCATGTCGATTCCATGGTGTCAATCTCTACTGACAGGGGTTCCGTTTCATGCATCTGACATTTCGAGGACCATATTTTATTATATTTAAATAATTTATTTACAGTTAATAATAATTATAAAAATAGAGAGAGACATACTAGTATTAATTTCATCATCATCAGCCTTTATCAGTCCACTGCTGGACTAGGCCTCTCCTTTGAAAGGAGGAATTGGCCTACTATACCACGCTGGCCAAACGGGTTGGTATAGGGTTTGTATCAAGTTTTCCTTCTCTTACTGTGCTGTTTTCTGCATAATACGCTCCCTCTGTCGGCTCTTACGACACCCATGGGATGATATGGGGTGGTGACAATCCGTATTCTTAATCCGTCACCACACGGATAAATAATATTAATTTACTTTGTAATTTTTAATAGAATTTTCTTTTATAATTGTTTTGTTTTGCCAATTTATGTTCATAAGTTGAAAGTAGTATGCGTGATATGTAAAATGAGAACTGTCATGCTATTCATCATGCAGCGAAAATACTATAGTTAGCCGTTGCCGGGGCGGAACTGCCATGAACAGAGCCTGTTCTCCTTTTATATATACACGTTTAACAGTGTCAACTGCCAAACGTCAGATCAAATTGTATAAGTATTTATTATTGGCAACATTATAAATTTAAAACATACTGGTTCGGCGATACACCGAAACCGATTAGGTTATAGGCGACTTGGGAAGGATTAATAGAATGGACTGTATTCAAAGGATAGCGGGTTTTAAGCCGCCTAGGAGTGGATACGGGAAGAGGTGATTGTGAGTGGGTATAGGATATTATTCCAAGGATGGAGGGCACTTACCTTATACGGCAATCTTATTCTATTCCGAAGGGCAGTCTCCTGGTGGTTTCGTGATGCAGCTGCTTGTTTTCACTTCACTTCACAGTCACTTCCACTTGCGAGCGGTTTTATAAGCGGTAATAACTTATTCGGGAGCGGCGCGGTGATCCGGTATAGCGGACGCGTCTCGCGAATCGAATGTCCTCGAAAGTTCTGGACTGTCTCTCGCGTCGACGTTTCGCGGCGACCAATCCGCGAAGGCGTGCCTCTCCTTAGGGAAGGGATAGAGAGGAACAGAAACAAAAGGCATCGCTCGCATTGGTCAAGCGTGGAACGATTAACGTTGATGCGATTAGTTATAGATAGGAAGGTAGATGGCGCTACCACATACCAACCATCAATACGATACAACCATATACGATAGGTTTATGCTATACATAATAAATGATACAATATATTTAGTTTTATATTGTTTGATACATATATGAATAACCGTAAAATCAATCTTCTAGTAAAGATAAAGATAAAGATCGTTTATTTGTTAACATGTGTTTGTCATAATACATACATTACAAATGTCTTGCACATGGATGGAAAGTTTTATTAAGTTCAACATGTTATGCCGTGGTCGGCGTACAAATATGAAAAATTGCAGAAAAACTCAAGAAAATTACAACTTTGGTTCCTACATATATGAATTGGATTACAGTAACTCCTACAGTGGCTCAGAAACACATGGTGGATATTAAAATACAAATAGTATCCACAACAATCATACACAGAAACATATAACTGGATATAACAATACAAGTATTGCCTTTAAAATTATTCAAACAGCAATTATAAAATAAAATAGTATTATAATTTCTTAGTGCCGTTTTAGGATTACCACTAAAATTAAAATTAAATAAAGTTTTATAACTATATGTACATATAATTATGTTAAGTTTAGCACAGTTTGTCATTTAAAAAATTATTTAAGTTATAATAACATTTCTGGATTAATATAGTTTTAAGTTTTGTCTTTAATAAAGTTGATTTTAATTGTTTGATGTTATTTGGAATTTTGTTATAAATTATATGACCCATGCATATAATACTTTTATGAAGCAGCGCTGTATTCGCTGGGTGTATCTGTAACCTGCTATTGTCACGTCGACAACGAACCACATTATCTGATAGACGATCGAATAGGTGTGGATTATTTTTGACAAACAGGACTACCTCCAAGATGTATAATGAGGGGAGTGTGAGGATTTTATGTTGGACAAATATAGTTTTACAACTATCGGTTGGTTTAATGCCGAACATTGCACGAATACTACGCTTTTGCATCTTGAATACCATATCTCTCTTTGTTGAGTTACCCCAAAATAAAATTCCATATCTAAGCACAGACTCAATTAGTCCGTAATATGCCGTGAGAATTGCATTAGTGTTAAGGGTTTGCGCTAATTTGTACAGAGCAAACGAAAGACTACTAATTCTTGAGTTTAAATGGTCAATGTGATCTTTCCAATTTAGTTTTGCCTCTATATTCAAACCAAGCAATCTAGCATTATCTGATTTATTTACGATGGTACCATTATTTGATAAAGTTAAATTTGGGGGTTTTAATCTTTGACTGAATTGCATAAGGCATGTTTTCTGAAGATTTATTCGAAGGTTGTTGTTATTGAGCCATGCTACTACAGATGCTAAAGAGTTATTGATCTCAGATTCGTACTGATAGGCATTTTTACATGGTATGGTTATTGAGCTATCATCAGCAAATAACGTCATTGGATGGATGGTTGAGTGTGGTAGGTCGTTTATATAAATTATAAATAAAAGAGGTCCTAGCACGCTCCCTTGGGGGACACCATAAGTAACGAAACGCACGTCTGAGGAATATGTCTCTTCAATTTTTGTTTTATAATTTATTTTAGATATCTCAGTAATTTGTTTTCTATTTGTCAAGTATGATCGAATTAGTTCTAAAATATTTCCCCGTATACCATATGCTTCAAGCTTATTAGTTAATATCCTATGATCTACGCAATCGAAAGCCGAAGACATATCACAAAATATCGTACACACTGGAGATGGCTTATCTAGGCAAGACATAACACTGCACAAAAAGTCATAGATTGCCATGTTGATTGACTTCCCCTGTCTAAACCCTTTCTGTTCATTACATAAAATGCTGTTTACTTCTAAATAACTATAAATTTCATTGTATATATATTTCTCAAAAATTTTTGAGAAAATAATCATTGCAATTGGCCTATAATTTTCAATTGATTGTTTTTCTCCTTTTTTGTATAGTGGCTTTATAATAGTTAATTTTAATTCATTAGGATATGTTCCTGATAATATGCATAAATTGACCAGGTAACTAATGTGATGACTTATCTCACTTACAGCTTTAATTATTCGTGTGGAAATGCCATTATATCCTACAGTGCTGGTATTTTTTATACCTTTTATTATTTTATTTATATGATATGGAAGGCTTGGGGCTAAAAACATTGAGTCTACACGATTATTAATTGTTGAAGTTACATTTATGCCTGCATTTGGTATTGGTTTATTTTTTTCAATAAAATAGTTATTAAAAGTATTAGCTATTTCTGACGGATGCGTTATAATATGGCTATTGTTTATTTTTATTTTACCAATGCTTTGTTTTGGAATATTAAGTTTTATTTTATTTATGATTTGCCATGTAGTCTTACATTTATTTTCTGAGGTCTCTATATTATAGCTATTCTGAGCACGTTTGGTTAAACTGATAATTCTTTTAAAAGTTTTACAGTAGTTCAGATACTTATACCTATTACTTTTTGTAGGCTGTTTTCTCAAATGCCACAATAATTCCCTTTTTTTCTTACTGCAGGTTTTTATGCCACGTGATATCCACTTTGGTTTGTTTTCAACGTTCATTTTAACTTTAATTAGTGGAAAGGTAAGATTATAAAATAATTTGAAATCCTCAGTGAAAGAATGGTATGCTAAGTTAGGATCTGTTGTACTATATATGTTTGCAAAAGAAAGGCATTTTATATACATTTTAAATTTATTGATATTCTCCGAACTGTAATCTCGTTTAAATTTGTACCACAATTTTAGTTTAGGACTTCTTAATACTGGAATTTTGATTATTTGGGCAGTATGATCGGATAGGCCCAAGTCAATAACACTTGTATCACATTTGGATTTAAAATTGAGTGCAAAGTTATCAATGCAAGTCTGACTGGCATATCGTGTTGGCTGGTGTAATGCAATCTTTAAATTGTAATTTAAAAGAAGATATTTAAAGGCCATGGTTATGTTATTGGTTTTGAGAACATCTATATTAAAGTCACCTGCTAGTAATACATTTTGGAAATTCCTTTTAGATACATATTTGAGTATTTCTTCTAGTCTCTCAAAAAAGATATTAAGGTTTGCCTGTTTGGGCACTCTATACACACATATAATTGCAGTTTTATGGTCAAAAAGTTCCACTGCACAGCATTCTATCACATTTATTAAAGACAGCTGGTTCACCTTTTTAAGCTCTTTAAATTTATATTCTTTATTCACAAGTATGCATGCTCCACCTCTTTTGGTGTTACTTCGACTAAAACATGCAGCCAAAATATAATTTGATGAGTCTAAATAAATCTCACAACCTGTTTTCATAAAATGCTCTGTAATACATATTATGTCAACAATTATATTTTTATCTTTAAGCTCTGCAATATTTACTAAAAGGGTGTCTAATTTATTAAATAGTCCTGCAATATTTTGATGTAAAATATGCAAAAACTTAGTAACGAAAAAAGTTCGAATTGTTTACAGTGGATGATTCAAGAGTATTACTATTGCTAATGAGGTGGTGTGCCTGTATTGCAGAAGATTGGTTTTAATTATTGTAAAGTAATCCAAAATGCTTTTCTGTTTTGTAGTAGTATAGAAAGCATGTTGGCGTGAGTCTCTGTTTTTGTTGTTATTTTGGGAAGATCTAAGATAGAACGTGTTCTGAATAATGTTAGGATTCACTTTACAATTATTATTTTTGGGGATGTACTTACGATCATAGTCGACGGAGTCAATAATCAAGTTAATATTTCTACATATCACATATTCTGTTTTGGTGTAGGTATTCACACAAAAGGCATTTGTATATATACAATTTGAAAAATTATTACAAGTTAATTTCATCATATTATTCAACATATTTTCGTTCAAATGTTTGTTTTTAAGAACTTTCAGTATCAACACAGAGTGACATTTATATTTACTCAAGAGGGTAGACATTTCAATTTGTAATTTGGTAGGATTTGTATCATTCTCCCCTATACCGAAAATAATTTTGTCGTGTGGACCTAATTTTATGTTCTCACAGCTTTTTCGTATGATATCTGTTGTCGCATTTGGCATAGTGTGCGCCGATATCTCATAACTTTCATAAGTACTGTAACGCCTAGAGTTGATCAGTTTAGCCGCCAGTCCAATGCATTGTTGGCTGCCAAAAATAAATATTCTTCTTTTATTCGGTTGATCCTTTAATACAGGAGGTGAATGGTTCCTGTTATTGGTACTATCAAGTTTCAATGTTGTAGTGTTTTGTGTGGGTAAAGATTTTGAGATGGCCTCCTTGGTGTTTTGCACCGGATGGCTACCATATAATTCTGGCCCTTTTGACGATGATGATGCTTGAGTTATACAGCTTGATGTGCTTTTTGGAGTGGTAAATTGTTGTATCATGCTGATTTGTTTATTTTTAATTTTTTTAGATGACTTTGGTGTGCTACATAGTTCTTTGGTGGCAATGTTTTTATAAGTCTCTATAACTTTCTGTTGTTTTTCTAGCTTTTGCTGAAGTTCCATATTTGCGGTATTCAGGTTCTCGATCTCGTTATTAGCAATCAATAGCTCTTCTTGAAGGCTTTGTATTTTACAGAGTAACTTCTTTACTTCCTGATTTTCAAATGTGTCCGGTAAGCTTTGTGTCGTCGAGTTAAAGAACGACGAATCAGCAAGTAACTTAACCTAAAACCTAACCTAAAAGTAACAATAATGTAAATTCTAGCCAGATTTATAACAGTTTGATATCCGAGCTTTTGCTTGGATTATAAATAGGTATTTATAAATGAAACACACACATCTTAAATGTACTTATTTTGATATTTTTGTTGATTAATTTTCAAAATATTTCTAATAATCTATCAAGTGCATGAACAATAAGAAGAAGGTTAAAGGAAGCGGATATCACCCCTTTTAGACCAGCAAATGGTCCAACGTTGTCTGTAGCTCACAGACAAGCTCGCTTAAGATTTGCGCGTGATCACCTAAATTGGACAGAAGAGCAATGGGCCTCCGAATTGTTCACGGACGAGTGTAGGACATGTTTATATGGTGCAGATGGTCGCAGATGAGTCTATCGTCGACGTGGGGAGCAATATGCTCAAAGTTGCATTGAGGAGCGTATTCCTATTGGAGGCCTGGTATGGTCTGGGGTGGCATATCGATGAACGGGCGAACAGAACTTGTGTTCATAGACATGGTCCGTCAAAACGGTAATAGAGGGGGTTTGACTGCACATTGCTACATAACAGAGATCTTAGACGATCACGTGGTGCCTTACATGGGATTCATAGGCGAAAATTTTACTTTAATGCAGGATAATGCCCGGCCGCACGCTGCTGCACAAGTTCGACAATATTGCGAAGAGGTTGGGATACGTACAATGAATTGGCCAGCACGCAGCCCGGCTCTTAATCCCATTGAGCATGAATACCCACAATTTGAGTTCTGTTTGACAGGTAGGTATCAAACCATTTCACCGTTACCACCGAAAATTCATAGTAGGATAGTTTCGAGAGAAGGTCAGCAAGGTCGGATCAATTGAGTCGAATGCCGTGAAGTAGTCCAACATGACAAAGTATACCCTCACCCCTATCACGAGCCTCAAGTATGTTTCCCACTACGTCACACAATGCTGTAGTAGTACCTCTTTTCTTCTGGAAACCTGACTGTAAGTCAGGGAGGATGTTGTTGTCCTCTAGAAATGACATTACCTGGGTATATAAACTACTCTCTCCAGTACTCTGGACAGACATGGCAGTACACTGATTGGGCGCAGATCTTTTACAGACTGTAGGCACCACTGCGCAGCGCCACAATGCAGGGAAAGTGTTAGTGAGAATAGACCTGTTTACTCAGTCTGTTATGGTCTGCGTAGTGGCTGGCAGTGTTAGGGAGATCATGTCAATGCTATGTGATCAATACCTTAAACATTTGTGCCTATGTGTTTTATTATTTGTACCACAGTTTCTCTTGCTACCGGCTGTAATTTAAAGCAGGCTAGTCCGTACCTATGATGTTCTAGGTATGATAATTGCGAGATATCTGCCTTGCACTCTCCAGGCACATCCATAAAAGACACATTTATGGCATCAGGGTCATTAAAAATCTTGAATAAGGATCTCTCTGTGTGGTCCGGTAGTAGGTCAGATTTTAAATTCTGCCAAAGCTGCTTAGGATTCTGTAGGTTGTTGTTGATGTGTTTTGTGAAAAATGCTTTTTTTTCTTGAGTTATGGGCAAAAGTGGCCTGATGTTTTAAGTCCAAGTAATACTGTTTTCTGTTATGATCATTCCTTAACATATGAAATTTTATTCTGGCTTCATCTCTTAGTTTAAATAACTATCGAATATTGGGTGTAATCCAGGGTGTGGGTCTTGTCTTAACAACCAGTGTTTTAGTTGGAGCATGTAAATCGTACAAAATCTGGATCCAATGATTAAAAGCAGAGACCATACAATTACTGATACTGGATTGTGACTTGTATATTAACTTTAAGCATTGTGTAAATTTGGACATAATTTTTACTATAACTGACATTATTATTTTTTTCTTTGATATTTTTGTAGGCTTTATTGACATGATATTAATAATAATAATTTTGTTTCATATTTGTAATTCACATAATTATGTAATTACACTACATCTTGAGAAGCCTTACTTTGTTATTCTTAATTCAATATTTGCATGTCTTGGAATGGACAGAACATGTTAAGACTGTATGTATACTATGTATTATAACACCAAAATGTACACGTGTTGAGACAAATAAATAATCTTTATCTTTATGACTGTTTTAAGTGCTCTATGAGTCAGTGGCATAAGGTGGGTGTTACACAAAAATCCCAGTACGTCTGTTGGACCGGACGAAGTGTTATTGAATTTCTGCGTAGTAATACGGATCACGGCTCCGGAAATTGACACGCGTGTATATTAATACGTCAGATCTAAGTATAAGGGACCCAGTGTGGATGTTATATTCCGGTATTTTTACAACAGGGTTACAAGCATTAGGGTTTTGTCTGAACTTCGGTAAGCAGAGGTATGGAGTATTTTAAAAACCAAGTAGTTGATAATATAATAAGTTGTATAATTTCTGTACAGTTTATACAAATGGAATATCTCCTAAATAATAGAAAACATTTTCAAAGTATATAAGCAATAAATTATTTACTTAGTTGCCTTTATCCGTTAATCATTTATTAATATTTGATTGAAGAAGTGTATTTTTTATTTATTGGGAATAGTCCCACTCTCATTCCCACTACTGTGTCACCTGTGTAGCCAGGTTAAGCAGCAGTGACCATTGATGACAACGAGTTTGGACACTCGTGAAATCCCGGGGCAAGTTACACAGTCTTGTAACGACCGTAATCAGAAGTATATTGGAGGAGTTGGAAAATAAACAATCCTCTTCCATCCTTAAAGCGGCAGACAAGTAACGAAGAGACATAATGATGAGAAAAGATAAGCACCACGGACATGAGCATTAAGTCTGGTGAAGAAGTGTATATTATTATATTTAATGGTTTTATAAACGTGACATTAACAATTTAAGAGCAAACAATGTATAGTGGTGAAGCTGAGACGTGAACAAAGGCGGCTGCCCCCGCAGCGCCTTCGCCCGACGCTTAGCGCTCGTTACCGTAACGTGAGGCTAAACTTGATGGATACAGTCGCACCACCGAGACGCTTACTTTTATCTCAACTAAAAGCTCAAGACAAACGCTCACCAGGCTATTCAACCCTCCGCGAGTGATTGACTTGCAGAATCTCAGCAGACGCGATGAAAAATTACCCCCTTATCAACCATCCACTCGCAAAACGCCGGCCATGATAAGTTCTCACGTAATCAAATTTAAAAACAATAACAATACCACTTGTGCATAATTAATACGACAAAACTGTGCAACAGCGCAAGCAGTCACATAAAATGGTGTGTATGTAAATGAGCTTGAGAGATACATATCGTCAAGCCTTTTATCCCCGAAGGGGTAGGCAGAGGTGTATTTCTACACCCACTTTTCGCCAGATATACTTTAGTCCCACGTAATAAGGGGCGAGCCTATTGCCGTACCGGGCACATTTCCAGACTCCGTGCTGCTACTGAGAATTTCGTGACAGAAAAACCCAATAACACTGCCCGACCCAGGAATCGAACCCGGGACCTCCCGATCCCACGCGCACATTTATGCCGCGAGACCAACGAGGCAGTCGTATAGGGTTTGATGTCGAGTTTTGCGTCTTTAAGCAAAGATGGTATTTGCATCGTGTTATCCCTTAGTCGCCTCTTACGACACCCACGGGAAGATAGAGGGTGGTGACACTTGTATTCTATGCCGTCAACCACACGGCACAAGCTTGAGAGATATGTAATAATATCTAGGCTTTGGGCTGAAATTACTGATATCCAAGTATTTATACATAATATGTAAGAGGATAGTGGCAACTAAATGACACTGACAAGACGTTTGACAGTTAAACTGTCAAACGTGTAAATAAGGTGTACCTATATAAGTCGACAGGCTCGGCTAGCTCGTCCTATTCTCCTTCGACGACTACTCAGGTACGATATGGTTCTGACTATTTAATTGCCACTGTGTTCCAATATTCTGTGTTGCTTGTTCTTTTGTTTAATCATCTAGGAAATAATGTAAGATGGTGTAATCATTATCTTATTGATATTGATTGTGGTTAGTTTGATCGTTTGTGAGATACTAAAGATTGTAATTTAGGATAGAATAATATACTGTGGATCAAGTTGTATCAATGAGATTCATTACATACCTGTGGTATACATTTAGTAAATTGTATTGATACTAAATAATGCTTATTATGTTCTGTTGTAAGACAGACCTTTCTAGTAATATAAAACTACCCACAACATTGATATTTGATATAGATTGGCTGTACAACTGTTTGTTCATTATTGAAAAGAATGAACAAGAGTTTTATTGCCCGTTCTTTCTCTTGGTTCTATGTCTTTGCTTTGCGAACTGGGCTCTAAATGTAAATGTAGAATCACGACTTAATCTAAAGATATATCCTTGTGCCAAACTGAATAAATGAAAGTATGATTTGATATTTGTCTCTTTTATTTATCTAAACTGTCTCTACACTATAGGGAGCTTCTTTGATTCTGACAAGCTCGTGCAGAATTCAATTTGTGTGAATCAATCCACTTTGTAGACACAAACTCAACTTTAGGGTTATTTGGTTGTGGATCATTTATTTACCCGTTTTCATACTTTTAATTGCATACCGTATCTCTTCCATACTTATATTACTTTCACAATTATCTTCCTCATTCGCTACTATATTCCCAGTGTCACTTTCTCCTCGTTCAAACAAATTCTCAAAATACACCTTCCACTGATATGCTCTCTTATAATATTTCCATTAACATCCCTCATCACACCAACTTTCGAATCTCCTGCTTTGCCTCAGGCTGTTCTAACCAAGTGCCAGAATAATTTTATATTGGCCCGAAAATGCTGAGAAAACTTTCTATCAAATTTATATATTACATTCTTCTTTCTTTCTTCTTACCGTCTCTTTTACTTTATATTTTTATTTTCTCTTTTACTTTTCTACCGTGCTTCGGAGGGCACGTAAAGCTGTCGGTCCCGGTTCTTGTCTAAGGATAAGGATCGTTATGCCACGTCGGAGGCCTTCGGGTGGTCAGAAAACTTTTCACCGTGGGAGAGCCATGCTTCGGCACGAATGGGTCAGGCTCGAACGGAGTGATACCACGGCCTCACAGAATACCGGCGTGAAACAACGCTTGCGTTGTGTTTCGCCGAGTGAGTGAGGATACCGGAGGCCCAATCCCCCAACCCCCTCCCTATGATGGTGCAGTTGAAAAACTATTTGCTACCCCAGGAGGGTACCAACTGCGCTAGCGTTGGAGAATCCCTCTCTGGACGTCCGCGTTCAGGACACAACGCATCTAAGCGTGGACGCCCAGGCCGCCCCTCGTACTCTGGGGGGGGGCAAAACTGCGCTCGAAAAGTCCCTAAAAAGGAGCAAAAATATCCTGGCACCCCCTGCCACACTGGCCGTGGACTTCTGCAATATCAGGGGATTACACACCAACCTTAATGCGGTCCACCATCACCTCGAGACAACAAAGCCGGCCTTGCTCTTCTTGACTGAGACGCAGATATCGCCTCCAGCAGACACTTCCTACCTTACTTACCCTGGGTATGGACTTGAACACTCCTTTCTGTCCAAGGCCGGAGTGTGCGTGTATGTTAGAGACGATATCAGTTCTCGTCGACTTAGGAATCTTGAAGGTAGGGACCTTTCCACCTTATGGCTACGTATAGATAGCGACGACCACCCCCGCGTCTATGCTTGCCTTTACAGGTCCCACAGCGGTGATACCGAAACTGACCGACTCAATGAGCACATCCAAATGGCTTCAGACTTTGTGCAGCAGCAGATCCCGTCAGCAGAGATCATCTTGCTTGGCGATTTTAACGCCCATCACGCCGACTGGCTCAGTTCCAGTAAAACTGATCATGCGGGGAGATCTGTTCACGACTTCGCACTGGCTTATGGCCTGACACAACTGGTTACCACGCCCACGCGAATCCCAGACGTTGAAAGCCAGAATCCTTCACTGCTGGACCTTCTGCTGACTTCTCATCCGGACGGCTACAAGGTATCCGTAGGCGCCCCACTTGGCTCCTCAGACCACTGCCTTGTACGGAGTGTGGTGCCTCTCACGTGCTCGCTGCGATCGCGGGATACACGCAGTCGCCGTGTGTGGCACTACAAGTCAGCAGATTGGGATGGGATGCGGAACTTCTTTGCGTCCTATCCTTGGGGACAAATATGCTTCTTGCCGGATGATCCCAACGCCGCTGCTGATTCTCTTGCTGATGTGGTGCTACAGGGCATGGAACTTTTCATTCCATCCTCTGTGGTCCCCATTGGTGGCAAATTTCGGCCTTGGTTTGGTTCATCTTCCAAAAAGGCTTCTCGCAGGAAGCAGGAAGCTTACCAAGCCTGGGCTGATGCGGTGGCGGCAGGGGATGAAAATACCAGCGCATTAAAAAAGGAGTATAACTTTGCCTCCAGGTCCTTCAAAAGAGACATTGCTAGTACGAAGACGAAGCACATCGGTAGAATTGGCGAGAGGCTTGAGCGCCTTCCTTCGGGAACTCGTGCATTCTGGTCTCTTGCCAAAGCTATCGAAGGGAACTTCTGTAAGCCATCCTTTCCACCGCTACACATGGGAAATGACTCCTTGGCCCACGACGCAAAGCAGAAAGCCGATCTTCTGGGCAAACTCTTTGCGTCCAACTCGACCTTGGATGACGGGGGACAGGAACCGCCTACTATACCGCTGTTGAAGGGCTGTATGCCGGATATTCGGTTCCACCAGCGCGCAGTCCGTATGGCACTTCTGTCCCTCGATATCCATAAGTCGAGTGGGCCTGATGGAATTCCCCCTATTGTGTTGAAGATCTGCGCTCCAGAGTTGGCACCAGTTTTGACACGCCTTTTTCGTCTCTCCTACTCATTTGGAGTAGTCCCAACATCGTGGAAGACAGCATTGGTCCACCCGATCCCTAAAAAAGGCGATCGCTCTAACCCGTCCAACTACAGACCCATAGCCATAACCTCCCTCTTCTCGAAGATAATGGAGTTCATTATTAACTGCCAGCTCCTTCGGTTTCTAGAGGATAATCAGCTGCTTAGTGACCAGCAATACGGCTTTCGTAAAGGTCGGTCGGCTGGTGATCTTCTAGTATACCTGACACATCGTTGGGCACAGGCGATCGAGACAAAGGGGGAGGCTTTGGCGGTCAGTTTGGACATAGCGAAGGCCTTCGATCGGGTCTGGCACAAAGCGCTTCTTTCGAAGCTCCCTTCCTATGGGCTGCCCGAGAAATTATGCGAATGGGTCACCAGCTTTCTTACAGACAGAAGCATAAAGGTCGTAGTTGACGGTGAATGCTCTGACGCCTTGTCTGTAAATGCTGGTGTTCCTCAAGGCTGCGTGCTATCGCCTACCCTGTTCCTCCTGCATATCAATGATATGTTGCTAGATAGCGGCATTCATTGTTATGCAGATGACAGCACAGGTGATGCTTTATATACCGGCCACGCCAACATTTCTCGGGAAAAAGTCATCGAGAGCCGACATAAACTTGTGTCTGAAATTGAGACCTCCTTGGAGATGGTCTCAGATTGGGGAAGACTTAATTTGGTCCAATTTAACCCCACAAAGACACAAGTCTGCGTTTTCACCGCAAAAAAACTGCCGATGGTCGTATGTCCTCGTTTTGAGAGCACCCCCTTGACTGCCTCCTCCAGTATTGGAATACTTGGTGTCGACATATCGAGCGAAGTCCAGTTCCGCGGTCACTTAGAGGGTAAGGCTAAGTTAGCCTCGAAGAAGCTTGGCGTGCTAAATAGATCGAGACGGTATTTCACTCCGGCCCACCGCTTGCTCCTTTATAAGGCGCAGGTCCGGCCGCATATGGAATACTGTTCTCATCTTTGGGCAGGGGCACCCCAGTACCAGCTTCTCCCTCTAGACCGCATCCAACGGAGAGCCGCTCGAATTGTCGACTGCCAAGATATTTGCAATCGGTTAGACCCCTTGGCGCTGCGTAGAGATGTAGCCTCGCTATACATCTTTTATCGATTCTACTATGGGGAGTGCTCCGAGGAATTGTTCGGATTAATCCCTGCCGCCTCTTTCCGCCATCGTTCTACGCGACAGCATTTCCATCTCCATCATTTAGATGGTTGGCAATCCACAACGGTGCGTTTCTCTAGAAACTTTCTGCCTCGCACCTCTAAACTGTGGAATGATCTGTCACCTGCGGTTTTTCCGAACCAATACGACCTTCAAACCTTCAAAAAAAGAGCGTATTCCTTTTTAAAAGGCCGGCAACGCACTTGTGACACCTCTGGTGTTGCGGGTGTCCATGGGCGGCGGTAATCGCTTAACATCAGGCGATCCGTCTGCTCGTTTGCCCCCTATTCCATAAAAAAAAAAAAAAAAAAAACTCCGACACCAGAGTTGGCCACACACTCACACGAAAAACAAACATACAACTTTATATTTCAATCTGTCATACTTTTCTTTCACTATCCTCTCATTGTCAGTCACACTACCTTGTACCCTTTTGTTGGCTCTTATGGCCAGCAAGTCCATCCATGCTTTGCGCTTTTATGCGACCACACCGCTTACTTCCTGATCCCACCATTCATTACAAATCTTTTTAACATGCTTCCTCTTGCTTACGCCACATACTTGTGTACCTGTCCCTATTACTCCATTCTTATACTCTTTCCAAAATTCTTCTATCTCGCAATCATCTTCCTCAAGCAACTCTTTAAACCTTTCTTCCAATGCCTCTTTATACTGACTATGTACATCCTCTTCTTCAAACCTTTCCACTTTCACTTTCTATGGCAGGTGAGTGTATGCGAGGACGATGGCGCCATTTAGTGGTTAGTCCCGCTATGCGGCTAACCACCAAGAAATGGTCAGTACCCACATTTAAGCCTCGGTACACTCTAGTATCTTTCACTTTTCCTTTCAAACGTTCATCTACCACCACTAAATCTATCATACTTCTTTCTGTCTGCCTTTGCCATGTATACATATGAATCAACTTGTGTCTAAACAAAGTGTTTATCACCACAAGTTTTCTCTCCATACAAACGTCCAGCAAACTCACCATTTTCATTCACTCTCTCGTCGCCAAATCGCCCTAGAACCCTTTAACATCCATCACGAGACACACCCACCCATCTATTAAAGTCGCCTAACATAATTATTCTTTCATTATTCTTACACCTAGCGAGCACATCTCTGACCTTGTCCCAGAATTCTTCTCTGTCATTCACTGGTTTGGACATGTCCGGAGCATAAATACACTACAAAGACTTTCATTATACCAAGCTTTAATCGCATCCAAAGAAGCCTGGAGTTGACATATTCATATTCTTTCACATACTCATTCATCCTATCTGACAGAATCATTCCAACTCCTCGGCTAGCTCTTTCAGACTCAACAACTCCAGACCAGTATGCATGATACTGGCCATGAGTAGTTGTTGAGCATCCTTTCTTCTTCGTTTCACTCACTCCTAGTATATCAATTTTCCTTATATCCATCATATCAAACAATTCATCGATCTTACTATCCGCTCCTCCACAAACATTCATTCGTTGCAAATAGGCATTCCCTAGCCCTTTTTATGCCTCTATTGGACGGGGAGACAAACAACCCCCCCCCCCCCCCAGATACGATTGGGCAGTCTGAGTATAGATGCTGGCGAGAAACATTCCGAGTCATTCCCGTCGAATACTTCGGAAGTATTCCGAAATATACCGAAACCTTAGGAATATTTCAACTGTTAAAAAAAAACAGGAAAATCGACCTTACTAACTATTTCGCGCTTGGAAGTTGTATATTATCTTTGTTTGCTTGCAAGGTTTGCCTTTATTTGTTTTTATTGACTGGGCTATTATACGCGTTAAGTAGTAGGATTAATACCTACCTATGGGACTCGCGAATACTCGCGATGCTTACAGCGCTACATACAAACTAACCAAAAACATAGATAGGTAACCCTTTTTCAAAAAACAAATCAAATATGCTAGGCCTGGTTTTTTATTTCACAACTAACATTTGTAAAAATATCATTCGATTTCGAAATAAGTAGGTACCTAGGTACCTAGAAACAAAAGTATAATCCTGATCCTAGATCCTGTTAATCGCAGGCTAACATATCTACCTATCAAAACATCAACATAATTATACTTATTCAACCCCATTTATAATACATATAAAAACCCACCACATTACAAACAAACACGTTTATTCCCATTGAATTATTCGAGCGAAATATTCGGCGGAAACATTCGATTGCGGGGTACGAATCTTTCTCACGGGGGGAAAACTTCTCCGGGGAGCATCTCCCCTCTTACCGCACTCCGCACCGCCATCGTCTGCAAGCACGACTCGTGGCAGTCGATATTTCAGCAAAAAAATAAATAAATCTTCATTAAATTTATTTTGAATAATTCTGATTTAAAGAAACTTTCCCAGAAGTATTCCGGAATTATTCCGAATTTTTCAGAAGTTTTGCAACTATAAGTCTGAGCGACAATGCTCGGAGAGGGATTCTCTGGTAGATCCGGTACCCTCCTGAGGTAAAGTAATATTGAATCCCCTAAATGTTATTGCGCCATCTTCTTCACCTCTACTTGGGATAAGGAACGAAAGGGATACACAGGATAGGATAAGAGAGTGATAAAGTTGGTGTTTGGAAAGGATGTCAAAGGTAACAAAGGATGCCGCTATCACGGAAGGGATATTGGTAGTGATTGCGACTGCTCGAGCGAGCCGGGAGCGCGGACCCGAATGCCTCTTCTCTACGATCGGACAGATCAGTAGAGCGAAAGTAAGTAAATAAAATTAAGAAAGTAGTAAGTAAAATTAAAAGTGGTACCAAAAATAATAATAATCTACTTATGATTCGACAATAGGTTTGGCTCTGTAACACATCGAAGACGAATTAAAGAAACTGCCATCAGATTTAAACCAAAATGATTTTACAATACTCATCTTTTTAGAGAAGGCCGCTATTGTTGTCCATTTGAATTCAACATTTGTTCCAACATATTTTGAAGACAATATGATGCTTAACAAAAATTTAGCATTAGTCATTTCTATGCATAATAAGCATAATAACTGACTCAGCTAAGACTAAATGAATCTGCCATTATATGGCGTATGTCATAATCCATATTATGGCCAAGGCCAAGTGTGTGGCCAGATTACTCCAATAGATTAAACGTTTACTTGATTCCTATACCGTCTTGAATCTTTCTTTCACTTGGTAATATATTTAAAAACATATTAACTAATTGATGGAGATTCTACGTTCCCTAATAGACATTGTGTAGCTTTATAAACAAACGTTTTCTCTAATCGTGTTGCGTTCAATTAAAACGCAGTCGCAGTTGTTATGCGCGGCATAGGATTTCAGCGGCGGGTATACAACTAGTTCAATTTAAAAGTAGTTAAAGCAGTGGGCTCGTGTTTTATTAATCATTGGGTGGAGTAACGAATGCTTTATTTATATTGCACATGGATCGCCGTGTGATGCGACCGGCTGAATGCTGCGCTATGTGCCGGGCACTATGTGCGTCATCCATGTCAGCTGCTTTTCCTATTACCTACTCAATTTGTTATTTTGCTAGTCTGCATGTTCTAGACATAAAAAATGCTGTTTAACTTGGCGTTGCCCGACCAATATGCGATAATATATTGGTCGGGCAACCCAGAAATATTCAAAATATTCTTAAATACCAGCATAGAATATATTGGTCAACTTGTGGTGTCGGTTTGGTAGCAGATTATCTGTTTGAAAAAATATTGCTAGTATATTTTCTGAATATATTAAAAACCAGTGTCATTGACATTTCGGGTATATTCAATTCGTAAGTGTTTCAAAAAACTAAATGTACGTCCGTGACTTGGAAGCAAATGAGCCTAATTCAGCAGCATCACAGTTGAACGTTGGCCTTTTCCATACGTCGAACGCAATCGATACGGCTTTAGTTGCATCAAACATGACCTGGCCTTTATAGCAGTTGCTAGTTGTGTAGCTGTATGTAATGTGTCGGCATTAAGTATTTAATGTGAACTGTAATTGCACGGGGAGTGCAGTAGAACGAGGAACATTAAGCGAACGAGCATGGCCTATCAGCCGCTGAACTTTCTCGTCGACCATATATCGAGGAACTTCGCCGATTAAACAATTGAGGCCGTTCCGCCGCCCTCCCGCCGCGCCGCAGCGTGCCCGGTGCCCCATGCCTGGTGCCTGGGGGGCTAGATATTCCCTTCAAATGGCCGCTGGGCTGCTCTCGCTTCGCTGCCAGCAAATACATCAAGCTTTGAGTAAATGTGTTCTTGTATAGCCACAAATTGCGTAAAGCCTACAAACTAGAACATGTTTTAATATAAAACTAAGTTACGGAAATAACCCAGAACTAAACGTTGTAAGGTTATCAGTATCGTTATTATCTGGGAAAGGTATCGACTTGAGCACGTAAGGCTGGCTTGAATAGCTGCGAGCACTTGTAAATATCCAATCATTTTGTTAAATCTGCGCGACCATGAATGTAATAGCAATACTATTGACAATACGAGCGAATGGAATCATGTTTTACGTTTGTCATTGTTTGATTAATTGGCATTACATGCAGATGAAAAAAACCTCACACGCATAAAGCATTAATCACGCGTGTCGGAAACGGATATAAATCAAGAAAGGATATCGTATCAAGTAAGCGATTAAATGAGAAATAAGTTTAAAACATTTTCATAAAAAGAGTATTAAAGTGAAACGGACATGGCTCATGTTTGCAATTGATTTTATTAGCGATCAGAAATGACGTGTGACATATTTGGGATGAGCTCGAGGCCGTGTATATCCTAGTTTATAATGTTAGGCCACTTAATCTCCCCGTCTGCCTCGTGACTCCTGGATCACGTCTGCGATGTTTGCTGGCTCCTCACAAAGCCTTGAATCATTGGCGGCGTCACGCGTCACGCCTTTTCCTTCAACGAGTATACACATGTGCTCATATGGAGATATGAAGCTTAGCTTGTCACTGACCCTAAGAACCTCATTCTGTATCGCCCCAAAATATGCTTACGGAAATCTCTAGTTATTAGTTATATTTATCCGCCACGTTGTATGCTGTAAAATATATTCTTGGTATCATTTTACGGCATCCTTCCGTAGCTGTATGACTCGACATTGCAAAATACATGTGTTCATAGCTGTAATTAAAATGTATAAGTAGATACATACATACATACATACATATCGTCACGCCTTTTATCCCCGAAGGGGTAGGCAGAGGTGTATTTCTACACCCACTTTTCGCCAGATATACTTTAGTCCCACGTAATAATTGGCGAGCCTTTTGCCGTACCGGGCACATTTCCAGACTCCGTGCTGCTACTGAGAATTTCGTGACAGAAAAACCCAATAACACTGCCCGGCCCAGGAATCGAACCCGGGACCCGATCCCACGCGCACAAGAACACGTATAAGTAGATAGCATATCGAAAATTTTGAGACACGAAATTTAAAGAGATTTTAAAGACACGAAACTTTATTTTCCTTTGCTTTGAGCTGCATGTTTTTGTGTTTATTTAGCTGTCTTTTAGGACATATTGTTTCTATTTTGGTAGACCGATTAAAAGATAATTTTTGAATATGGTTATTTTTACTGTGTTACTCTAAGGCACCGAGGCAAATGTTTTCGATCGCAAACGATGACGCTTATAGTTACTTTTGCTAACCATGATGCAGTTGTTCAGCCAATGCGTATTTAAACCTTCAGTTGCATGTGTATTTAAGAGCTGTACATTTAACTACCAATACTTAACGTGTTAAAATATTATATAGAGTTATTACTTGCGTGGTGGTCGGTCTATTTGCGTGAGTCGTTTCGGAACTAATTTCCCTTTGACGCGAATAATGGCCGCGTTCGATCATCTGTGTAACAGGGTGGAGCGGAAAATTCAAAGTTACAGGTTAAAACACCACTATAATCTACATAACTATTGCTATGATGTGTCTCCCGACTACTTTTGTGTAGACAAACATAGAATCGTATTTACTGATAATGAAAACTCAAACTTATATAAAGAATGGTTTCTGATGTAAGTGTCTGATACTTTCTAGCTAAAGTTCATTATGCTATATAATACCCGGTTTGCGGATCAAGAGTTAGAATGAGACATTGCGCTTGTAACATACGTCCTAATACTACTGATTAACGTAATACTTCTGTGACATGCGTGTTACAAATAAACGAGGTTCTCCTAAACCTACTTCAACATTCTTCTTATAAATTTAATTTCTTCTATTAATCCTAAGGAGGCGAGCGAAATTCAGTAGATAAACATTTGTATAGCGATGTAAATAGACGTTGACGTAGCGTCCCTGACGAAATATTGTCTGCGTTTGGACGGTATCGTTTATAAAGTGGACAGTTTATCATTAAACTGTCCACTTTATAAACGATACTGTGAAATATAGCGAGGATAATTAAACGTTGATCCATGACGGCTCACAACTGGGACCGGAGACGTACCGGAGACACACCGTGTCCGGGGAACTAACGGCGCCGGCTCATCAGTAAAATAATGCTTTGTTGAGCTCAGACCTGCCGTCTGTCGTTGTTTTGTAACTATCAAATATTACTGAGTGCCGCTCTTATTATTTATTGCACTCGGTTCTATTAAGGAGCTGCTATGTTTGTTCTGTAAGATATTGTAGATCTTTTATGAGAAATGGATAAATCAATACCGTAAGGTAATAAGTAGATTTCTCAATAATTTCGTTCGCCTACAACATCTGTTTGTACCACTATCAGTTTATTGTGACTAGATGATGCCCATGGTTACACCCGCTCCGCTCTCGTCGCTCATAGCGCAATGTTATATAGCCTATAGTTAGCCTTCCTCGATAAATGGGCTATCTAACACTGAAAGAATTTTTCAAATCGGTCCAGTAGTTCCTTAGATTAGCGCGTTCAACCAACCAAACAAACAAACAAACTCTTCAACTTTATATATTAGTATAACATTCAATCTAAATGTGCACTAGGTTAGTAAATTGTACGCTTTGTCGAGAAATAACAAAGGTTTTAAAATGCTTATGATGAGTACTTTACCATAAAGATAATGTGAGAGTGGCTGTCAGAGAATGTAACTTGCCATATAAGTAATGTTGTGTGCTGCAAATTGCTCATGCGATGGTGACGCTTAATTGCGTTAGGTATATGTGCGTACAATCGCCTCGCAGGTGTGTCTTTCTAAGGTTGTCTATCCATTAAATATATTCGAAAGAGTTTCGCATCCAGTACGACTGATTTTCCCTCGCCTCCCGTCTCTGGTGTATACGCACTCTAAGTTTCCGCGAAAACAACCGATGACGGTGCAACTTGTAACACAATTGAATAATGTTGAAACTGTTCGTATTTGTGCCGAAGTTGCCTCACGCCATGATTGTCCTTATGGAGGTCAAGTGTGGTGTCTATGACGTTTGCAGTTTTATGCGGTTTCACCTCGCGTAAATATTCAATCGAAAATAAAAAAGAAGTTGAATAATTTAGTAAATAACAGTGCAAAAAACGAAGCAAAAACCTAGCTTTCAATTTTATTGCATAATAAGGTAAAAGCACTAATGCTTGACACATTAAGGACAAATCAAACTTCATTCTCTAATATAAAATGTATTTATCATAAAATTACACTTGTAAATATTTTCACAATTAGAGCAACATTCAGAGATTGACATTTTTATATAAATTATTTTAAAGCTGTTGTATTTTGCCGTAAGCACTAAAAGATGACAGAGTCGAAAATGAAATCCACCAATAATTGATATCAATTGGCACTAATAGTAGACATGACTTTACCCATAATTATGCAAGGGACTTTGTCAAATTTGTGACGTGGATGGCACTATCAGGGAATCTGCACTGATATTCATGGGTACTAATAGTTGAAATCTATTTTACCCTAATAGTTGACACTAAATACTAATATTTGACATCTAGTATACCCTAATAGTTGACACTGTCTACTTTTAGTTAGAGTAAATTAAAACAAATGAAACTCAGACAGGAACTTTATTTCTACAATATAAGGCTAAATTTGCATTCAAATAAGCGAAAAAATTCAATTTGATGTAACTCTAGTGGATGACACATGTGTCATATTATAGGGTATTAATAGTAGACACCACTCAAAAATTATACAAAATCAAGCCAAAATAACAAGGAAATGAGCCTAATATATCAATAATTTTCTATATTGGAACTAACAATGGCATATAATCATAATTATATAAGAAAAATCATACCTGTTAAATTTCAGTTGCCTTACGAAAAAGGCTAAGAATTACGCGCAACATGCCAACCTACTCACATTGTGTGTTGTAAATGTAAACTGATGCAATTTTGAAATTTGCTTCTGAATGTGTACAGAAGCTTTGAACATGTATCATAGATATTACTAGGTGTCATTAACATCAGTAACAATGTTATTTAATTGATTAGTGATTGAATAAATGACATTCTCCGTCGGGCTCTTTTCTCCGCTGGCGTTCCAGCCCACCTTGAACCTCAGGGCCTGGTACGCAACGACGGCAAAAGACCAGAAGGTATGTCTTTACTGCCATGGAAGTTGGGTAGGCCTTTGGTATGGGACGCAACGTGTGTCGATACCCTCGCGCCATCACATCTTCCTAGCACAGCAGGTTGTGCGGGCGCTGCTGCTGCTACAGCGGAGACCCTCAAACGGCGCAAATACGTAAACCTAGTAGGGGATTACGTATTTGAGCCGTTTGGGGTCGAAACGTTGGGGCCATGGGGTCCAAGTGCGAGATCTCTTTTTAGAGACCTCGCAAAGAGACTTGTCGACGCCTCGCGTGACCAGGCTGGGTTGTATTTGGCCCAGAAGGTAAGTATCGCCATACAACGTGGCAACGCTGCCAGCGTTCTGGGCACGCTGCCAGTTGACGGCGATGTGGATGTATTTCAGGACGCGCTCTAAATTTTTTTTTTCTGTATATATATTTTATTGTATGTTCTGTATATATTTCTTTGTATAGTATTTTAAGACTTAGTTACGTTTCAATCTGATATATATATATATATATAAAGTTGTAAAATAAATTAGAAATTCTCATTGATTAGTTTTTTTTATTAGAAACGTTTTTTTTTGTGAAAATGTCATCTATTAGTTCAGTGTCAAGCATTAGTGCTTTTACCTTACCGACTCAAATAGGTGGTGTTTTTGTCATTTTATATGTCACCGGAAAATAACAAGAACCGTAAATTTATAAATTTCCTAGGAAATTTATAAACTTTCGTAGGATTCTTAACGAGATATAAATTGTATTATTTTACGCAAACATTTCCGTAAATTTATCTATTTGCGACGTCTCGTCTTAAATGTATAACAGACGGAAATAAACTGACGGAAATCCATTCTTAAGTTTCTACACGGTTTGACCAATCACAGAAGAGTTTTTAATTTTACGCTTCTTTAAAATACGGCAAATCACACACTGCTCTCTGATTGGTCGGTCGGTTGAATAAGAAAGTTTATAAACTTCCTAGGAAATTTATAAATTTACGGTTCTTATTATTTTCCGGTGACATATACATAGCTTAGCAGCAGAGTATTTATCATAATGTACATAATATAAGGATAAAATATATTATTATTCATACAATTCCAGTTCGTATAACTTTAATTACCACAAACGTATATTTACATACAAAACCCACATTATCATCATCTTCTTGCCCTGGTCCCAATCTATTTGGGGTCGGCGCAGTACGTCCTTCGCTTCCATTCTTTTCTGTCGCCCGTCATCTAATCATTTACCCCTTTCTCTTTCATATCCATCCTCACACAAGATGGATGGACTATCCATCTTTTCCTTGGCCTCCCTCTCCCTTTCCATCCCTCTACCTTCATATTCATCACTTGCTTACCTACATACATATCATCTCTTCGCATAATATGTCCATACCAAGCCAAACGACTTCCTTTCACTTTCTCGTCTATAGGCGCCACTTTCAGACTACCTCTCACGTATTCATTCCTAATCTTATCCATTCTCGTAACTCCACACATCCATCGCAACATTCTCATCTCTGCCACATGTAATCGTTTTTCATCCATCTTCTTAGTACCCCAACACTCAGCTCCATACAATACGACAGGCCTTATAACCGCCTTATATATGCGTCCCTTGAATTTCAAAGGCATTTTAGGATCGCATATTGTGCCCGAGACCTGTCGCCATTTCATCCATCCTGAGTTGATCCTTTGCCGAACATCTCGGTCAATTTCGCCGTCGTGTTGCAGGAGTGAACCGAGGTAGCGAAAGTCGGAGCATACTGGTAGGGGTATACCGTCGAGTGTAACCGGGCTTGGACTAGAGAGGCCGCCAAAGTCACAGAACATGTATTCAGTTTTGGTTCTGCTTATCCTAAGGCCTACGTTCTCCAGTCTCTGCCGCCACTCCTCCAGCTTGCTCTGCACCTCCTGTCCACTTTCTGCTACCAGGACGATGTCGTCGGCAAACAGCATGCACCAGGGTGCCTCTTCCTGTATGTCCGATGATATGGCATCCATAATCAACAAGAAGAGGTAAGGACTAAGAGCCGACCCTTGGTGCAAGCCTACAGCCACATCGAATCTGGCTGTGATTCCAGCTGCGGACCGGACTTGCGTGTGGCATTCAGCATACATAGCTTGGATCAACTTCAGGTACTTTTCAGGCACTCCTTTCTTCTTGAGGGCCCACCACAAGACTTCACGCGGTACCCGGTCATATGCCTTTTCGAGGTCAACGAATACCATATGCAGATTTTTATGCGCCTCCCTGTATTTTTCACAAATTTGGCGAAGTGCAAAAATGGCATCCACCGTACCTCGACCAGGCATAAAACCGAATTGGTTACGTGAAATCTCACTCTCTGCTCGCAAACGTCGCTCAATTACTCTCTCCCATACTTTCATACTATGAGGCATTAACTTTATTCCCCGATAATTGTTGCATTCTTGGACATCTCCCTTATTTTTAAAAATGGGCACTAGGTAACTCCTGCACCATTCCTTGGGTACTGTCTCCTCATGCAACATCTTATTGAAGAATAAAGTCAGCCACGCCCATCCATCCTCCTCTAACACCTTCCATGCTTCTACTGGTATTCCATCTGGTCCTAATGCTTTCCCATTCTTCATTCCACTCACAGCTCGTCTTACCTCATCCTTACTTATTACATTCACTAGTCCAATATTCTTCGCCTTGTTCTCAAGCATTTTGCACTAATCATTCTCTTCATTCATTAATTTTTCAAAACATGTTCTCCATCTTTCTTTAATCCTATCATCATCCGTAAGAACCACTCCTGTTTCATCTTTCATACACTTGATATGGGATACATCCCTCGCCTTTCTCTCTCTAGCCTAAGCCAGTCGGTATAAATACTTTTGGCCCTCCGGCTTCTCAATTAATCCGTATATATTGTCAAGGGCTTTTGCTCTAGCTAAGGCAACGGCTTTTTTGGCTCTTTTCTTACATTCATCATACTTCTTTTTCTTAATCTCTTTCAACGAGTCATTACCTTCTTTCATCAGCTGCCATTCCTTAAACCTTGCTTTCTTTTCCTTGAGCACACTCTGTACTTCCTCTGTCCACCACCAGGTATCCTTATCTTTCATACGTTTTCCTTTCGATTCTCCTAAAACATCTTTTGCCACGCACTTCATACATTTACTCATCTCCTCCCAACTCTCATTCACGCTGCAATCCTTCATATCGCCCATCTCAATCATTTTATCTACCACTCTATTTCTGAATTCTACTGCACATTCATTCTTCTCTAACATATGCCATTTTACTTTTGGGGGTAGCTGCTCCTTGGTTCTTTTCGAGCTCAGCCGAATTTTTAATTCGACCACCAGGAGTCTGTGCTGTGAGACTAAGTCTTCTCCCGGTACCACCTTACAGTCTTTGACCCAGTTGATACGTTTACGCCTTAGCAGAAAATAATCAATCTGGGTCATATGGTGGCCACTGTTGTAGGTTACCAGGTGTTGCTCTTTTTTTTGGAACCAAGTGTTAGCCACTATAAGATCAAAAGCGGCAGCAGCTTGGAGAATTGCTTCTCCCTCGCAATTTCGGCTGCCGAAACCCCAGCCTCCATGTACTCTTCCATACTCTCCACTTGTTCGTCCCACATGACCATTAAAATCTCCTCCCACAATTATCTCTTCATTCTCCGGAATATCCGTCATCATGCTATCGAAATCCATCCAAAACTTCTCTTTCTCACAATCATCACATCCTACCTGAGGGGCATACACACTTATCACATTCAGAATAATATCTTGCAATATCACTTTTTAAAAGCATTTACCGTAATAGCTCCGCCAACATCAAGCTCAATATCACTGGACGACCATTCAGCATACAAAAGGGTGTTAAACAAGGTGACCCGCTCTCTCCCAAATTATTTACCAGCACTCTTGAGGAGGTATTCAACTCACTGGCAGCCTCGTGGAAAACCAAAGGCATAGTGCTCGGCAATAAGAGGCTTACAAACCTGAGATTTGCCGACGACATTGTCCTTTTTGCGTCCACAGCCCTGGAACTACAGACCATGCTCCAAGAACTGAGCACAGCAGTCTTCGGGGTGGGGCTTGCGATGAACCGGTCAAAGACCAAAGTAATGACTAATAGTTCCAAATACCGTGTCGAGGTGGATGGGCAGGAGATACAGTACGTCGATGAGTATATCTACTTGGGCCAGTTAGTTTCCTTCGAAAACAGGCAAGAAAGAGAAATCGATCGCCGAATCGAGAACGCCTGGAAGAGCTACTGGTCCATGAAGACGCTCATGAAGGGTAATCTGCCGATCTCCCTAAAGCGAAAGCTCATCGATATGTGTATCCTGCCCATTCTTACCTATGGTGCCCAGACCTGGTCATTGACTGAATCGCAACGGTCTCGCCTCGGAGTCTGCCAAAGAGCAATGGAACGCAGCATGTTGGGTGTCAGACTAAGGGACAAGATCCGAAACACCACACTGCGCGCCAGAACAGGGGTAACAGACGTGGGAAAAAAGGCAGCCAGCCTCAAATGGGACTGGGCGGGACACGTTACCCGAATGCACGAAGACCGTTGGGCAAAGATCTCCTCAACATGGGTGCCCGAAGATGGACAGCACCGCCGAGGCCGGCCCCGAAAAAGATGGCGAGACGAATTGGACGCCTACCACAACAGCTGGTATGAGGTTGCGCATGACAAGCGATTGTGGAAGGATATGGGGGAGGCCTTTGCCCAGCAGTGGGAAAGTATAGGCTAAAAAAAAAAAAAAAAAAAATCACTTTCACAGCAATCAATCTGTCATTAATTCTATTTACACATGTCACACCATCTTTCAGATTTTCGTCTAACACAATTCCCACACCATTTCTTTTCCCATCACTTCCACAATAATAAAACCTAAATAATAACCTAAAACCTAAAAAATGTATCCTTCTCCGATCTCCCTAGCTTTCGTACCTTTCCATCTTGTTTCCTGCAGACATGCCACATTTATTCTTCTTCTTTTCAAAACATCAGCTAACTCTCTAGCCCTTCCAGTCATCGTACCTACATTCAAACTTGCATACCTCACCCTTACGTCACAGGCTCGCTTCTTACGTTGCACTCGCCCGGAGTAGTGCAACAACCCTTGCATACTTCTCGCAGGTGCCGGGTGCTGCCCCTGCGCGTCGCCTGCGGGGAACGCCCTAACCCTATCGCACTCCTGAACATATGTGGCCATACTGCAAATATGTTTTGGCATGGATTTTACTAGCCGGCCGCCTGCCTGACGCCAACCCTCCTTGGGAATGTTCTCGTTATAAAGGAGGGGGGATAGGAGAAACGGGGTAAATGGATAGGATGTATGATGAGGAATATAGGGTTTGTAGGTGGGGGTACTGTAGTCACTGGAAGGATATAGGGTAGTGACTACAGTAGCTCTGAGAGCCGGGAGCGCGTACCCGAAGCCCTGTCTAATGGTCGGACAGACCAATAGACAGAAGCACCCCCTGACTGTACATACAAAACCCACATAATTATATCAATTATAAAATAAATTGTAGTGCATTTTGTGTCCACAAATAGTCATACCCATGTATGACCGTTTGTGTACTGTTGAACATTTTGTCATTGTTGCCAAGTTGAGTAATAACGGATTAACATGTTTCATCATCGTGAAGATAAAAGGAGCCTTAAACATGTTTACTGTTGTCCGCCAGATTCACTTTGCAGAATCACAAATAAAAATAAAGATTCAAATTAATTTCTCTATTAAAATTTAAGAGAGGCAGCGATAGCTGAGTGGAGATACCAACAGACTGCCATGCAGAGGGTATCGGGTTCGAATCCACGGCGCGCACCAATGACTTTTCGGAGTTATGTGCGTATTGAATTGTTAATCATCGCTTGTCCCGTGCCTCGGAGAGCACGTTAAGCCGTCGGTCCCGGTTGTCATGAAAATCTTTGACAGTCGTTACAGGGCGTCAGTACCTTCTAAATAAACTGACACTAGTCTAAACCATGGAATATCGCTACCCCTTCGGGTTGCAGAGGTCAGATAGGCAGTCGCTCTGTGGAAAAGCTAATATTCAGCCAAATCCGGTTAGACTAGGAAGCGGACCCCAGATTGAAACTGGGATAACGCTAAGAGGATGATGATTAAAATTTAAGAGAACTTTCTCGAATGATAAACGAAAGAAAGTAGTTATAAAGACGTATTGGCGCACCGGCCTTGTGTCGGCCACGTTTCGTTACGCAACGAAGTCGTCAAGGCTTTATCTGACAGTTTATCATGTTTTGTGTGGACGAGACGAGTGCGTTGCCAGGAATCGGTAAAGCCTCACGTACACGCCATAGCTGACTATCTTTATGATGTAAGGCTGCGGTTATATGCGACTCTTACTAACTTACTGTTTTTAATTGTTAAAACAGTAACTCGGTCTATCTATCTATCTATATCGTCACGCCTGTGTCCCATGGGGGTGGGCAGAGACTATGGAACACCACATACTTCGGTTCAAACATACCTCTTTCGTCTCCTCGACATTCATTAACCTCATCATGCATGCGCGTCGGTTATGGGTACTTTTAATTTGGCCCTTTTTCAGTACGTCACCTACGGTATACCTACATAAAGTCGTTATACATACGAAATCCTACATTTTCTGCCGTGTGTTATAAAATCTTTCGAAAGTGACCTGACTGGTAGCATTTCATTTTATTTAAATTTAATATGCAGCTGTTGTATTTTGTTTCGATGAATTGACTCTAGATTCGTCGAATGACATTTTGTTCGGCTAGTAATCGATTTAAACTCTATAATATTTAATTTATGCATAGGGTTCCTACCAAGATCTTAGGGTCCCAAGCTAACCTCACCTGCAAGTGGTGCACCTGCCGATCAACAGACGAGGCTCTGGCAAACAAAATATCCCGACAAGCGGCAATAGGCTCGCCACCTATTACGTGGGATCAAAACACTGGCGAAAAGTGGGCGTTTAATATAATATGCCTCTGCCTACCCCTTCGGGGAAACAGGCGTGAGTCTATGTATGTATGTATGTATGTATGTAATATTTAATTTGTAATGTAATACCAATGTGAACTGAAGAAATAGTAAGAGACGAAGCCACGTTTTGATAAAACATAAGTCTAGCTGGCCAGCCGCGTATGTAACAACCGTGTCGTGATATAAAATGATAAGGTACATAATTAAAATGCACTCGACGCCGCCGGAATAGCGGCGCGAGGGTTTCTCACTCACCACTTCCAACAGGTTTTCTTGTTTTATTTTTTGTTCACGTGAGTAATTCGGTGAATATGCGAGCAGCATTTTAATTGAACATTATATTATAAATTTTCTTTACTGAGAAAGCGGCCTTAGGTACTCGATTAGAGATTATTTACAACATGGTCGCCCTAGATGAAGTAAGCGGGGTGTTGTTTTCCCGGTGGCTGTGGCCGCTTGGCGCGCGTCCAACACTCCCTGATGACGTCTTCCACACGCTCTATTGATATTGCCACTTAGCGTCCACCTCGTTTTCCTTAGTCGTGCTTTAAAGTTTTAACTTTTCGACATTCTCTATAGTGAACGACTAGTGTCGTTCTACAACTGGCACTGTGTTTGTGTGCACTCACATATTTTATGGTAATGCTTCAGTTGGGTGCAGTATTTCGTTTATCAAATGCATTCTCGAGCTAAACTGCGGGCTTAGAAATATTTGTGTCCAAAATGTCTGTGCCGCTAAGTTGTTAAATAATAAATGTTAGAACATGTGTAAAGTTGTCGTCAATTCATAAACTAGCGTTTAATAGTTTATGTAAGTAACATTAAGCCGTCGTCGTCGTCGAATGTAGCACATGCACATGTACAAAGGTCACGGTTGTGTAGTTACGCAAGCGCCGCCTGATGACGTGCGGCTGCACACTTGAGTGGTCGTGACCGACCGTCGTAGTCGCGTCGTCGCTCCGGACCACCGACCGACCGCACATTAAATTTTGCTGACAAACACAGTGTTTTCAAGATTTTCCTTAAGACGTCTCAGCGTCTCGAGCCACGTTCAACTTAATATAAATTGCAAATTGGTTGCACTGCGTCGTTGCGCATTCTGACGCCGATTATGAAACATTCGCCGATTATTGTACTATCTACGGTCCGAGTTATCTCCACTTGGGATTGTTGGCTAAGCGAAACTGGTTTTACCTGCACATCTAGCGCAACTTCCTAGTTCTTGATTCCAAAGCAATCGAAAGAAAGTTAATACGAAGTCGAGTTGAGGTTGAGGGCTTAGTAATCTTCTAAAGTTGGCTTCATGAAGCGTTGCAACTTTCGCTATCTCTGTGCAGTTAACGTACGGCCAAATTTTAATTTGAAACCATATTTGTATAGGATTCTGAAACTTTTGTGTAACGTAACGAGAGCTCGAATTTTGTGAGTTTTTACATCGTAAACGAAACCTTGTGCCGTGTGCAGCCTGCGCTCATTACGTATATTATGTATATCACATGCTTGCGTTCTGCGGGCACCAGCTGCTAGGAATGCCGATGGAAATAAAAGTCAAAGCATTTTTCTGGCGACCCTTCGGTAGCTTAGATTCTTGTGTACACAAAGTAGTGTGGCCGACCATATTGGTATTTCGGCATCCAGTTTGCATCAAAGTCAAATGGCATGTGGAAAGAACTCGTGTCTTATCAAACAGCCGAATATATTCCGATGAAATTTGGTTGGGCTTTAGCGGACTGGAGGCGACGATCGCTGGAATTTTGCCAGTAGCCGGTGCATTGTTGGCCCGCCATGTTAGTAAATTCATATCACGGCAAGTTTCATCTACTTTTGTAGGGTCACCATCGTACACCTCACTCGCTTTGATGTTGCGTTGCAGTCACGGACTTCCCTCAACGTACGTACCGCCGGCAAGTTTGAACCAACACAAAACTAATCAAAATACATATTGTAAAACCGTTTTCAGATTATGTTCACTTACATCAAGCATAAAGAGTTCCCGGACCGTTGCTTCCCCTTTATGTTTAACTGTTGATTTTTTAAATTTCTATGTTGTTACGTGTAACTTGATGTCCTTCTATTATTGGCACTACAGGCAGGTGGTGTATTATTGGTAACTTTTGTTTTTAATTACTTTTTCTTTTTATTCTATATATTATTATTTATTAAAATAGTTATATATATATATATATATATATATATATATATATATATATATATATATATATATATATATAATATATATATATTTTATTTAGATATATATAGACCATTATATATTATAATCTTTTATATACGTAGACCGTATATTACATTATTATTACCACCATTGATTTGAACGAAATAAGTGATGATAGTTTCCATTCAATAAGTAGTTCAGATTCTGATGAAAGCTTTTCTAGTGTGCCGTCCCTTGCAGACTGTCTCAATTCGCAGTTTTCTGATGTACCTAATAACTTCAATGCCGTTCATATCAATGCCCAGAGCATTCCGGCACATTTCTCTGATATGCTGGCCAATCTAGACTGTAATGGTCTTATTAATAAAAAATGCTTATTCTTCTCTTACTCCAAAATAACACCGGGGGTAGTTAATTCTAGATTAGTTATGGAATAGCTACGTGTTAATAACGGTATTAATAAATACGAAGTAAGTTCGGAGTAACAATACTATTCTTACCCTGAGATTAAGGTATACGTTATGGCAACCCACTGATATTAAAAGTAAAAAGAATGAACAAAATGACCTGGTCGAATAAAAACTTTTTATTAAACACTTTTATTTGAAAACTAGCTTTTGCCCGCGGCTTCGCGCGCGTATTATTCTAAAGACTTCAGAAACTATTGGGTACAAAGTAGCTCGGTCAGTAGGTATTCATGACACTATATACCTAGTATTATATCTACATAATAACATCGCCTTGCATACAGTCAAATGTCAAAGCCATGTTCCAATACATGTCCAATATAATATAATATAATATCTATAAACACTTTCGCGTTTATAATATTAGTAGAGAAAACTGTTTCAGCCGTTTAAGCGTAGTACTTATATAATTATTAGTTTATATATGCGAATAATGTAATCACCGGGCACAATATGACATTATATTGTATGATGTGTCAGTACTGACAGATATACGCACAGCGCACTCAATTATCATAGCGCATGCGTTCTTACTTTCAAGAGGTAAATTTGTGCCGTACAAACTTCTACCCTTTGCAAGGGCAAGCGTTTGTGTTGGTTGGCAATCTTCAATGAAATAATCTCTAATTTTAACCCACAATAATAAAATTATAAAATCAGATACTAGTAAGTATTCTAACGAACACCAAACAAATGTGAAAATATATTTGGGTTATATATATATAAATCTCAATTAAAGTTGGAAATACAATATAAATCTACGAGCTTTTGCCCGCGGCTTCGCTCGCGTAAATTCGAAGAACACAATTCTCTCTATTATGAGAGAATTGTGTTCTTCGAAATCTTTAATAAACTAGGAGTAAGGACGGAGTTAACTATTCATAATTTACTCCGGGAATAAAAGTTACTCCGCGGAGACCCATGGTTTAACGCTGGAGTAAGCAAGGAGTGAGCATCTATTTGTCACGGGGTACGGTAGACTAGATCGAAACTTTACCTGAATACTAAAACATAAAAAATAAAGATTTCGAGTCGACAACATATATCCGCAAAATTCCGATTGTCGAGTATTTTGTTAATTTCTAATGCTTCTGACAGTATTAGAAATTATAATAATAAAAAAAGACAGAAAAGTCACTGTCACCGAATAACAGTCATGTTGAGTATCTACTATGTAGTTTGTATATCATGTGTAAATACTTCTTGCAGTTAGATATATTTCTTATCGGTATAAACAGTTTGTTTAAACGACAATGATTATTAAAGTATCCGTCTATTATGAAAGAATTGTGTTACTTCGAATTTACGCGAGCGAAGCCGCGGGCAAAAGCTCGTAGATTTATATTGTATTTCCAACTTTCATTGAGATTTATATACATAACCCAAATATATTTTCACATTTGTTTGGTGTTCGTTAGAGTACTTACTAGTATCTGATTTTGTAATTTTATTATTGTGGGTTAAAATTAATAGACATTATTTCATTGAAGATTGCCAACCAACACAAACGCTTGCCCTTGCAAAGGGTAGAAGTTTGTACGGCACAAATTACCTCTTGGAAGTAAGAACGCATGCGCTATGTGAGTGCGCTGTGCGTATATCTGTCAGTACTGACACATCATACAATATAATGTCATATTGTGCACGGTGATTACATTATTCGCATATATAAACCAATAATTATATAAGTACTACGCTTAAACGGCTGAAACAGTTTTCTCTACTAATATTATAAACGCGAAAGTGTTAATAGATATTATTTATTAGATATTATATTGGACATGTATTGGAACATGGCTTTGACATTTGACTGTATGCAAGGCGATGTTATTATTTAGATATAATACTACTGGTAGGTATATAGTGTCATGAATACCTACTGACCGAGCTACTTTGTACCCAATAGTTTCTAAAGTCTTTAGAATAATCAGGAGTGTCTTCCCACAACTTGAGACTAAAAGTAGATTTGTGTTATCCCGAATTTAACGCGCGCGAAGCCGCGGGCAAAAGCTAGTTGTCAAATAAAAGTGTTTAATAAAAAGTTTTTATTCGACCAGGTCATTTTGTTCATTCTTTTTACTTTTAATATCAGTGGGTTGCCATAACGTATACCTTAATCTCAGGGCAAGAATAGTATTGTTACTCCGAACTTACTTCGTATTTATTAATACCGTTATTAGCACGTAGCTATTCAATAATTAATCTAGAATTAATTACCCCTGGTGTAACTTTGGAGTAAGAGAAGAATAAGCATTTTTTATTAATAAGACCGTAAGAGTATACATGCTATCCTTGTTTCTGAGTCATGGCTTAAGCCCTGTCTCCCCTCTACATTATACTCCCTACCTGGTTTCCAACTTATCAGAAATGATCGGGCGGTAAGAGGCGGTGGGGGTGTTGCTATATATCTTCGTTCTCATATCCCCTATTCCGTTGTAAGTATGTCTGCACAGCCTCCCCCGCTTAATGCCGGTGAACATCTGTTTCTGGAAGTTGTCCTAAACCACACAAAAGTCCTCCTCGGCGTTTACTATTCTCCTTCATTACCTATAGATTACTTTTCAAGTTTCGAAACTCTATTGGTTGATCTCGTGCCCTCTTACAGTCACATTATCATAATGGGTGATTTTAATACCTGTCTACTTAAAAATGATTCCCGCTCTTCTTCCCTTCTTTCCAGTATTACAGCCTGTAATATGACAATACTGCCTTCAAACCCTACTCATCATTTTCCTAATTCTACACCTTCTCTTCTTGACTTAATCATGGTTTCTTCAAGACAACATGTCGCTACGCACGGGCAATACCCAGCAGACATGTTCTCTTATCACGACTTACTCTTTATATCTTATAAAATCCGCCCTCCTAAGACTAAACCTAAAGTTCTATTGCAGCGCAATTTTGGTGGCATGAACACAGAAAATCTATATAAAGATCCCAGAGCTATTGACTGGAATCCACTCATGACCTCCGAATCTGTCGATGAAAAAGTCAGCGTCTTTTAAAAGTGAACTTTTTGACAAGCATGCGCCAATTCGACCTGTGAAACTAAAGCACCGTCCTTCGCCTTGGCTCACTGATAACATCAAACGGTTGTTACACAAAAAAGCTGCAGCTAAATTTAAATATAAAATTAAACTGGATGCTTCCAACTTACAAAAATATGTAGCAATTAGGAATCACTGCAATAGGGTGTGTAGGGATGCACAACGCCAACATATCCATAGTTCTGTAAAAAACGGTGATCCGGCAAAAGTCTGGAAATTTCTTAAAACCCTGGGGGTTGGCAAAGCACGTCTAAACACTATTCCTCATGACTTCAATATTGACTGGCTCAATCAACATTTCTCTGCTTCGTCCAATATTGATAGGACTACTAAGACAAGCACTATTAATTATCTTTCATCACTGCCCACCCCTAGTTATTCACCATTCGTCTTTAATCACTTCACCGATAGTGATGTTAAGACGAGCATTTTATCCATCACGTCCAACGCTGTTGGTAGCAACTGCGTCAGCCGTAATATGATCCTTCCAATCCTCGATTTAATCCTACCTATCATTTCCCACATCCTTAATTATTCCATGTCTAGTGGTGTATTCCCATCATTTTGGAAGGACGCCTTAATAACCCCAATCCCAAAAAAATCTCATCCTTCATCCTTTTCTGATTATCGACCAATCTCTATCCTACCATTCCTCTCCAAAGTCCTCGAACGTCTAGTCTACAACCAAATTAACTCCTTCCTCTCCAAAAATAATCTTCTTAATCCCTTCCAGTCCGGTTTCCGTTCGGGTCATAGTACCGTTACTTCCTTAGTCAATATTACGGATGACATCAGGGCTGGTATGGAGGACGGTCATCTTACGATCCTTGCTCTGCTAGATTTTAGCAACGCTTTCAACACAGTGGATTTTGACATTCTACTTGGCCGTCTATGCTCTCTTAACATATCTCCTACGGTGGTTGATTGGTTTCGTAGTTACCTGTGTGGCCGCCGACAGCGTATATGCATCGAAAATTCACATTCTAGTTGGTGTGACATAACTGTTGGTGTGCCCCAGGGTGGCGTGTTGTCTCCTTTACTCTTCGCAATTTTTATAAATTCTATATCAAATGACCTTCGCTGTTCCTATCACCTTTATGCAGATGATCTCCAAATCTACACGCAGTCACCATTGGCACAAATGTCTTCTTCTATAGGTGCCATTAACAGTGACCTGATGCGTATCAGCAGTTGGAGCAAATCCTTTGGGCTTAAAGTCAATCCCTCTAAAACCCAGGTCATTGTTATTGGGAGCGCAAGAATTATAACGAAAATCGACTGGTCTCAGCTGCCTCGCGTTACCTTCGATGGCACTGTTATCCCAATACAAGATAATGTAAAGAATCTCGGTATAACAATCGACTCTACATTAACGTGGCGATCGCAGATACAAGAGGTGAGCCGAAAGGTGTTTGCCTCAGCAGGTTCATTGAGAAGACTACGAAACTTTCTCCCAACTGCCATCAAAATTGCACTCGCAAAACTCTCTTCTTTTACCCATTATTGATTATGCAGATGTCAGCTATCTAGATATCGCCGAAAACCAGCTAGACAAACTTGAGCGCCTTCAAAATCTCTGTATACGATTCAAATTTGGACTATGCAAATATGATCATGTTTCACAATTTCGAACACACCTATACGACATCGCCGGAATGCTCACATTCTTTCTTTGCTGTACAATATACTTTTTAACCCTTCAACTCCTTCCTATCTTAAAGGACGATTCGATTTCCTTCATGATACGGATAACCGTTATTTAAGGTCATCAGAAAACATGAAACTAAAGATGCCGGTACATTCCACAAGCTTTTATGATATTTTCTGTCACAGCTGTTCGTCTATGGAATGCATTACCGTTACATATAAGACAGGCTCAGACGATAACCACGTTCAAATCCTTAGTTAAGGAGTACTATCTATCATTGTGATATTTCTAATTTCTTCCCGTTCTACTAAGTATATTTGTATTAAATATTATTTATGTATGTATATCTATGTATGTATAAGTATTTATGTATGTGTATGTATATTGTCTTAGTATTATATAATCTTATATTTTTTTAAATATAATATATATCTACATGCATCTTTACTGGTACGCTTACAACTACCATTTCTATCCTACCAATAATATCTCTATCCAAAGGTTGCCTGGTAGAAATCGCTTTTAACGATAAGGCCGCCCATTGTACTGTATCTTACATATGTAAATTTCTGTAACATATTTGTAAAAGTGTACAATAAAGTGTATAATAATAATAATAATAATAAAGAGTTCACGTTATGAATGCCTACATACTACACGGGTATAAATCAATCGATTTACCATACTTGAGGTAATATTGAGACTACCCATGTATATTTTATAGACATGAACAAAGTGTTATGAAAATATTGTTTAAATGCACATTTTTTGTGTTGATATTGATGCAAAATACATATAACCTAACATACTTTCTTAAATGGCTTTTAGACTAGGCACAATGTCGGCTTCCGTGGTTGACCTAATTTGTTACCACTAGAAGGACTCATTTACAATATTCCTTTTCGATCGCAAAGAAAAAGTATAACTGAATGTAATTCGGTTGTACTAAAACTTGATCGCCTATTATCACTTTCCCTGTAACTTCATTAGGTATGCCAGCAGCTATTTAGAAGACTAGATGGAACCTTAAAGAGAGCAACATGCTATTTGCTTTTAACTAATGTTTTGAGAGATTATCGGTATGTAACAGCCATGTAAACGCACTCTGTCACGCTGCGTTGGACAAAGCCCCCATCGGGTTTATTGCAACCATGATTTTCGTATAGGTACAATCATGTTTGCACCAAGTATTTCATATTACAGTTATCACTATCACTAGGAGCAACAATACAACTAAGCTAATATCACCATCTTAGCCTATACTTAGATATCCCGTGCTGAACTTAGGCCTCCCCCAAGGCTTTTCACACAAGCCGATCTTTAGCCGGCCGCATTCAACCGCTTCCCGTGATCCTAACAAGATCGGTCCACCTGCCAAAATGCCTACCTGTGCTGATTACCAATGGTTTGTTAATTCCAAGAAATTTATATTGTCATGGTAAAGTTGTCTCCAGTGGCGTGCTGTGACTCTCAATAGGAAGTCAGATAAGCATCTTATGAGCGTTAACCTAACGTAACGTTGCGTTGACGCACTAAAACTTCGTTTCATCACTTTTTATGGCGGCTTCAGTCATCAGTGTCGTAAAAGGCCACTATGAAATAAATCATCATCTTAGGCTTGTTTTATAATCTGTCCCACTGTTAAGCACAGGTCTACCACGCAGGCCGAGGGCGTGTTGCCAGACTTCACATAACTTTAGGAATAGCATTGTGGAGAACTCATAGACATGTAGGTTTGGTCACAACGTTTATCACCATCTTTTGGTAAGCGTTCATTTACTATTTAATACAAACTTAAAAAAGTCACTATCGCACCGTGGATTTCATTTCGTGACCCACTGCTCAGTAGTCTGTTACACTCACTAGGCTATCGCTGCCTTTCTTATTTGATGAAACAAATTCTGACAAGTATTTTGGCTGGTGCAAACATTAACTGCGAAGGATGCCGCGCACTATCAGCGTTAGGTAGGAATGGCAATGCGGTTCCCATGCTGATAAGTGTGCGTTTCAAAAGAGAATTTCATACAAAATACTGAACGGTGCTTCTTGAATCGACGCCGATCACTTTCCGAGGAGAATCATTTGGTTTCTACAAGTTTTTATAAGAGAGAGATTATTTACGGTATACGTGAGTGGCCCGATGACGCTCGCATGGTGTTGCGGTGTGTGGCGAATGAATCAGCACTTACGTAACGCTTTGTAAACATGCTCATTGCGTCAGGAGGCATTTCTCTATCAGTAGGTATTGCCCGTACCCGCTATATGACGAGGTTTTCAATGGCACCGAGATTCTTATTTATTAGACACAATCTTTTATTATGGAATTTCTCTACTAGTTTGACTTAAATGTGACCTTTCTGCTTTCTGGCTAGCCAATCGTGTATTAGTGCAATTTTTTTTCTGTTCTTACGGTTGTGGCGAAACATTGTTATATTTGCTGAGTGAGCTTATTCGGAGCAAAACACTTAGGTTAAAGTAGACAGTTAAACGGTAAAACATTGAACTTTAATAAGTAATAACATTTCTTATTCAGGTTTCTGCCTATAAGATTTATCGGTCTGGCGCGTTTCAGTTGATTTATACTTAAATGCATTTGTATTATATTATTTTCTTGGGTTTACGCGAATGTGAAGAATTCGAAATGTCGTTTAGTAATAAAAATATAGTATCTAGAATTCTAGATCATTCGGTTTAAATGTAATAACTAGTGAAACCAATACAACGCGAATAAAATCCGTAAACTGTAGTTTAATTTCTATGCATTTGTATTGACTAACATTCTGGTATCGTGAGTTCTTACTTCTTACTAAAATACCAAAAGTAAATAGTAGTGTTTGTAAAACTAGTGTTATAAATAGTGAACTAGTTAGTTCTGTCCTGCGGTGGCCCTGGGCGTGGTCACAACGGCCGCTCGGACCACGCTCATTATTCACAGTCGCGTTATGACACACTCAAGATTTACCCTGTTTTGGACGTACCTACTACTGCACTGCTCACTAAAATGCTCAAATATAAATAGTTTTGTCTGTCAAATTGATATCACACTGATAGTTATAGTATTCTCTCCTCCCAATCAATCATAATCATACCAACTGCTGATATTACTAATGTACCATTTGCAATTTGTCACGTATCTCGGACAGTAAAAGACAATTACCGCTGTAAACGTTTTAAAAGTAGTACTAAATCTGTTCATTTCACAAGTTCCAACATGTCTTTAGAGTACGGAAATAAATACACATGTTCTCAACAATAGAACCGCGAGCCGAACAAAAGAGAAAGTACTGGCACCAGGCACGCACTTATTCATCGCAGAACTATTACAGGCCAGGTTTCAAACATAATGGATATATGTATAATTAACCATGTATTTTTTTAGATTCGCTTCTATATCTGGTATAAGTAGGCACAATTTCGTTGTGTCCAAACAGTACTAAGTATTGAGTACTCGCTTCCATATTGCCCAAACTGCGTATTTACCATTTATCTTAATTACTTTGTTTATCTCGCATCCAGTTTATTTTTTGACAAATAATGCCAAAATGCTTTCTTTTATAGCCACAATCTCTGTTCAATTCTGCAGATAATTGAAAGCTAGTAATAGTCAATGAGTGATAAAATAACTGTTTACTCAGCGTTTCTTCTCGCCGTTCGACGTAACATATCTGAACGTTAGTTGAAAAGCGTGCTTATTGCTAATCTCTGGCAGTTTGTTCAGTAATTGCAAGCCGGCACGTATTGAAGCAAACGTTAATTCACTGTGACTAAACAATAAAATGGCTTGTTTGGTCTGTCGAAATCGAAGATCTCAAGGTTGTCTTTGTGCTCTTGACATGCATACATACATACATACATAGACTCACGCCTGTTTCCCTGAGGGGTAGGCAGAGACTACGGAGCGCCATTTGCAACGATCTTGACATATCTCTCTTGCTTCATTCACTCCCATCAGATTCCTCATGCATGCTCTTCTGTTCAGGGTGCTTCTAACCTGTCCTGTTTTTAGGATGTCTCCAATCTGGTCAGAGAACGTCCGCCTAGGTCTTCCCCTTCGTCCTGTCCCTTCCACACTTGCCTTATATATCTGATTGGTCAGTCTTTCGTCATCCATCCTCTCCACGTGTCCAAAGCATCTTAGCATACCTTTCTCGATGCTTGTCACTACATCTTCTTTTACCCCACTACACTCTCTTATCACACAATTCTTTACTCTGTCAGTCAAAGAAACACCACACATACTTCGCAGTGCTCTCATTTCTAAAGCATTTATTCTACTTTCATGACTCTTCTGCCATACCCAACTATCACTACTATACATAAGAGTAGGTACTAACACCCCTCTATGCACAGCCAAACGTGCCTTTTTGGACACGTTTTGGCTATTCATAAACGCCTTCAGAGCTCCATTCACTCTATTACCTGCATTAACTCTTCTTTCAATATCTTCTACATTCTTACCATCTCTTGTAAACAGCGTACCTAAATATACAAACTCATTCACTTGCTCCACTCGCTGCCCATCGATCATAACATTACAAGCCGTAACGCATTCCTCCTTTTCAAAAACCATAACTTTCGTTTTACTTACATTCACTTTCATTCCTTTCCTCTCTAACGCACCATGCATGATTGTTACCATCTCCTGCAACTCCTCCGCTGAAGACGCAAGTATAACCTGATCATTAGCATAAAGGAGGCATTTGACAAGTAACTCATTCATCCTTAATCCACAGTCACTATTTTGCAAACAACTATCCATGAAGAGGTTGAACAGCCACGGCGACGCTACACATCCCTGTCTAACACCTGTTTCGATGGTAAACCAATCCGTGTACGACCCATTTATCCTCACACAAGCTCTAGAATCTTCATAAAGGGATTTCAGAGCTCGTATGAGGCTGCTGTTCACCCTATACATCGACAGTACCGACCACATTTCATTCCTCACCACTTTATCGTAAGCCTTTTCCAAATCCACGAATGCGCAATAGACCTTTTGACCTTTGGCCAAGAATTTTTCGGATACGCACCGGAAAAGACTCGATCCGTGCACCCCATACCCTTTTGGAATCCTGCTTGTACATCCCATATTTTCTTGTCGGTTACTTCCATAACTCTTTCAATCAGTACCTTCGCATACAATTTGCCAACAATACTGAGAAGGCTAATGCCTCTATAGTTCTTGCAGTCTTGTTGCGAGCCTTTTCCCTTATAAAGAGGCACAACCACCGCTGTGGTCCAGTCATCAGGTACTCGGCCGGTGCTCCAGCACAAGTTAAATAAGCGCTGCAGCTGACCAACTATGATGCCCTGTCCAGCCTTCAGCATTTCAACTGTAATCCTATCATATCCTGCAGCCTTACCTAATTTCATACTTCCCAACGCCTTCACAATCTCATCCACACCAATATCGTTTTCATCATTGCTATCATTACCATTAATTTCGTCGATCGATGTCTCTATCGCCGTTCTTTCATATAGACCTTCAAAATACTCCTTCCATCTCTTCAGCACGCATGATTTACCATTCAGTATCTTTCCATTCTTGTCTCTGATTGCAGTGTATTCTGAGGATTGAGTTCTTCCTCGAACTGCACGAACGGATTTCCAGAAAAACTTTATGTTTCTCCGAAAATCTTCAGCTCTTCACACCCATAGAATATCAATTAGCCTGGCTTTCGGTCGCTTCTCGCATGTGCCTCGTCTCTCAAAATGTGTAGGAAACGGTACGGGTCACGTTTATGACTCAGTCATCTTCTGTGAAATTCGTGCGACTATATCAAGCATAATAACAGACTTTCATTGTGTGGAAAGAATAAGTAATTGTAGCGACTGAGTCTTACGTATCGTCCGCGGTACTTCTGGAAAACTTTTGTTCGTCAGGCCTCAGCATAAGACAAGTAATGTTGTTAATGGGAACTTATTTTTTTTTATAATAGTATTGTATAACAACGGGATATTATTTTAGGACAGTTACATAATGATAATAGCCTACGGAGCATAATAATAGCATTTTGATTGTTCATGCAAAATTGTTGGTGTTGCATACTTTTTGTTTATAACATTGTTTATTGTAAAGGTGTCAAATTAGCACTGTTATTGGTAAAAATGCCGAGTTGCTTGAAAGTCTGCGACGGCCATGTGTACGCAAAAAGCCGTTATTTTCTAAACAGATACGAGTGACAAGCTAATATAATATTTACTCAATGCAATAACGTATTTAACATGTAGTAATGTTTCGTAATCGGTGTCGGCCACGCTCAGCTCTGTGACCAGTTATACCTAGTACATGCATGTTTACTTATTACAGGTAGGTATTTACATTTGATCCGTGTGGAGACGGATTAAGAATACGGAATGTCACCAACCCATATCATTCCGTGGGTGTCGTAAGAGCCGACAGAGGGAGCATATTATGGAGAGAACGGCACTGTAAGAGAAGGAAAACTTGATACAAACCCTATACCAAACCGTTTGGCCAGCGTGGTATATGTAGGTCAATTCCTCCTTTCAAAGGAGAGGCCTAGTCCAGCAGTGGACTGTTGAAGGCTGATGATAATGATTTACATATTTACACTGTATGCAAGTTTTGTTTGTGTCACTGCAATAAGATATACTTCATTATGAACATAAGCAGCCTTGAGAAAGCCTTAGTCAAATCAGATGTTGGCACTCGCCCAATATAATTCAAGGAATAGATTCTTCAGCATACGAGAGTTCGAATTTTTAGCTAATTGATTTCGTAATGGACTGCTAATTATAGCCATTTGTATTAGGAAAATTTTTTTTAAATTCAGCGCAGTAAATTAACGAGGATTTTCTAATTGGAATTGAGAAATACTGTGGGTTTTAGAACAGTAACATAAAATTAACGTCGAATATTTTACAAAACTAGTACAATTTCAACTAATAATTTACAACTTTTTATAAGTATTAGGTACTTATAAACAGTTGTAAATTGTGCGTGTTTAAAATAATTATATTATATGTCATGTGCATCATGTGATATAATTTTATTTTGGACAAGTTAAAGTCGACTTATTCTATAAGTGTAAAGTTTGTAAGTTAGTCTAGTGAAAAGAACTAAGCTATAAGTTTCCATCCAGCGAGACTGGTCGCGAACTTAAAGAACTGAGCTTAGAATGAACTTAACTCGAAACATAAATCAATTCAACGACCTTTTGACTGGAGTTTCAGAAGTTTGCACAGTAGCGGACGTTTAGCTTGGAGTGCAGAGTGTGTGACGGATTGTCAGCACATGCGGGTGTGTGGTGACGACAGGCGGTCGGTGTCTCGTGAGGCGTGTGTGAGTATGCGTGTGTGTCTAGGAGGTGTCGACGCGACACGATAGGCGGCTAGTTGTCCACATTCAGAGCGCGACCACCACGCAACGCTTCAAGGTTGACGTGACTGCACTCCATACTACACACTGCACGCATCACACCACTGTTCCACATTTCGGCACACTTACGCTACTATGTAAGACGATCACAAGCGGCACACAACGCAACTGAAGTAATTACATATATTGCAGTGTTTCATAGAGTCTTAATAGTTACACTGCTATGGATTGAAATTATGACTAAAACTACTGCCTCGTTATTACTAACAATGGATGGATATCTTAATTAACACAAGCTGATAATTAATGCTTCTAAGAGTTCTATCTTTTACGAGATTAATCGCCTTTCCTGTTACAATCTTCTACTGGCTTATAGAACAACAATTTTATGAGCAAGTAGCGTCATGTCTTGACGATTTCACTGTCAGCCTAGACCCAAGATAGGAACAACAGATAACATAGAATTTACGTTGACCCGCAACCGGAAATTGCGAAATAAGTGTGATCTTAGTGTCGTGGACGAGGCTAGCCGCGCATTCACTTAAACACCACCTCCGGCGACTTGTGCGGATGTTGAAGCAAATTATCGTCGACTTTTGACCCTCTGCACTTACTGAGAACACTTGCCATTTACTGCCATTTACTCGACTTAAGGTTAAGGGTAAGACGCCTGCTTTTATAGCACACGAGGAGATTGTGTAGAAAGCTGCTTTTACTTTCGACCTGTTACATTTGGTTTTGTGAGTTGTGTTCTGATGAGGACGCGTGCTGAAATATGAACAAACAAGTTTCTCAAATATAGTCATCACTCATCGGTCTAAACTAAAAAGTTAGCACTTTATTTTCTAAGTCAGTGGTTCTCAAACTTTTTTCGAGATGGAACCGTTTTGGATAACAAAGTATTTAGCGGAGCCCCAAAATTAAACAAAATCGACTGTCCAGTGATTTAGTTCTAATTTAGTTATTTTATTTTAATTTGAGCAACACTTTCGTGGAACTCTTGGGAATAGTCCGTGGAGCCCTGGGGCTCCGCGGAGCACACTTTTAGAATGGCTATTCTAAGTATTTTGTCCAACCTGGTTACGACAATAGGCTTGCCCCCTATTACGTGGGACCTGAAAATTCATGGCGAAATGTGGGTGTAATATTACACCTCTGCCCACCCCTTCGGGGATAAAGGCGTGAGTCTATGAAAAAAATAGATTTTATTAACCATTTAAAAAGATAGATTACAAATATAACGCAACACCTGGCACCGAATATATTAAACTGGGTGCCAGGCGTGGCAGTAGACTTGCCAATTGATCGATCTTGTTCTCGTTTTCCATCTCTCAGTAGTAAGTGTAGTACCAGGTATCCGTGTGAAGTGAATATTTAGTGCAAACGTAATTGATTTTATTAGCACATGACTTATGTACAACACTTAATATTCTATTTAATATTCTATGAATATCACATTTGGTAATCTGAGTGAAGCTTGTTAATTTTGGTGGCAATTGGGTTAACCGTTTTAGGAGTACGCGCGCGGTGTATTAATTAGAGAGTCGTGTTATCTCAGACGTACCGACATCTTGTGTTTGGAGTGGATCCACTCGGGACCTGCACACACTGCTACACTAAACCAACACTATAATACACATTATTTTTGGATAGGTAATGTAGGAACACTCCTTTTGTATTCAATCACTGAGCTTAAATTCGCAAAAAATATGTTCTATTCTTTCAAAGATTATACTGGTTGGCCCTTTATCTTATACTTATTTGGTTGAACGCGCTAATCTCAGGAACTACTGGTCCGATTTGCAAAATGCCGTCTGACCGCCGCATCCCAAAGGGATAGTGATATTCCATGGCAGACCGGTATCAGTTTATTTGAGGGTACTGACTCCACGTAATGACTGTCAAAGTTTATGACAGGACCATGATCAGGACCGACGGTAGGTGCTCTCCGAGGCACAAGGCAAGCGTTAATTAATAATTTAATACACACATAACTTCTAAAAGTCAGTGGTTCGCGCCGTGGATTCGAACCCGATGCCCTCTGCATGGCAGTCTGTTGGTATATATGAACTAAGCTATCGCTGCCTGTTTTTAGGGTTCCGTACCTTACAAGGTAAAAAAAGGAACCCTTATAAGATCACTTTCTTGTCCGTCTGTCTGTCTGTCTGTCTGTCTGTCCGTGTGTCAACACCGATTTTCTCAGGAACGGGTGGACCTAGCAAATTGAAATTTATACCAGATACTGAGGTCTATGGTTCCTATTAGGTGTATAAAAATCATATATCTATATAATCATAGATAAAAAGATATGGTCAAAATTAGATTTTTGCGAAAACTTGTAAGTACCAAAATTAACCTTAATTTTCAACTTTTTTAATTTTCGGCATTTTTCATTTACTTGTGATGTAAGACCTTGGTTTTGACCAAAATTGACAATTCTAGGTCAACCGTAAGTACCCTATAGGTTTTGGGTCGAAAACCTAAATGGTAGTTCCCGTTGAACTAGAATCACGAAATTTGGCCAAAAGCAGGGTCTTACAGCACAAATAAAGGAAAAATTACAAAAAAATAAAAAAGTGGAAAATTTAAGGGTGTCCCCATACATACAAATGGAGTCTCATTTAAGAAAGTCCTCTAAGTTGTATTGGCGCTCATACAGATTTAGAGGACTAGCGTAATTAGCACCAACCTCAAAATTAAATAAGGTAGAATGCGTACGGAACCCTCGGTGCGCGGGTCAGACTCGCACTTGCCCGAATTTTTGGTTATTTTAGTGCTTTAAGTTAATTTATGATCAGAAAATTTAACATCATACAACAATGAATTGACATAATAAAATCAGTACGATACAATTAGAATAAAATAATGTTTCTTCAAACATCCTCAAATCAAGGTGGGCAAATACTTTTGAGCGGTAGTGTACATAAAAAGCACTTAGGTCCACGTCACATCTTTAACTTACATTTTTCAGTTATAGTATCGACAGAAGCTTGTACCCATGTAAGATCATTTTCCAACTACAAAAGTTAAGCCGTTCCTGTAATTAGAATTACCTGTACGTTAGAGCGACTTCTCGAGGCCAGAAGGTATTTATGGGAACAGGAAAACGGATTATTTGTACGGTATCCTCGGCGTACGACTCACTGCCGTTTCTTTGATATAATAGCTTTCCTATACATATTTATAGAACACGATTAGTTTCTCTTGCGACTTCTAAATTTCTGTCGGAATTGGCAATAGAATAATAAAACTTTCCTGACACATCCGAATGGGAATTCAAAATACTATTGAGCAAAGTTTCAGCGCGGCAACACTGGCAACATCCGTGTTTGCCCGTTTGTATCAGATAATCTGTGCCAAAATATGACGTCAGTCGGTTGTATCCGCTTTCTTTCGCCAATTTGTGTAGATATTTAATCGATATAATTGTTTCACCGAACACGTCGGTGTATTTAGCAACCGGATATTTGCTTACGTAAACTGCTTATACGGAACCGCGCGCGCCGCGCCCGGTGGATACGCATATAATTATTAGCTAACATCGAGAATAACCTAATTATGTGCTGTTAATACCTTATTTTGTTGTTTCTTTTATCTTTAGTCATTTTAGGCATGAATTGGAACGTCGCGTCGTTATAAATATGTCACGCTAATTTAAGCTGTCGTAATTATTGAAATCGATATTCCTCTTACAAACTGCGCTTCGTTCATCCTTGCAGATTCAATTCTCTCACCGTTTTAGGAACCGTCGGCAATTAAGGAAGTTACCGCCAATCCGAGTAGTGGAGCTCACATGCCAACTAACGGGAACAATTGCATTAGACAGCTCGGCAGCTACACTCAATCCAACCGACGGTAATACCTTAACAAGTCCACTGTCAAGACAAGATATTGGCAATAAACGATACTTGTATTATGACAATGCAGTGTAGCATGGAGCAATTACATAGTGGCTCCCGTCGTCACGAGACGTTTGGTCTCAGTTCTTTTTATGATCCATTCAACGGTGAAATGTATGGAGATTGATTTTGTTCGTGTCATCGAATCTATTCTTTGCTACTGGTGTGCTACGGATGGGTATTTTGTCATAGAGTTGAGATATTATTGCGAATTATTGATGGAATAAGAGTTCGCTCAGGTGGAGCCTAACTATAAGAAGGAAAGATTTTCTGCTTGATTGTCTACCAAGCATTATTATCAGTTACGATAGTAGTTGCTAAGCGGGTACTTAATCATAATTCTGAAGAATAAGATGCACGCCCATACGGTACATTCATTTTTTATGGGATAAATATATGCATAGACCATAATAAGGTGGTATGTGTGTGTGTATTACTATATTGTTTTATACATTTGCACTGTCGCCGGCCGAGATGCTAACTTTACTGCGATGTGAACTTTTCCTTAGGCGAAAATAAAACTTATACAGAGACAAAATATTCGTATGTACTGCCTTTCATTCAGTATGCAGGCGGAGTCTATTGTTATTCGAAATCATCCAAAGTTTTAGTGTTCTGTTTGGTTTTTGTGTTCGTTGTACATGACATGTAAATGTTCTGATAGAATTTTCCAACCTTTCTTCTTCTTCATCGTGTCACTGGGTCAGATTGTCTGTTCCCAAAACTTGCCTACGGTAACGGCATTGTCTGAGGCCACTTTAAGATGTTTTTCCAGCCTTAATTTTCATAAAAGAACTACGACTGCTGGTCTAAATAGCTTTTCCATATTATTTTAATTGGTGCAACTGTTCTGCCTTATTCACTTTATACATTTCTCAATTCGGGTATATTATGGGATGGCAAATTATGTGTGCAATACTACTCAAATAAATAACCAGGTATTTAAATAAAATATGTGATAATTCGCTGTGCAAATCTTAAGTAATCTCTGTTTCAAGGAAAAGTATTCACATTTCCCGGCATTAAATTATAATTATAACCTCGTAAATTTGTAACGACTCTAAACGACTGCCATTATTTTTAATTATAGAGATTAAAACAACTATAAATATCAAGTTACAGTTAAGTAAGTACCACTAAAAAAGTTGTAATCACAATTTTATAACGAGACCGTAGGTACCTACGCCGCGAATGTGGCGAGCACTCATAGATAAGGAATTGTAATTAATGAAGTAATCGCATCTAGAAATTACTTGAGGATTCCAAGTAAGTTGGGGTATATGACTTGTTGTTTACTGTGTGTGACACTAAAGTTATTTCTGTTTATGATGTGGGAGTGGGAGTGCTAGTGACCCACATGTTAAACTGCTGGGCGCCAGTTGACGTCGTATGAAACAGCGATTAGACGATAAAATCGATAGATAGTGAGCTGGCAGCAGGGAACAGGCGGCTGAACAATTCGCTCGTAAAAGGCGCTCGGTGCCAAGTCCTAATTACGAGCGTGATTGAGTGGCGCCACCGTCTCTCCGTTATTACACTCCGTGCTCATCACTAATAGCCTCATTCACACGCATACACGCTGTGGCTTACTAATGCACTCGATCCTAATTCCCTATTGACAACCCTGCATTATCCGCGCAACCAAATCTGCATACAACTTATAATCGCTTATAATCTTTATTCCTTCGCCTACAGTATAATTATTTGGATCCACGTTGGAAAATCTTGTAGCAAACTACTTAACGAAGATAAAATGAACCATGGATAGTAAGACATGAAATGCGCGTATCCGAGGTGCAATTTATTATTGTTTGTCGACATTATCTACACGTTTAGAAACTTGGGTTTTCCGTAATCACCTCTTGATAGAGAAATGCGTTAAAAGCTTCCTTAAACAGTTACAAAGTGCGACCATAAATCGTATTACGAGAGTATTATCTTAACAAAGTGAATGCAAATCAGGCTTATAATTGTTCTTATAATGATATACTAAATTAGTCATCGCCTTACCAGGTTGTCAATTCCTCTTTGTTGTGATAGACACGTGTGCTTGTAAGGCGTGTGCTAGCCATGTGTGGTCGTCATGTCAAAGTTGTGTCATTGTGATGGTCGGGCTGTGGCCGATTTGGTCGGGCCGTCACGATCCGATGCCAATGGGCACGTAAAGTTTGATCTCCGTTTATGTATCGAGTCAGTTTTATGGGCCATCGTGTGGTCAACATATTTGAATGTTATTATCATAGTGTTTGAAGCACGTTTTATTTACGCGAGGATTTCGGATGAAGGATCTGTTTGTGTTTGATATCAAACCGTCGCGTCATGAAGGGGATTAGAATTTAATGTATTGCATTAAAACGAGTAATTACCAATTATAGTAATTGTGCTAAGCGACAGAGATAAATTAACAAAATAATCTGGAAGTATGCATATAATTCCAGCTTGCAACAAGGACTTAGTAGTCTATTGAGCCAATGTTACTTTAGCCACGGAATAACCACCCATATTCATAGATTACCGTTTGACAAAGATAGTTTAGACTTAAACAATTAATTAAAGAAACCATCTCATAATGTAGTCGTCATATAGATTTACATTGTTCCACGGTGTTATCTAATACGATACGTTTGTGGTATATACGTCATCAAGATGTTTAGTGTGGGTATATGGGCTGTTTATTCGTAATGCAGCGGTCGACTCACGTCCCAATACGATCCAAACACTCGATGAATTTGCCAAATGTGGCTGTAACATTAAATAATCAGGGGTTAAAGACGCCATCGACCTACATCCGTTTTACTTAAAGAGTGCGACCTTCAATCGATAGGAGAATCACTTAGTGATGTCACCCTTGCGCCTACTACTACGGTGCTCAGGGTTTGCGTGTGTTTACTTTATCAAAGTAATCCCCGGAAGTGGGGCACTGGGGCTTCCACCAACTTCATAATCTGTTAAAATACAAATTGCTTTAAGTTGTGATCGCGTGAGTTTGGTATTATGCTCAGTATTAGTGGGGCCGGTTGTGCCTCGCCAAATGGATCCGTAATTTGTTGTAATCCACTTACTTTGATTCTCATCAATCACCATATCACACGAATTGATTAGTTTTTGGTACGTTTTATAGATTAGGCCTTATTAAAGTTACAAGTTGAGTGATATAAGTGATTAAACTGATTGCATATACAGTCAATCTATTGATCTCTGTTTAAGGCAAAATATTATTTAGATGAATATAATAGTATATTGACATGGAGATATTTGTGATTCCCAGAAATAAACAAGAATAATCCCTAGCGCTTGATGGGTTTCTGTAACAGTAAGTCAAACTAAGTCGCGATAGTGTTTGCGAAGATTGCCAGTCCGTATTTGTTGGTATGACGCACTAAACGGCCAAACTTGTATCATTGCAAGAGTAGCCTCGTGGCCAGTGGGTCACTTTATAAACACAACAGATATTACAGCGTTGTTATGAAACATCTTCATGCTACTACCAAACACAGACTGATTTATTGTTCAGCTCCACTAGCCAAATAACCTATCATAAAGTGCATCTACCAACATTACATGACGCATGCCATATAAATAGACATTTAGAAGTAGGTTTATATTTAGTACTTGTTTTGAGTGCAGGCTATTTATTATAGTTACATAACATCAAGCATTTGTGAAACTAAACCTGCACCTAACACCGAACTATACATACGACAGCTTTTATATACTAGGTACGCCTGATATTTAGTATTACAGTTTCGGAACTTTCGAATGTAAAGGCACACAGTATAGTTGTTTAGAATGGCCGCGTAATTTAGTACTGTGATATTATCGAATGATATAACTTTGCTAGACATGAACAGTGACTCAAAAGTGACGAAAACTATAATCGTTTAGTACTTGAAGCTGTTGAGGTATGTTGGGAATATGCCTCAAAGAGAATGTGCGTTTGTGTCTAATAGTTTGTGATATTAAGATATCTGATTGCAGTCAAAGTCAAAAATCATTTATTCATCTAGGTCACAACGTGACGCTTATGAACGTCAAATTTTTAAAGTAAATTAATAATGCTTCTACATTTACATTTACTGCCCATTCGCAAAGTAATAGGTAGAATATCATTGGCGTAGTATATCTTCGGTGCTATTTATTGCTATGGTAAGGACCGCTGAAAATTATGAGTATTGCTGAATGATTCCGGTTACTGAACTGTGTTTGCGTAAATTAATATCTTAAATAAACACGCGCTTGCTAAAGTAAGGTGTCGTGTATCTGTCTACAGAATTTACTACAGTTTAGTCAGTAAAGTTCAGAGAAACTTGTTGTCATACGTTAAGTGAACACAATAACAATGACATTTGTGAATTTAAAACGTGTTTTGTTTAGTTTACGTGGTGTTTTTATACTCAAGCACTATTATAAGTCGTGTGTGACTGTATAAAAACACCGATAATAGCATTAGTTGTTTATTAGAGAATACTTGCCGAAACTATTATAAAATAAAACCGTCTTAAATAAGCAGTGGACATAGTTCAGTAAAGAGGCACCGCATCGATCGCGGCACAGCTACTGAACGCCAAAAAAACAAAATGTATTAAGTTTACTCTGCCTAATGTCAGAAACCTTGGTCCTAGTATTGCTCTAAATAACGATGTTCGCGAAACATCTGAATCTACATTATTTCTAGGAATAACACTTGATTCGAAATTACAGTGGGGTACGCACGTTACATATCTCTCAGGGAAACTTAGCTCAGCTGCTTATGATACGGCTAGATTGGTATGTTTTAGCTATTTTCATAGTGTTATGTCATATTTTGTTTTGGCCGATCCCGTGGGAATTTCGGGAAATCCCTTCTTAGTGCACCCCTACGGTCCCCAAGGAACATACATGCCAAATTTCAGCTTCCTGCGCCCAATAGTTTCGGCTGTAGCGTGTCTGTCAGTAAGTCAGTAACGCAAGGATTTTATATATTAAGATTACAAAAACGAGCAGTTAGGGCCATTTACCAGTTAAAGACAAGAGTCTCACTCATAGAAAGATTAAAATATATTGGTATTCTTACTGTAGCATCACAATATATTTATGCCAGTGTTATGCATGTACGACTACATATAAATTCTTACAAAATGAATAGTGACACACACAATATTAATACTAGGAACAGGCACAAATTTGTCCATATTTCCGTTTACACAAAACGCATAGCTCTTTTATTGGGCTTAGTATAAGAATGTATAATGAAATACCAAGTAATATTTTACACTTGCCTTTAAGGTCGTTTCAGACAATACTTAAAAATAATCTTTTACTAAAGGCATATTATAGTCTAAATGAGTATCTTGACGACAAGTACGCTTGGAAATAAATATTCTTTTACTAGGCCAATTTTTTTATTATTAGGTCAATAGGCAGTTTTATAGTGTGGTTCATTACCGTATTCTCTTTTATACTACACTAGAGGACGCCAGCAGCTACGCCTGCATTTTTTTTTAATTTACCCGTTTTGGCTAAACATTATGCAGAGAACACCACTGAAAGAGAAGGAAAACTTGATACAAACCCTATGTCAACCCGTTTGGCCAGCATGGTATAGTAGGCCATTCCTCCTTTCAAAGGAGAGGCCTAGTCCAGCAGTGGACTGATGAAGGCTGATGATGATGACCCGTTTTGGCTGATCCCGTGGGATTTTCGAGAAATCCCTTCTTAGTGAATCCCTACAGTCCCCAAGGAACATACATGCCAAATTTCAGCTTCCTGCGCCCAATAGTTTCGGCTGTAGCGTGTCTGTCAGTCAGTCAGTAACGCAAGGATTTTATATATTAAGATTTGCATTCTTGTTCTACTCTTTTTATTATAATTTATCGGATTTGTAAGGTGAGGGTAACTCGTGGTCATGAACTGCTAACTAATAGATTGTAAATTGCTGCAGGTTCATATACCATTACTTTTCGGAACATACTGTTCCACCATAGATCTAAACAGTCATGTTCGCGAGTTGCTTACATCAAAAGACGTAAGTGGATGCTCCTGTTTCACCATATTCACTTTGGGAGGCTTCCTAAATGAACATAATTTATTGCTTGAGTATGATATCAATAACTATTAACTTTTGCAATAGTAGATAATTCACAATGTGAAACAGTTGCAGCTCCTTACAAAGATAACATGTAAAACCATTATACTGCAGTTAAAAAGAGTGGCCACGAGTTTTATTGCCCGTTCTTTCTCGTGGTTCTACCTATTGCATTGCGAACGTGGCAGTAAATGTAAATGTAGAATCATCTAGTAATTAACTTTAATTTTTGACGTTCATAAGCGTCACTTTGTGGCCTAAATGAATAAATGGTTTTGATTTTGACTTTGAGCTGTTTAACGGCGCGTCCGGCGCGACTACTTTTATAATGTAAAATTTTGACGCATGGATTGCCACGCAAGCCTGGAACCGCGCCCGACGGTTGTTCTATCTCGCGTCGTCCTGTTGTGTAACACATGACGGTAACGTGTTATCCTGTCGTGTACCTCTTCTCTATAAATAAACAAGTTAACTTTGCACGCCACTTCCTACGGATACACCGCTCAATTTAAAAAGCTTTTGACGTACAGACAGCCAGTTATCTGTAGACAAATATGTCTAGACTGTCGGCTATGTACGGCTCGTAGATAGTTTTCTTGGAAAGATTGTTTTTTAAGTAATTGAAATCGGTTTGTGGTTACGTGTAACGACGAGGAAACAATTTCTCGTCTGAAATATCGCAATTTCCAAATCGAGAGTAGATCTAGTGATGACGTTTAGAGGCCAATTTAGCTATTAGTCGTTGGAATATGTGTGACCAGGAACTTGGTAGGCAAGACCCTCCCTCGCCCCGGCGCCCAGCCACACTAACTTGTGATCAGAGTTGTGACTAGTTAGATTGCGACCTTAATCCAATTTGATGTTCATGAACTATTGTTGATATACGAGCCACCGGGGTCGCTTCAACGTTCACTATCGGCTCTAATGTTTACACGTCTGTTTGATTCTTACACGTGCTCTATACAGCTCTGATTTATGAAACAGTAACACTTTATTCAAGACATAACTGCCGATAGGAATATGAGCGGTGTCTCTCACACGGTTTCACTGATAGCGGTTTATGAATGCTTGCAAATAAAGATTCATTCATTAATGACCGTTAGTCACATCGTTCTATGTCATATAATTCGTATAGTAGATCGTTAGTTAGTCGCGTCGCGCGTCGGTGGAAATATATTTGTGTTACGTTTACGATATCTACTACTGTAATGTCCGTGTGGGATGGCGACGATTTTGGGTACCTCGCCAAACAAGAACAATAATCATTTAACCTAAATAGGTTTTGAATTTTATTCACGAATCACTTTAATGAATGGGACTTTTGTTTTTGTGTTGCTCCATATTATACTTAGTTGCTTTATTCACCTTCTTGCCGAATATGTATTTCTATATTTTTTTAAATTATTGCTTGACATGAAGCCGCGAAAAATACGTACAGACGCCGCGATAAAACGCAAATGGACTGATGAATAAACGACTCGATGGACATGTGTTTGCGCTCGTGTAAAAATTTACATTTATGATTGGCGTCGTCTATATTAACAAACGAAAACATTTTGTATCTGTTCACAACACGGATACTGTTGTAAACATAGTCAACAGAACGTTATTTCGATGATTAAGTAAGTATCGCGGTTATGTGGTAAGTGTAAGCTGATATTTACAGCGTTATCGTCACCTGCGAGTATTGTTAGTGAACTTGTGACAGACAATAATTCAATGGCATTAATTATAACGCTGTACAAACTTTGACATAGATTCCGTGCGATGAAACTTGTGATGGCTTAGCGACAATTTGTAACTGGTATATTAGTTGTATCTCTGTAGAGTACCTACTCCCGCCAAAACGTAACTACAGCTCTCCTGACGTTGTCTTTTTATTGTAATGGTAACGAGAAAAAGACAAACCACCAATTATGTATTTCTGTAGCTGTTGATTTATTTATCGGTGTACGAATAGTGTTTTGATTTTTGGAGATAGTTTTAAAATATATTTATCCTTATTATTATAATGATAAATATTCGGGGAGATGGGCCTCGTTAGCCTTGGTTGGCAACCTGTCTAGGAGAAGGAAAACTCCGAAATTAAACCAAACGTTCGGGGAGATAGGCCTCGTTAGCCTTGGTTGGCAACCTGTCTAGGAGAAGGAAAACTCCGAAATTAAACCAACTTTCAGGGAGCATACCCGACACAAAACCCCGATCTAAGGTTTCAACCGACGCGTGCCGAGGGATTCGTGGCCAGAGGGCAAGCTGGTCTCAAACGGAGGGTGCCTGTGTTGGTGGTCACAGGGCACAGCTAGGATTCCATCTTACCCCCGTACAGGGCTCTGCGGGGATGGACATTTTAAATCCCTATTACTCGTGGGAACGCTATGAGGACAGATATTAATAATTCTTTAAATGGCGGCGACCCGGTTCGCAACCCGTCACGTCTCGTTTCCCGCGAGGGCGAAAGGCGGCCTGCGGAAAGCCGATTTGCAACATTGAATGTTGGCGGTGGAATGGACGGAAAATTGGATGAAGTATACCAGATGATGGATGGTAGAAGGATTGATGTTCTGTGTGTGAATGAAACGAAAAAGAAACGATGTGACACTACCAAGCATGGCAGCTACACGGCGTATTGGTCCGGAGTAGATAGTATATATAAACGACGACCGGTTGGCGCAGCGGGAGTGTAAAGCGACTGTTACGCTGATGGTCGCGGGTTCGATTCCCGCTCAAGTCAAACATTTGTGTGCATGAACATGGATGTTTGTCTTGGTCTGGGTGTTTCTATGTATAATATGTATGTATTTACAAAAAAGAAGTATATATGTATGTTTATCCATTATCTAGTACCCATAGTACAAGCTCTGCTTAGTTTGGGACTAGATGGTGATGTGTGTATGTAGTAGATTATTATTTAAAAAAAAATCATTTCTATTAAGGTTGACCAGAAAACATACACACATGGTCATATGATAGCCAACAAATTTAACGACTATTTCATTAATTTGACAAATAAAACAACTGACTATTTAAATTATAACAATTCCATTGACTATAGACATGATCTTACTGACATAGATAATAGTATTTACCTGACCCCAACTAATGACATTGCTATTTACAATATTATTAATTTACTTAAATCTACTAATTCCACCGGCTATGATGACATTAATACCAAAATTCTAAAGCACTGTTCTAAATTTATATCTCCTCCCATTAGCCATATTATTAATTTATCATTATCTCAAGGTATATTTGCTTCAAAACTTAAATATTCTATTATTAAACCATTATTCAAAAAAGGAGATAGAGATGACATGAATAATTATCGCCCTATTACTCTTATACCCGTAATTTCCAAAATTTTTGAATGGGTCTTGTATGATAATCTTCATTCTTTTGTAATTAAACACCACATCCTTAAAGAAGAACAGTTTGGATTCCGGAAAAATAGGTCAACATCTCTTGCTTATTTCACTCTTATAAAATCAAATACTGCCAGTCTTAATGACCGAAAGCCTATTTTATCTGTATTCCTTGATATGTCAAAAGCCTTTGACTTTGTAGACCACAGACTGCTGCTGTTTAAGCTAAATCGGTATGGTATAAGGGGTATAGCATTGAAATGGTTGCAGAGCTATCTATCAAATCGATTAATATGCGTAGAGATATCTAGACATACATCATCTGAAAAAAGGGTTTATAGATCCTGCTACCGTCAAAATTCTTACGGTGTTCCCCAGGGCAGCATTTTGGGACCTTTTTTGTTCCTATTATATATCAATGACTTACCCAATATTACCCCACATAATTGTATATTATACGCTGATGATACCACTGTCAGTATAAAATTGTCCGATAACAATGTCACTCGATATCAAAAAGAGATCAACGATACGCTAAACAATATAATACTATGGCTAAAAGATAACAATTTACATGTAAATATAACAAAAACCAAAATGATACAGTTTCAAACTTATAATAGCAAACGTTCACAATTGCAAATACAATATGGAAATGATACAGTTGAAGAAGTAGACAGTACAAAATTTTTGGGTATAACGATAGATAAATATTGTACTTGGAAGACACACATTAGTGAATTATGTACTAAGGTGCAGAGATTTGTATTTGTTTTAAACAGAATAACCCGTGTGGCTGGTATTGAAGCAGCATTATATGCCTATCACGGTTATGTATCGTCAATTTTACGGTATGGCATTATAATATGGGGTAATTCTGTTGACATCATTAATGTTTTCAGGGCTCAAAAAAAATGTATTCGTTACATATGCAAAGCTCATCCAATGGAGAGCTGTGTTCCTCTTTTTAAAAAACTTAAAATATTGCCACTCCCTGCCTTATACATATTCGAGATATGCATCTTCGTCCATAAACATACCAGCTTGTTCAAGACCCATAATGAAACTGTAACTAGACAAAGTCGTAAAATTCATAAATTATATGTACCGCAACAAAGATTGCAACTTTATTCCAGAAACGTTTATTGTATGGCAATACGTATTTATAAAAAATTACCAGATACATTTAAAAACCTTAACATGTCCATATTCAAAAGCAAAGTTTTTAAGTTTTTATTAGACAAGTGTTATTACGCCACCAATGACTTTCTCAATGAAAAATTTGACGAAATATTTAAATTATAATTTTATTTACCCATTGACAATTATCATTTTTTAATTTAATATTCTTAATTGTTACTGTTTGACATAATTATTATATATTTAGATTTAAGTGTAATTAATTTTAAGACCAACCAAACATTTGTACGCTGGAAACGGCAGAATATAATGGACATATTATTATTATAACATCCTTGTAACTACAATATTCTTACAAATAAATTATTTATTATTATTATTATTATAGTACCACCAGAGCCTGCAAGGGAGGTTTAGTACTGTCTGCGCGAATGAATGAGTGCGTAAAAGAGTTTGAATGTGTAAAAGCAAGGCTACTATGGATGAGAATGAAAGTAGGACTTACTCGTCTTCTTATTGTAGGGGTTTACGCCCCGGTCAATATAGTAACGGGTATGTCACAACAAGAAAAAGACGAAAGGCAGGAGTTTTGGGAGAGTTTAAGAGAGATTCTGAGGACCTGTAAGGATAATGAAAGATTGATTTTATTAGGTGATTTCAATGGATGGGTGGGAGTAAAGCGAGATGGATTTGAAAGGGTTTTAGGTGGATTCGGTGATAAGAGTGTGAACGAAAATGGAAAAGAACTGCTTGAGGTTTGTTTGGAGTGGAGCCTTTGTGTGACAAACACCATGTTTGATCACAAAAGGATACATTTGTATACACGTGAGCCGAAAAATGTTAGAAGTATGATTGATTTTGTAATAGTAGATGAACGACTGAGAAAGAATGTGTTGGATACGAGAGTGTTTCGAGGGATCGGCATCCATACAGACCACTTTTTGGTGTTAAGCCGGATAAGTGAGCTCTTTAGAGGATGGCGACACCGAGAAAATAATCAAGAGAGGGTCTTGGAAAGAATAAAAGTAAAAAATCTGCAAGAGAAAGATGTGAAAGATGAGTATAAACGAAGATTGATAGCAAGATTTGAGAGGTTCGATGGCATAAATGATATGGAAGAATTATGGCATTCCTTTAAAGAAGATGTAGTATGTGTAGCGTCTGAAGTATGTGGTGTGATCAAGAGAAGGAAACTACGAAAGGTTAAGAATACATGGTGGGACAAGGATGTACAATCAGCAGTATCAGAGAAGAAGAAAGCGTGGTTAGATTGGTTGGCTGCCAGAGCAAATGAAAGAATGGGAAAGGCAACGAGTGATGACATAGATGAAGCAAGAAAGGAGTTTGTTAGGTGTAAAATAATAGTGAAAGAAATGGTTAAAAGGAAAAAAGCGGGCAAGAAAGATGAGTTTGATAGTAGATTATCTGACGACTTTCGGAGAAACATTAAGTTTTTCTGGAAAGCCGTTCGTGCAGTTCGAGGAAAAACTCAATCCTCAGAATACACAGCAATCAGAGACAAGAATGGAAAGATACTGAATGGTGAATCGTGTGTGCTGAAGAGATGGAAAGAGTATTTTGAAGGGTTATTTGAAAGAACGACGACAGAGACATCAACAGGTGAAATGAATGATAATGATAGCAATGATGAAAGCGATATTGGCGTGGATGAGATTTTGAAGGCACTGGCCAGTATGAAATTAGGTAAGGCTGCAGGGTATGATAGGATTACAGTCGAAATGCTGAAGGCTGGACAGGGCATCATAGTTAGTCAGCTGCAGCGTTTATTTAACTTGTGCTGGAGCACCGGCCGGGTACCTGATGACTGGGCCACAGCAGTAGTTGTGCCTCTTTATAAAGGAAAAGGCTCGCAACAAGACTGCAAAAACTATAGAGGCATTAGCCTTCTCAGCATTGTTGGAATATTGTATGCGAAGGTACTGATTGAAAGAGTTATGAAAGTAACCGACACGAAAATATGGGATCTACAAGCGGGATTCCGAAAGGGTATGGGGTGTACGGATCAAGTCTTTTCCTTGCGATGCATAGCCGAGAAATTTTTGGCCAAAGGTCAAAAGGTCTACTGCGCATTCGTGGATTTTGAAAAGGCTTATGATAAAGTGGTGAGGAATGAAATGTGGTCGGTACTGTCGATGTATGGGGTGAACAGCAGCCTCATACGAGCTCTGAAATCCCTTTATGAGGATTCAACCTCTTCATGGACAGTTGTTTGCAAGATTGGAAACATAGTGATTGTGGATTAAGGATGAATGAGTTACTTGTCAAATGCCTCCTTTATGCTGATGATCAGGTTATGCTTGCGTCTTCAGCGGAGGAGTTGCAGGAGATGATAACAATCATGCATGGTGCGTTAGAGAGGAAAGGAATGAAAGTGAATGTAAGTAAAACGAAAGTTATGGTTTTTGAAAAGGAGGAATGCGTTACGGCTTGTAATATTATGATCGATGGACAGCGAGTGGAGCAAGTGAATGAGTTTGTATATTTAGGTACGTTGTTTACAAGAGATGGTCAGAATGTAGAAGATATTGAAAGAAGAGTTAATGCAGGTAATAGAGTGAATGGAGCTCTGAAGGCGTTTATAAATAGCCAAAACGTGTCCAAAAAGGCACGTTTGGCTGTGCATAGAGGGGTGTTAGTACCTACTCTTATGTATTAGTTGGGTATGGCAGAAGAGTCATGAAAGTAGAATAAATGCTGTAGAAATGAGAGTACTGAGAAGTATGTGTGGTGTTTCTCTGACTGACAGAATAAAGAACTGTGTGATAAGAGAGTGTTGTGGGGTAAAAGAAGATATAGTGACAAGCATCGAGAAAGGTATGCTAAGATGGTTTGGGCACGTGGAGAGGATGGATGACGAAAGACTGACCAAACAGATATATAAGGCAAGTGTGGAAGGAATAGGACGAAGGGGAAGACCTAGGCGGACGTTCTCTGACCAGATTGGAGACATCCTAAAAACAGGACAGGTGAGAAGTACCCTGAACAGAAGAGCATGCATGAGGAATCTGATGGGAGTGAATGAAGCAAGAGAGATATGTCAGGATCGTTGCAAATGGCGTTCCGTAGTCTCTGCCTCTCCGGGAAACAGACGTGAGTCTATGTATGTATGTATAAATATTCTTTCTTATAAAGGTAAGACATATTGATATCAGGTCAAGGATTGTAGTTATTTTACAGTGAAATAAAAACAAAAGGCCAGTCACGGAAGATCATGCAGCATATCATGAATAGCTTAATCTAACTGATCGCTAGTTGATTAAAGAATTCTTGAACATAAAAAATAGATCATAATTACGAACGTCAGCTGTGAGTAGTGTTTGTCGTGCGGTCTCCATGCTGAATGCATAATGATCACGTCGCGGGTCGCGGCCGACCTTGGCCCGCTCCACTGAAACGCGAGTGTAGCCCATTATCTACCGCTGCCGGCGAGAAACTCATTTCAGACACTATAAATGAGCTCCACTGAAAAACAAAGCCGCTTCCGACTTTCCAAAAAATCGCAGATTTCACCCTGAGTATATTCAGTATTGAAATACATTCATTTAAAGTCTCGTAGGTATTTATTGAGCTCAAAATTTCAAAGCAGAAGTAATAAATGTACACTAGGCGGTTTATGAAACGTTATGAGTAGATAAAAACGCGGACAGTGTACACAAGTGCGTAATAACGCTCGATGTATTGACTGCGCGGAAAAGCTTTTAATCCTCGTACCTCCAGTAGGTAGGTTCAGTCGTAAGTTTCGAAGCAACATCGTCATCACTACGCGGTACCAAACAGGATGACTGTTTATTGTGTCGCCTGTCACACTCGCTCTCATCACAATATGTTGTCATATATTCTGTTTTTTTTTCGATTAAACGTATCGAGTATCGAACGCCATGTGCGTTTCCGCCGGACCGCGCCGACTATTTGCTCAACATCTGAATATACACTGAATACGAGCGTTTTGTGTTAATTTGTTTGTTTAGATTCAACGTGGAATGTTCACGTGCGCCTGAATCTCGTTTTAATATCATCGTTACAGTGATTGCCAATAAAATGAATTATGCTCGTAAATGTTGTCCATTGCTGCTGTTATGTTTTCCGAACAACGGCCATTAACGTTTTGCCCGCTTTTATTTAATTTCTTTTTCCTCTTTTCCAGGTACGTACAAAGCTTCGGTCTGAAAGGACTTATTTCATTGACGGTAAAGTATTAGACGTCCGAGTCGTGGGCGTAGATCGGCGTTCAATTTCGCCGCTGTCAGTTGCGGCCAATTCCGGCGGACACCGAGCTCGAATAAAAAGTCGCCAGGTGCAATAAGTGCCGCCATTAATGTCGCGTTAGCACCAACACAATAAAATAGAAAGTCAATTGGCTCAGAGGAAAAAGTCGCCTCTACCTCGACGTCGTTGCAGAGGTCTCGCGATATACACGCCGCCACACCGCCCGCTCCACAGACCACCAACCAATTGCTTTTGTATTATTGTTTTTCTATTGCATTAGCTATTTTATTACTACAAAAATGTACCAGTCTTTATTGTACACGTATATCTTGAAGGATTCCATTAAATTAGATCGGAATCGTTGCTATAGCGTTCTTTATTATGACATGTTTGTAGAGAGTAAATGTTTCGCTGCCTACATCTAAGTTGATGTACCTACTATTAGCGCTGCATAGTGATTTGTTTTTGAAAGTTAGTTCCTCAATATAATGGGCAAAAAGCTACTCTAATGTATATTCGCAACAAAAACGATTTGAAAGTGAATTATCTATAGGCTAAGGTCGTATCGTACCAACGACGTGCTGCGATCGAAAGGTTGCGGGTTGGGATTCCACCTATTGCACCATCCATGTTGATTCACGCTGAGGAAATAATATTATGTTATTTTCGACATCAACACGAGTTCAAGTCATGGGCAATCTGCAATATTCGTGCGATTCGTATCTGTAAAATAAGAACACCAATGAATAGTCGCATAGTGCTCGCAGCGTTAGGCGACATTGTATCGTTTCACGAGCGCTGCTATGTGAGAAATGCTTTTATTTGCAAAAAACAAAACACGACGCTAAACTGTAGGTACACGTACAAATGCCAGTGCCAATGTTGTACCGATGCGCTTGCAAAAATTACAATAATCGACGTGTAGCGGATCTGTCGGTTGTACGAGTTTACGTGTTGACATGAGTCGTTACATAATGTCACCGTACGTGACATCAATGTCACCGGGAGCGACCGCGACACGAACAACACCGCTCCGTACTTCCTGAACGTGTTAATTCCATTAAAATCTCACGCGCTCACCCAAAATGATTACTTGGCTTGATTAATTTTATGAATATGTAATTATTACGCGGAAAATTCCTTTACACGTCGCTCGTATAAACAGTGCCGTTTGCACAGATATTGAATTCGGTTAAGTGCTCCACAATATAAATATAATCTATCTATCGTCACGCCTGTCTCCCATTGGGGTAGGCAGAGACTATGGAACGCCAAATGCTCCGGTTCAAACACACCTCTTTCGCTTCCTCGACATTAATTAACCTCATCATACATGCTCGCCGGTTATGGGTACTTTTAATTTGGCCCTTTTTTAGTACGTCACCTATTTGGTCGGCGTACGTCCGTCTTGGGCGTCCCCTACCGACATCTCCATTCATTCTTACACGATACACTTCTTTCGTATTTCTTCTTTCATCCATTCGTTCCAAATGTCCAAACCATCGCAACATTCCTTTTTCAATCTTAATCACTACATCTTCTTTCAGACCACACTTCTCTCGTATCACACTGTTTTTCACTTTATCTATCAGCCTTACTCCGCACATACTCCTTAAAGCTCTATAAATATAAGTAGATAGTTAATATGTAATAGATGGTGTCGACCGACGATTACAATTTAAAATTAAGTGTCCATAACTTGTGTCAACGGTAGCTGAATATAAATTGATCCGGTTTGTAGCAATCGCCTATCGCTTGTAAATGTTGGTTTGTTAACACTTTCGATTGAAAAAGTTATAGAGTGTGACGAAATGTGAAAGAGTTTGTGTATCGATCGACGAATGTGTTTGTGGAACTGATTTTCTGCTCAACCTTGACAGATCTACGCTCGTTGCATCGCATGAGTATTTTAGTCTTTATACTGAGGTAATAGTTAGTAGTAAAGCTTACTTAGTAGTATTTCCTATTTGCAGAGTAAGTTGTACAGTTTAAGACGCAATTTGTGGGACAAAACTGTTATTCTCGTGTGGCACGTGTGTCGTCGTGTTGCTAGTAGCGCGTCGACAGGAAATTCAATATCAAGTCTCTATTTAGCACAGCGGTTATTTTAATCGATATTCTTAAATATATTGAACCGCTGTATAAATGGCAGATAGAATGTCAACCGCTCGAGAGTATGCTGATTTCCAGCGACAATCTCTTCAGTTGCTCTTGTAGCAACAATTGAATGATTTGCTTACTAAGCAATTGCTCCTTACTTTGCGTAAATGGTTGGCATTAGGACATAGTTTTGTGCTATAGGTAATGTTTGCTAGATTCATGCTAGTCTGCGGTAATGTGATGACGTTATTTAATTCCACACGGTGCATTCAATTTATGTATTTCTAAGCGTACACTCATTACAGCAGAGATGATTCTATTACAATAATCATAGATGTAATTGTAACACATTTCAGTATCTTGATATCATAATAAGTATATGCAGTCATATGTTTTTGACGGAAACTTGAATTTGAATGTCTTTGGCCATATACTATTTATAGTTCTGATTCTGATGTTTTCTATTCCATTTCCTATTAATTAATTATATAAATGAGAGAGCTACGGCGAAAGTCACTTATTAGCATGTTATACATTTTAAAATAATAGTGCATTTTCGTTACATACTAGTGAGGCGTCGCGGGCTCAGCCGCAGATCCTTCTTGTTGAGCTATCTTTTAATTTTGCTCGAGTTGTAAGGGCTGCCGCATATTGTAAACTAGAGGACGCCAGCAGCTACGCCCGCATTTTTTTAAATTACCCGTCTTGGCCGACCCCGTGGGAAATTCGAGAAATCCCTTCTTAGTGCACTCCTACAGTCCGCAAGGAACATACATGCCAAATTTCAGCTTCCTGCGCCCAATAGTTTCGGCTGTAGCGTGTCTGTCACTCAGTCGGTAACGCAAGGATTTTATATACCTATTAAAATTACCTAAAATATTTATTATCAATTCGGACAACAGCACGCTAGTTCTAACACTTCGGTTTTATTATACTAATACATATCTATGTGCTTACTTCCTTAGATACTGTCCAAAACTGTAATTATGAATATTTTCAAAGTATCTTATTAGAATTTATATTGGAATTAATATTACCCCTCTGCCTACCCCTCCGGGGATACAGGCGCGAGTCTGTAAAAAAAAAACTTATTAGAGGATGCGTAGGTCACTCGGCACTTTGAACATAAGCAACCTTTTATTGAGTGTTGTGTAAGTGAATGTCGGCAAAGTTTCGCATGAGATGCGAGGGACTCAAACTATTAGCTATTAAATATCTTGCGCCGGGGACTTTGCAATACATTGCTGGCATTTGGGCATTTGAGACGGGTCGTGGTTCAACTCGTGACTTTAAATACAAATAGTTTGAACATTTCAATTTTAATTATGCCGTCACAGGCCCTGAAAGGCGCTTAGGTTGCCATTTTGCTTAGCCAAACGAATATTAAGCTCTTGAATAACTTGGCTGACACAATTTTCTTTTGCATTGTTTAGAACAAACTTTAATACTTTCGTTTTCATATTAGTACACTTTTTATAGTCAAAATTATATTAAAAAACTTTGTGAAGTTATTCTGAAACATACAAAATAGTTTGTTTTTATTGAACATAACTACTTACTAAATGATGATTTATGCTTACCTACTGTTCGACACTTTATGGAAAAAATGAAATTGAAAGTTAGCAATTTGGTGAAGAGAGGATAACCCCTTTTTGAAGAAGAGATAACGAATAAGTTTCCACAACTAACTTAATCAATATATGAGATTGTTGTTCTCTTAATCATTTTGCAGAATAAATAATGCACATAAATAGGGCACTTATTCATTAAAACAAATTACTCTTTATTCATAGTTTTGTTTATAATGTCGCCACCCAAGGTACCTATTGCCGTTTAAGGTTGCGTTGTTTACATTGACCAAATTTTTTACGTTCGTAATGAATGCCGTCTTTGGCCTAGTCTAATAGTCATACCGCGACCTGCTTTACTCTACCGTGTGTTAATGTTATGTCGTATGATCACCACACTTATGTGAGACGAGTCGGTACCGAAGTGGTTCAAAGTGCCGGTATCGAAGCGACCATCAAGTAAGTATGTTACATATCTGCCGTCACATTACCTATGAACTAGTTCAGTTGATCAGCGAATTTTAATATCTAGTGATGAGAAAATATCTTATATGCAAACGGTTATCATGAGTACTTATGTAGGATAACATAAATGTAACACATCCATTGACGGCGGTGTTTGATTCAAAGCAGATGTTCCGAGATAATGTTGGAGCATCTTACAATATACAATACCGATGTCGAATAAATAGATCCTTTAGGTTTGGGACCTTTTGAGCCGCTAGCCATGTGCGTCTATTACATTCCATTTATTGGGACGTGAATATTCGTCGATGGTCGCAGGATATCCCACAATAGTGTCAGGTAGCTGACACCTTGTTAGAGAGGTCGCCCCTTTTGAATCTTACCTTCATTGTGTTGTGATGGGTCGTCTGGATTCTGTTTCAAACGTGTCCCATTCCCGCGTCTGACAAATGAGACACCTACTTAATTGAAATTAACAAGCGGACCGATCCATGACTTCGCTCATGCGAATTAAAATCCAAAGGTCGCTTCGAAAGTAGACAAACTTTTGTTTGCTTTGGAGTGGTGGAAAGTCGGTCCGGTGGTGGTGTGCCGTGGACCGGCCGGAAATATATTCGGGGTGTGTCGCGTGTACTCGCCTCGCGCCTGTATGTAGGGGAAGCTGTCTCGAACACGCCAGCCTCCAGTCTATAACTCACGCCCGACGAGCGGCCGAGCGGCGCCCGCGGCTTCAATCGCTCAATGTCAATTGGACCACCGCTCACCCCCGCACCGCCACCCGCGATCTTGCTCTCTCAATGGCACCTCGACAAAGAAATGTACGCCATTTTTCTTCGAGAAATGCAATTAGAAGGGATGCATTTCTCTTTCGCTGCTCGTGTTGTGCAACAACGAACATTCTTGGATTTTTAATATAAGATTTTATTTTCTTGGTTTTATGTAACATGACATCGTACCATAGTTTAAGGAGATATAGGAGCTCCGACTAATAGCACCCAAGTCTTTTATTGTCGGTGCAAACTTATTGGCTTTTTTAAGTTCCGCTCTCTCACAGTGCTTTGTGATTCGCCTTATTTTATTAGATGGTGATCATTGCGCAATACATGGGCGATATTGTGTGGATTTATGTGTAACGGCATGTGTATGTGGTGATAGTATGGGGTATAAATGTTAAGTGTAACGTTGTGTCTAAACGAGGGTACAGTAAACACGAGCAGGCAGTATCCGTGAGCAATAACACTTGTGAATGAGTAGTCAGTAGTTGCTGCCGTGAGGTGGAGAGGGTGGAGAGGTAGATCGTACGCGTTAATCAGCCGCTTGCACGCGCGACGCAGCGTTAGCCAACCGGCCGCGCGGCCGCACTGGAATCCGATACTTACGCAAAACTATTCGCGATATTATGTAGTGTTTTAATTAAGCCTTGAAATTGAGTGAACGACTCATTATCTAATTGTATAAAACTAACAGACAGGTATGATGATTGTTAGTTTGAGCAGTGGTTGTCACGTCTTATTTTACTTTTAGAATAAATAAAACGAACAAAATCTCAAAGGCAAGGAACATATAATAATTATTTATAAAATTAAGTAGAGGGTACGTGGGTTAAGGCCGGTACAAAGGATAGTCACGTAGGTGGCTCCAGAATACCGCACTCTCCTGCTTGGTGATAGGTTCCGGCGAAGCTCAGCGGAACACGACGTAGCGCAGCGTAGCACAGCAAGGCGCGGTCGAGCAACCGAGAAGATTTGACGAAGCAATCACAAGGGTGCAGATCTTCAGCCGCTTAGAACTTCCTGGAATCACCGTTCCGAGCGCATTAGCAACTAATACCAATAGCTACTGGCCAAGGAAAACCTATACCTAACAAAAAGAGGTTGGCATCTAGAATACTACATGGCTAGTCTAGGCTTAGTAGGTAGAAAGCAAGAAATTACTAGGTAGGTACTGTAGGAAGAGAATAATACAAGCAAGCTAACAACATTTTAAGTTACGCTAAAGAACGGTATTTGCAACAGTGGACAACACTATAACAGTTATTATATTACATCAGTGTGCATAGTAAGCAAGCGAACAGTAAACTAGAAATGAAAATGAAATAAGAACACTAATTCTGCTCAATTACAGTTATAAAGTTAATATTGTACAACTTACCCAGTGTGGGAATGAACAAAACACTTAATTAGAAATTTTCTATAATGTTGTCAGTAAAATTTTGAAAGATTAACTTACTATCGAGGGTGACCTGACGTAATTCAGAGTAGTACGTGAGGTCTCGGATAGTGTTTGGGAGCGTCTACCACGACCGTGCTGCGACTGACTGTCCTCAGGAGGCGCCGACCAATAGGAAAAGTGAAAGGCAACAGTTAAAATGTTTATATAAAACAGCTCGCGGGTGCGTGGCCTGCGTGTCCGTTTGTTTGTTTAATAATATTTATATTATTAAACAAACAAACGGATATATTATTATTAATATATATGATTGTCTAGTTTTAAGTAATTAGTTTTTAGTAGGTATGTAAAAATGATCGTTACAGTACCCCCCTTCCAAGATAAGGATTTTACCTCAGTAAAATCCTTAGTTACGAGAACTAGGCTTCAAATCCTTAATGTGCCAGGCTCCTAATTCACGACCTGACATATCTTCCAATACATATACTAACGGTGAGCGCTTGTCCTTTATTCGGCATTTCTGGAACTTGGGGGCAAGCTTTTTACTGAAATGCGCGTCTTTATCGCTCTGGAAGTAAGATCTTTTCCAAATAATATCCCCTATGTTAAACTCGGCAAATTTCCGTCTCAAATTATAATGTTGAGAGTTTTTTTGATGGCTGCGCCATGTAGCCGTTTGCACGATGTCGAATATTTTAGAAAGATGGCCCAAGTTAGCAGCGTATCTATCACGAGGTGCAAATATTAATTCTTTAGAAACAGAATTATCAATGTAGTGTGAGCTACAGGTTACTAACTCCCTACCGTGAACTAGAAACGCAGGTGTGTAACCGGTAGTTTCAATCACAGAATTGTTCATTGCGAATTGAATTTTTGGCAAGTTTAAATCCCATGATCTATGGTCTTCTTCCACAAATGCTGATATTGCTGTAACAACTGTCTCGTTATATCTCTCAACTGTGTTGATTTGTGGAGTATACTTAGGTGTGAAATGGACACATGGGATTTTATATTTTGAAAATAATCTATCTAACTCACTGCTAATGAATTGGCAACCGTTATCTAGTATCACTGTCTGTGGAATACCGTGTACGAGAAAAACATTATCTTCTAAATTTTTAGACACTGCGTCTGCAGTGGCTCTACGGAGGGGAAAGAAAAGACAATATTTCGAGAAACAACATGCTACAACAAATATATATGCATGTTGTTTCCTAGTGTTGGGCAGCGGACCCACTAAATCTATGGACAGTGTCTGAAATGGCCTGGAACAATCCTTGGGTCTACCCATTTTGCCCAAAATACCGTGTGTTGGAAGTTTGTAAGCTAAACATATTTCACAATTTGCAATGAAACTTATTACATCTTTGCGCATACCCGGCCAATAATATCGAAGTGCAAGTCTCTTATACGTCTTGTACACGCCGAAATGACCAGATGTGGGCTCGTTATGGTTTTCAGCTATAAATTGTTTCCGCCTTTTGCACGGAACCACTGTTTTCCATTCAAATTCTGATAACAATATATTATTGCCTTTCATAAATCGGTATAATTCACCGTTTTCTATACGATAGTTTGGAAAACTAGAGGGATTTTCGAGACAACCTTTATAAATTTTTAAATACCACTCATCTATAGTATCCGGCAAAGAAACTGACCCCGGATTAATTTGAGCCATAGGTACTGTCCTAGACAAGGTGTCAGGTATAACATTATCCTTACCACGTCTATGTTTTATAATAAAATTAAAAGCAGAAAGTCTAACACCCCATCTAGCAAGGCGACCTGTCGGATTAGAGAGAGATAGGAACCATTTAAGTGCAGCATGATCGGTATAAACGGTAAATTTCTGACCATTTTCTACATAGCAACGCCAATGTTCGAGAGCGGAGAGCACAGCTAAAGTTTCTCTTTCAGTGACGCTATAGTTTTTTTCAGGTCCAGTAAGTGATCTGCTCATATAGGCTATAGGGTGTTCGTCGCCATTTATGTTTTGAGCCAGCATAGCGCCCACGCCATAGTTGCTGGCATCAGTGTGTACTTCAAAAGGTACAATGAAGTTAGGACAAGCTAATACAGGAGCATTGACCAGGCAGCATTTCAATTCGCGAAAAGCAGCGTCAGCTTCTGATGACCAAAGAAAAGGCGGTGCATTTTTTTAGTGGATGTTAATTTGTTAAGTGGCCCAGCTATCGTACTAAAATTATTTATAAACCTCCTGTACCAGGAAGCTGTTCCCAAGAATCTTTTGACTTCTTTCCTCGAGGTAGGAGTAGGATAGTTGAGTATAGACTCAACTTTCGCTGGGTCAGTACGCAGACCGTGGGAATCCACAATGTAACCTAGATAACAAAGTTCGCTTCTAAAGAATTTACTCTTTTCTAAGTTAATAGTGAGATTTGCATGTTTCAACTTTTCTAGGATCCTGGTAAGGAGTGAAACATGCTCTGAGAATGAGTTACTAATAACAATAATGTCATCGAGGTACGCAAAGACCTTCAGTTCGAATTCAGGACCAAATAATGCATCAACGAGACGTTGCTGGGTTGCAGGTGCATTTGTTAATCCAAATGCCATAAACTTGAATCTAAACATACCTCGACCAGGTACGTAGAATGCTGTCTTGTCTCTGTCTTGGTCATTTATCATAATTTGCCAGAATGCTTTGGAAAGATCGATACTTGAAAGAAACTTTGCATCCCGTAAATTGTCCAGTATCTCTGAAACATATGGCAGACTATAGGCATCCTTTCGCGTTACAGAGTTCAGTTTTCGGCTATCAAGACAGAAGCGAGGTTTACCGTCTTTTTTACCAACGACCAAAACAGGATACGACCAAGGGCTCTCACAGGGTTCTACTACATCAAGTGATAGCATTTCGTCCAATTGTTCAGCAATAATTCTCTGTTTCTCTGGTGATAATCGATAGTAGCGTTGCTTTATTGGTGCGACATCACCAGTATCTATTCGATGTTCAGTAAGAGTAGTCCTGCCTAGTCCTCTTTGTTCAAAAGAAATTTCTGAGAATTGATTTATAATTTCATCAGCTATAAGTTTATCGTTTTTAGAAAGGGAATCGTAAGAGCTTAAGAAATCATAGGTTAATGATGAAGAATTTACCAATGCATCACTCGATAAATAATTAACATTTGATAAATACTTTAAACATATTTTAAATTTGTTCCAAAAATCTATACCTAATATTAATGGAGAATCTATATCTGGAATAACATGGGCTGTTATAGACCCTGGTATATTTTCGAAAATAATTGGCAATTGCATATAACCTAAAGAAGTAATTTTTTGACCGCCAGCAGCAGTAACTGTTATTTTATTATCTGTGTTAAGAGTAAAATTGGATTCTAACAAGGGTAAATGAGAATTATTTCCAAGAATACTGACAACAGAGCCAGAATCTAGGAGACCAAACATACCTAAATTATTATTATTATTGTCTATTTTAATCTTTACGTAAGGACGCGGATCATTGCTTGGCCTAGTATTAAAAATCGAAGCAACATTATAAGAACTGAAATTTTTTTTTATAGTCAATAGCCAACTATTCCAATCCGAGATATTGAAACGTTCAGCTATTGAATTGCCACGATTTTTAATTAGTTTTTTGACTCATTCGTCTGTTTTGGGTTGCATTTAGGACACTCTGGAATACGTACGCCTTTCATGCCACACTTAAAACAAAATATAGTGCGTTCTGCGTTACACTCCTTCATAGTATGCGTGTCCACCCGACAGCGGTGGCAAAATTTCTTTTGATTCTGTTTTAAAGCGTATATTTTAGTTAAGTTATCGTTATTATTATTAGAATAAGAATGTTTAGTTTTCACATCCTTTCGATTTTCGTATGCAAACTCAGGAGCCAACAAGCTAGGGCTAGCGCTTGGGGGTTCCTTAAAATTGTCACATCGAACCCTAACCCGTTCATAGTTGCGACAAAGCACAAGTAATTGGCTTACTGTAGTTATATTTGGACAAGTCGCCAGGATGTTTGCGTAACAGGGTCTAATATTGTGCAAAATTATTTCTAGCTTGTCATGTTCCGTCATAGGTGAGCTAAGGCGGGAAAACATGCCCTCCATGATAGTCAAATAGATGGTTATATTTTCAGAATTGCCTTGCGATCGATTGCGGATTTCTGATAACATACGATAATCATAATATACGATATCAAAGTCATCCTTAAGTAAAACCAGTAATTCATCCCACGTATCAATACGTGACCTAACACTACGAAACCAATGTAGCGCATCCCCAGTAAAAATCTCCGTTGCTGCGTTTAACATTTTATTATCAGTAATATCTTTAGCAGTCCGAAATTCCTTTAAACGCTGAATAAAAGCTCGCACACAAGTTTTGCCATCGTATTTTAATTTAGAAAGATCGGAAGATATACCACGATCACAAGTTACGGCAATCTTTGTCAGTCCTTCACCTACACATTCTACCTTAGCGGCAACTTCAGTTGTGGACAAGGAACATTTTGTAATGTCACTAAAATGTGACGAAAGATTGTCAAAAACTTTATTTAAATTACCTAATGCTTTGGTTTGATCAGGTGTTTGAGGGGGTACAATACGTTGTAAACGAAAATGTAAGTGGTTTAATAAAGTTTGTGTTCTATCTAATAATGACTTTTGCATTTCTGTTTTAAGTAAACTAATGTTAACTTTAACTTTCTCTAAAGTTTCGGTTAAACCGCTAATATCCTCCGAAAACTTTAAGCAAGACTCATAAATATCTTCGGAAGGAATTTTTTGAGTTAATCTAGTTATTTGACGACGTAACTCTAAAACACTATCGGCGGGAACCTCTCCTCGAATTGTAACCTCATAAAGTAGTTCAGATTTTTGCAACAATAAAAATTTGATCGGATAAGCCATTGTAAGAAAAGGGAAAAAAACTAGGTATGTTGTACAGTAAACTTTTACAATAAGTAGTAGGGCTGCAGTAATTAGAGAATTACGTACACAGTGCAATGAAAGACATTCAAAATCAATTTGAAAAAAGAAAAAAAAACTACAGTTATTATAACACAGCTCAACAACACAACAATAAATTGTACACTATAAAAGCAAAATGATTTATTACACAATAAAATGGTGATGATTGATGTTGAAAATGAATAATTAACAATGAAACATGTACCTATAATCACACAATCACAACGCTAACTACCACCGCAACCAAGAAAGCCAAATAGCTACACCACATACATGAATCTAACCTTCGACCTCCAGAAAACCACGTTTTTGGGCGCCACTGTCACGTCTTATTTTACTTTTAGAATAAATAAAACGAACAAAATCTCAAAGGCAAGGAACATATAATAATTATTTATAAAATTAAGTAGAGGGTACGTGGGTTAAGGCCGGTACAAAGGATAGTCACGTAGGTGGCTCCAGAATACCGCACTCTCCTGCTTGGTGATAGGTTCCGGCGAAGCTCAGCGGAACACGACGTAGCGCAGCGTAGCACAGCAAGGCGCGGTCGAGCAACCGAGAAGATTTGACGAAGCAATCACAAGGGTGCAGATCTTCAGCCGCTTAGAACTTCCTGGAATCACCGTTCCGAGCGCATTAGCAACTAATACCAATAGCTACTGGCCAAGGAAAACCTATACCTAACAAAAAGAGGTTGGCATCTAGAATACTACATGGCTAGTCTAGGCTTAGTAGGTAGAAAGCAAGAAATTACTAGGTAGGTACTGTAGGAAGAGAATAATACAAGCAAGCTAACAACATTTTAAGTTACGCTAAAGAACGGTATTTGCAACAGTGGACAACACTATAACAGTTATTATATTACATCAGTGTGCATAGTAAGCAAGCGAACAGTAAACTAGAAATGAAAATGAAATAAGAACACTAATTCTGCTCAATTACAGTTATAAAGTTAATATTGTACAACTTACCCAGTGTGGGAATGAACAAAACACTTAATTAGAAATTTTCTATAATGTTGTCAGTAAAATTTTGAAAGATTAACTTACTATCGAGGGTGACCTGACGTAATTCAGAGTAGTACGTGAGGTCTCGGATAGTGTTTGGGAGCGTCTACCACGACCGTGCTGCGACTGACTGTCCTCAGGAGGCGCCGACCAATAGGAAAAGTGAAAGGCAACAGTTAAAATGTTTATATAAAACAGCTCGCGGGTGCGTGGCCTGCGTGTCCGTTTGTTTGTTTAATAATATTTATATTATTAAACAAACAAACGGATATATTATTATTAATATATATGATTGTCTAGTTTTAAGTAATTAGTTTTTAGTAGGTATGTAAAAATGATCGTTACATGGTAGGAAAATTATTATGTGGTACATGCATACATACATACATAACTTTACGCCTTTTATCCCCGAAGGGGTAGGCAGACGTTTATTACACACCAACTTTTCGCCAGTTATGTTTCGGTCGCAATGTAGGTAATAGGGGCGAGCCTATTGCCATCTACCGGGCACATTATTAAGCAAGCGTTAATTAACAGTTTTAGTACACATATAACTTCGAAAAGTCAGAGGTGTGTGTCCGGGGTAGCTGGGGTTCGAACCCGAGACCATCATCTCGGCAGTTTTTTACATACACCACTGGGCTATCGCCGCCTTCTTGTGTATATATAATATGTCTTTGTGTATATTATGTGGTATAGATAGAATAAGAAGAATCGATAGACGCTGCAGTAGATTTCTTATTGAACTTACGTACTTTAGACAAAAGCTTATATTTGACGACCGGTTTGCGCAGCGGGAGTGTAAACGACTGCTACGCCGAAGGTCGCGGGTTCGATTCCCGCTCAAGTCAAACATTTGTGTGCATGAACATGGATGTTTGTCTTGGTCTGGGTGGTTCTATGTATAATATATATGTATTTACAAAAACAAGTATATAAGTATGTTTATCCATTTTCTAATACCCATAACACAAGTTCTGCTTAGCTTGGGACCAGATGGTGATGTGTGTATGTGGTAGAATATTATTATTATTATTATATTATAATTATTATATATGCACGCTACATTCAGCGAAAATGCTAGGGAAAATCAGTCATAAGCAAAAACTTGTACTTACTATATTTTCGTGTCTGGTAATCCTCTGCCTATCTTAATATATAAAATCCTTGCGTTACTGACTGACTGACAGACGCTACAGCCGAAACTACTGGTCACAAGAAGATGAAATTTAGCGTGTATGTTCCTTGGGCACCGTAGAGGTCCACTAAGACGGGATTTCCCGAAATTCTCACGGGATCGGGCAAAACGGGAAATCCGAAAATATGTGCGTGTGAAGCCGCTGGCGTCGACTAGTGTAGGTATAAATTTATATTTCAGTTATGTTTATAGCATAATATATATGACCTCTACAACAAAGAAAAAAAATTATCCCTCTTGGGGCCTCAGCAGGTCAGTGCGCGGCGCGTGTGTTGAATACAACTTGCTATTGTATTCTATTACTTTATTTATTTCACGTAACCGATCGCCAATCAAAATTGATAATCACCCGCACGCATCAATATACAGATTAAGAAATTAAGAAATGAATTAATATTTCCAATGGCTATCTCTCGCGTCGGTCATGGGTGAATTACGAGTGAAATTAAACTCTGGCCGTAGCTTGCGAAGTTCATCCGGCCTTTTGAATAATGCAAACGCTGTATTGGAGTGCTGCAGATACCTCTCGTGTCTATCGCTAGTGTAGCGTTTTTATTTTAAACCATTTAGTCGTAGTTGGACGCACACGTCATTATACAATTGTTTTGTCACACAATTTTGCATTCTAATAAAAAATTCACAAAACGCGCCGCCACGCCGCACCGAATCGAATCAGTGTCCGCTACAAAATGGCCGCCACATTTCATTGTTAGAAATATATGTACGTCGTCGTAAATTATAAAAAATAAAATTTATTTGGCAGTGTCGAATATGTGCCGGATTACAAGCCATATATCAAGCGTCGGCCCATTAAATCTAAGCGGCGTGAATATTTCAGACTCGACAAACCAATGCATAGCTGTGCGTTTTTATTAACACAAGACATTAACGCTAACGGACGGCTGCGCTGGTATAAATCCATCTGAATTAGCGCGGCGACAATGCGAGGACATTACGTGCGCTCCTTGTACTAAATCAAGCGCACTCCGTTACAGGAACAACAGCTGCGACCTCCTAGTGCAGTAAAACCACCACAGCACACTACATCCTGCAGTGTTGCCATCTAACTAAGTTTTGGCGTTGATCCGCGACGCAGTGTTATATCATGTGTCATACAACATTATGAAGTACCTGAGATACCGGCGCTGCTGGAACTTTAACTAGGTTAGTGTCGGCTGTGTGCGCCAACAAGGTAGTAATCAAGGTCACTACGCTTCCGACACATTTCAACACAATGCTCATGAGAATACTACTATTTGGACTTAATTTTTTAATCAGTAGGTATATATGGCTACTTTAAATGAGAAATACATTTGCCAGTACCTGTCTGGTAATTTAGCAATTGAGCTGTTTGAGTACATTTTTTTTCGTTCGTTCGTGTTTTTTTTGGTCGCCTAATGGTAAGCAATTACCGTCACCAAAGGAGTCACAAGAGCACTGCCGTCCCTTGGGGTTGGGAAAAGAGATGGGATGAGGGGAAGGGGGTGAGGGAGAAAGAATAAGGCTTCCGGCAGTCTCACTCACCGAACGAAACGCAACAGTTTAGGTACTGTTACTTTACGTCAATTTTCTGTGAGAGGGTAGTACTTCCCCGGTCGAGCCGGCCCATTCATGCTGAAATCAGCAAGGCTCTACCACCTATAAAGGTCACAGCTCATTAGAGCCAACCGGCACCCATTCCGCACCGCCTCGCCTCGTGCGGTTAGTATTCTTCATTTGGACTTGCATGGGTATGCGCTCACTACATCAACTCCGTAGCGTCACCGGATCGCCTTTGTCGTAAGCCCTCCACGCGTAGACGGCGGGTGGACCACTAGGTGACAACTCGCTGCTCGCATGCTTGCCTTGCGTTGACTGCGCATCGCCATCGCGCGGGTCCGAAGCGGACCGCGCGCTGCCCGCGAATGATTTTTTTGTTGCGTCTTTCATTTTCTTCTTCATCAAGTGCGACAGCTATGAGTGCCAATAAAGGTTTGTAAAATTTGACATTTTTTTTTTTTTTTTAATTAAATTAAATTTTATTTAGCAACAATAAATGTTACACAGCGTTTACAAATGACAATAAAAATTCTTTGACAATAATTAAGAAACTATGTAGACAATATTAGGTTCCCTGGCTCCCAAACTAGGTTTATCACCTGTGACTTGGGAGTCAGTGTTCCTCCACGTTATATTTTAATAATTACAAGAAATAATATTTGAATAATTACAAGAAATTGCACAACTAAAGTGACCAGATGTCGGAAAATAAAGATTAGAATATCTTGAATCTTGATTTGTAAACTATTTAGCAGAGTAAGAGTGTGCGTGTATGTGTTTGTGTGTGTATGTGTTTGTGTGTATAAGTTTTGTGTGTGTGTGTGTGGTGTGCATTTGTGTGTGATTGTGTGTTTGCATAGGCGTGAATGAATGTATGTATGTGCGAGTGTGTAAGTGTTTGTTATTTCTAAAATGGGATTACAAGTAGTTTCTCTATTTCGTTGTAGTTTTGATCCATCAACCACGTTTTGACTTTATTTTTACATTGGTAGATGTTAAGTTTGTAAATGTCTAGTAATTTGTTTATCCTGTTATACAATTTTTGACTGAGGTAGTAGAACTGGTGTTTTGTGAAGGTTGTATAATGTCTAATGGGAGGAAAAATAATATCAGCTCGACGTTTTTTATTAGTTTCTATTGGTATACGGTGTTTCCTCATTATGCATTGCAAGATGTATAATTTTCTCACTGTCAATACTTTGCAGTCCCTGTAGAGCCTCTCTGTCGGATATCTGTAAGGTTTACTAAGCATAACTTTGAGCACAGCTCGTTGTGCTCTTTCAAGTCTTAGGAATTGAGTCTTACAGGCACCACCCCAAGCTGGCAAACAATAAGTCAGTAATGATTGACAGAGTGAAAGGTAAACAATCATGAGTGTATTCGAGTCAGCTGAGTAGCGAAGTTTTTTAAAGATGTAAATTAATTTACGAGTTCTGGATACCAAGTTATCAATGTGCGTATACCAGTTTAGATTTTTATCGATTTGCACGCCTAGGTATCTAATATGTGGTGCTAAAGATAAGCAAGGGCAAGTACAAATTGGACTCCTTAGGTAATCTGGGCAAGTATGAGCTTTAATAGTAATTGGTTTCGTTGGCTGGGTTACCAAACACACGTGTACACCTAGTGCCAATTGTTAACAGACTACTCGAAAATTCGTGGACCAAGCGACTTCCACTCGTTAACCACGCGGCGTTCACTCGTTGACCGCGCGGGGTCCGCTAGTTGACTGCGCGACGTTTTGGTGATAATGCGGCGTCCACCCGTGGATCACCTGTCGACTACGAGTAGACGCCGAATGACGAGGCGGTGCGAGGTGGGTGCCGGGTGGCTCTAATAAGCTGTAACCTTAAAACTACACACTATGTACGGGTCAATCACCGTACAATAGGTCAGACATAAGTCGAGTCAGCATACTTGCGCCAACGCGACGTATACCTCGATCGTTTGTATATTACCTAGCATATTAATTTAGTTCGCAATTTGTCATCATACCGAGCGCGACTCATTCTCATCCTATTAGTTTTAATTCACCTATTTTATAGTACTAAAATACAGTTATCTTTTAATCTTTTATCCTAGTTTATCTTTATCTCAACCCCATCCAGAAACATTGGTCCTTCGACAAGGTTGCGTTGCGTCGGGACCCTTAAGCGTGTGCTTATAAACTGTGCTGTGTAGGTACGTGTCTCGCGAAACGTAAGAACCGCACTTTGGACTACAGTTCGTGTACCTGTAACCGCGTGTGTGTACTTAGTTCACATCTCGTTGATCCTAATTGACCGCGGCATCCCGGAAAGGTGCCACAGTAGGGTAAAATTGGGGCTTCTGCATCACTTGCTCTCGCGTCGCCGCTCGAGCTGCGTGATACAGAAGCCCCAATTTTACAATCGAGATCGATTAATATAAATGTGATCTGCATCACTCAGAACAAAGTGAGCTGACGCAGACGCTCCCAATAATACCGTTGTTATCTGCGATCCGTCTGATTCACGATATAATATTGTATTTCATTCACCGACATATCATTGTAGTAGCAATGCAATGGGACAACTTACTGTCGTTTCTAGTTTGAGATGCTAATGTAACAACATTCTCAAGTTAGACTGCTGTGTTCAGTCGACGCGATCAGTCCGATCGGTTGTTGTGTGTATCATAATCTGGTATGGTGTCGAACTGACATAGCCAAGCAAAAATTATCGCGCGCACTTAAATAAGTACAATAAACAACAATATCATGTTCGATCACGGCACATCGTTGCATCGAAACGATTTGGTGCACATCTTGTACTAATGAATGCATAGGCCTTCCGTATAATGAGAGGTTAGCTTTTACTAGCAACTATAACTCAATAATAGAGTTGTGGACACTACCACAATGCAACAATATAGCTGAGTGTGCACATCAAGTGCACATATTTGTCACAGACTAATCTTATGCCTTGCAATGTTTTCTTTTATATGTAATACGTTTTCTGTGTCTGTGACAAATAAATAGTTTTTCTCTTTCTTTCTTTCTTAGTAAGTAGCCAACAGTAGGTATTATGGAGACATAATAATTGCTTATAATACAAAAAAAAATAAAGTAAAAAAAACATAAAAACAAAATCCAAACTGGAACAATACTCATTTGTTCCGTGCGGGAATCGAACCCGCAACACGTTGGTGCATTAGTTGCTGCGTCTATTAAACCTACTATTTACATTGTGATGCGAGTCATACTCTTAGCCAATGCGCCAAACGTGTCGTCAAAGATGTGATAAAATATTGGACCACTTTGTCTTAACATGACGTGTATAGAATTATCCAAGATAATCAATAACTCAGTACAAACGTTTATTTTTTATAATTACGATAGTAAAATCTTCTAATATATAATATATTAAGTAGTAGACAATTAGGATTCTTGATGGATGATTTATATATCTTAGTATAAATAGCACTTTAAAATACAATAAATGTTAGATTAGGAATCACTTATTTCTTATAAGATTATTTAATTACTCTTTTAATAATAATAATTATGCATGTCATTTTCATCTACTACAGGCATTCAATCCAGCAAACCTGCCGTCTTTCTGATTTAGTCAAATCGTAAAAAGGAAATGGTGGTTTGATTAAAAACACTTGTAGGTTTTTATTACACCATACAGCTATTTCTTTTAGTATAAATTCATTTGCTTACTGCATCACTCACCTCGCTTCGCTCCGTTCGCAATGCAGAGCGCCCCAAAAATCACACTACTAACATGATCTGCGATACGGACGGTTGGCATTAGAAGTATAATATTATTTTATTCATCGATGCATCGTAATACTGGTAGCATAGTAACAATGTTTTTACTTGGGATGACATAATATAAACAACATTCTCAAGTTCGTTCGACGCGCTCAGTGCGGCTCGGGCACAGCGATGCATTCATAATAATTTATATGTAGGTAGGTACATACTGTTATCTTTGCACAGCTCGTTGATAATTTTAATGAATGAATGCAAAATCTTAACAATGTTGAAAGTAGGATCGGGTGGCTCCCGGGTTCGATTCCCGGGTCGGCCAAAGTGTTATTGGGTTTTTCTGTTAGGAAATTCTCAGTAACAGCATGAAGTCTAGAAATGTGCCCGGTACGGCAATAGGCTCGCCTCCCTATTACGTGGGACTTAAATATATCTGGCGAAAAGTGGGTGTAGTAATACACCTTTGCCTACCTCTTCAGGGTTACAGGCATAAGACTATGAATGTATGTACTTATGAATTATATAATTGTTTTATCCACAACTAGCTTTTGCCTCTGACTTCGTCTACATGGAACTTGAACCCACGGTCACTCGGATTCCAGGTGATGCGGACGTATCGAGATAAAGCAGATTGACTGCACGTGTAGTGTTCGATCGATTAATATAAATGTGTTCTGACTTCTGCGTCACTCAACTCGCTTCGCTCGTTTCGCGACGCAGACGCCTCCAATAATACCTACTTTTGTTATCTGCGATCCGTTTTATTCACGATATAGATTATTAACATTATGTTTTCAGCTTAGAATAACAACACCTATTCTAAGGTTTTCAGGTTAGGAATTTAACTCCTTGTCTTAGTGACCAATGTAACTGTTCTCTTTGCTGAGTTTTTTATTGTACTTATGAATGTGTATCAATTCATGTAATATTCCAATCATAGTATATATTAAAACTAAATGGGTATTTTAGTGAGTATAGGAAACGATTAAGTAAAATGAAACAATCCATATTGTATCTTTTTTTAAAAGTTTATTATCAAAGCACCATTTTTTTAAGCACATAACATTTTTAATGCACATATTGAGTCATGATAGATACAATTGTACAAATCTCCGGAATATTTATAGCGATCATATAGGGTTAACAAATTAGGACAACCTTTATCTTCTAAATTAATTACATTAACACTATTTAAAATATTTTTCAACCATGACACTTTTTCAAGACCTTTAACGAAAACAGACTTATCTTTTAAGATATCTAAAACTAAATATTGATAATTTGAGTAAGGTATAAATCCTTCGCTCCAGTATATTTTTCTATTACGCTCAATCCAGCAAACTTGTTGTCTTTCCGATTTGGTCAAATCGTAAAAAGGAAATGGCGGTTTGATTAAAAACACTTGCAGGCTTTGATTACACCATATAGCAATTTCTTTTATTATAAATTCATTTGCTTCTGTTTTAAAGCCTTGGATGTCTACAATAGCAGTCATGATAATCTACGCACGATGTTGCTCAGAGGTTTGTATTCCACAAGTCGGTCGTTTATAATCAGTTGTCTTATCTGGTATTTGTGTTGAACATTCAAATTCCAATCTTACATCCACTGGACCAGTTTTTAAACTATCGTTTTGCCTCGAGCAGTCTAAGATGAAGACTGGGGCCTTTTCTTTGAAATCCTGCAGATCAAGCAACGGTTCTACCGGAGAGTTGTAATACGACTGGCGAAATTTCACATACATTTCATATAATATACTATATTTGTTCTCACAAAACTTTAAAGATAAAGACTCATAAGGATAATATTGCGAATTTAAAAAGAGCGTAACATTTGTCACCTCACAATGATCAAATACCGAACTGTCTTTAGTTCTATAATTTTTTCTATTAGTTTGCAAGCAAAAAATGACATACCGAGGCTTTTCTAATTGAGAAGCAGTCTTTACTGACCAAGAATGCTTTGTGGTTTTAGGTGGTAAAGGATACTCATATAAATCCCGATTTCTAAATGCCATCTGAATAGGTTTATCTCTTTCTAAGTGCTTTAAAAGTATTTAACGTTCTCGATCGGAAACTTTTATATGTGGTACTCTCCATTGAATTCTCTGTATTTCTATTTGAAGCTGAACGACTTCATCAGTAAGAATAATACTATTTAAGTTAGAATTACTCCTATTCAATATAAGTTCGTGTTTACAATTTATCACAATTTTATTGTAATCCTCTGCAAACCCTAAAATCTTATTTAAGGGCACCACAACGCTAAAATGTCCATCACTTTGGAAACCGTTTAAATTCCAACCCCATAATGCAGAAACTTTACTTTCTGCTTCATTAAATGAGATGTATGACTTTATTGTTGATGTTATTCCAGATTTTTTTATACGGTCTATTTCAATTCCATTCATTTCGTACCTGATGTCTTGGAACAAGTACATAACAGGGTTATTAGTAAACGTAACAGCTTTCTTGATCTGATGCCCATCCTTACCGAACAGCTTTGCTTGACCTTCGATGTAGATGGAACTGGCTGATGGTAGCACGTATATATCTTGCTGGTGTATGGGGATTCTGATTTCATCGTTTTCTCTAAAACTGTTATTGTAGGGATTGTATGAATGCATTTCATAACTTTCGATCGAACTATCAAAGTGTGGTAAGTCGGTAATCTGTAGTATACTCATACTTTAAACCCTAAAGCTTTAAGAAAATCTTTATTTGATTTAGTCAATTTCTTCACGTTTTTCTTACGTCTGTGCACCTTTATGGTTGTTGACGGAATAGGACGTTTTATTTTCACTGAAGGGTTTTTATAATATACTATCATTTTGCTTTTCTTAAATGAAGACGTAATTGAATATTTTCTTCACCAAAGTCAATACGGTAACCAAACTGATCTACAATCCTAACAGATATGGATGAAATTATATTTTTGTTAACTGAAAAGTAAATAACGTTCTGAGGTATTTCTATGTAGCCGTGACTTGGAGCAGTATCAGATATAAATTCATGAATAAAATGAGTCGGTAATCCGTTGCAGTATGAACCGTGTACAAGATCACATTCAATTCTGATAACAGCTGTTAAACTGCTGTTATTAACGGGCACATTCGGTCTTGTTTTTAATACTGAAAAGTATAGTAAACCGCACTCGTACTGATCAGATAAATGAAGAGGTGGTTGAAAATACGAAATCAGTTCCGATTTATTTCCAGAGATGGTAACCGTAGTAGACATGCTTGCATACTGAACTCTTTTAGATGATCCTTTTTATTTTATTTCATGATTATACCAAAAATTCTTTAAGAAATTTAAACATAAATGTCCACAATTGAAGGGGTGATCACGTTGTATATTTTCATATTTATATTGAATGTTAGAACCTACATATTTTATAAATTCCTTCGGAGGTTTAAGATTTCCATAACTGTCAAAATACTCAACATAATCATTATATTTTGCATAGGCTACCCAATGAGAACCAGGATTTTTTGAACTATCCAAATTAATAACTCCACATTCTTTTTTATAAGGACATTTAGGGAGCTCATCTCTCATAAAGACACCTCTAAAATAAGGAATTCTATTCCCGTACTTTAAAATGTCAAAGTTAGTTATGGCCCGTTTGGGTAGCCAATATCTTAGTTTTTTTCTTTTGATACGAAAATTCCAAGGCCGCCTTTATGTGGTTTAAGGTGTAGTCCTTTCCCAATACATAGAGCTTCCATTTTTTCATTATGTCTTCTCGATTCTTCATACAGCTTTTTAGCCATTTTGAATTTATTTATGGTTTTAGCAATACCAGCTGCACCGCCTGCTAAAGCTCCCGCAGCTGATAATCCCGCAAAAATAGGAATCAAAGGTAATACTCCCCCAGTTTTTGGAATAGGAATCACGCGAGGGAGCTTAATCGATGAATCATCAGCCAATTCTCTAGTAGCGGCAATAGCTAATTCTATTGCCATTTTCTTGCTCTTAGGTTTTAATTTTTTGATATGCCTTTTTGCTTTTGTAATAACAGATTTTAATTTACTTTTTAACCCTTTTCCAGGTGTAATTTTTGGAGAAGGCTTTTTGTCCAAACCAGAACCAGTTTTAATTTTTGCTGACATAGCCTTACTTACTAAGCGTGCCGCGAGTTTTTCAGCTATACTGGCATCGGAAGCAACCGCTCGCTCTTTCGCCATTTTTAACAAAATTAAATCAGATCCTTTAAGTTTGATGACTTGTGATATGCAATATCGTGATCTTTGCAGTATTCGTCCAACTTATTTACGCCGTTATCTCCTTTTGTTAGTCTTCTTATTAATTTAGTACCTGGGCCACAGTAATTATATCCTGGTAAGTGTAATTCAAATGGTAAATTATTAATAAGCCAATTGACACATTATAAGACTGATGATTCCGGTTTAAATACTTTAATAAATAGTTATGTGATTCGAGTTTGTTAACGTTATTTTATTTATAATATTACATTCGATTTATCAATCCAACTGCTTTCAGCTGAAGACAAACCTAACCATTTTACTAAAACCCTGTTACCTTTTCTTGGAAGAAACTTTCTCGACTAGATATATATTGGGATGTTTTGTTTTTTGAAGTTCTTGTGAATAAAATGCTCCTAAAATAGGCAGACCTCTGATAGTGTCTTCAATTAAGTAAGTTATAGGAGTTGTATTTTGTATTTTACGAATTTTAAATATTTTTGTTGACCAGTTGGGAGTATAACCTTTTTCAAATGTACCTTTGTATTTACTGATACGCACATAATCACCTACTTTGTACTTGCTTTTTAAATTATCATTTTTTGGCAACTTTAAATACCTTTCTAATATCAGTTTTTTATTCATATTGTTCACATTAGCAGGGATTTCATTAATAGTGCGATGGTGAGTGTGATTGTATTTGTAAATAACATCATTGAGGGTATTATTTACCCAATTGTAATTGCCTTTTAAACTAAATTCCTTATAGATTTTAGATTTCAATGTTCTGATAAATCGTTCGACTATTGAAGCTTTTTTTTGTTGAGAAGGTTGAATAATGGTTAATATGAAACGATTTCATAAGCTTCTGAAATTTGTTATTATAAAATTCTGTTTCATTATCGGTTTGCAGATTTTTAGGAACACGCCCTTTATCCAACAAAGTTTTGAAAGAGTTATACACATCTTCTTTGCTTTTACTTCTCATAGGAAAGGCCCAAGCATATTTCGAAAATGAATCAATAACGGTAAGAATATATCTATAATTTTTATTTTCTTTTGAAATTGATTGCAAATCAATTAAGTCTGCTTGCCACAAGTCATCTATATCTCTCATTACAACATGTCTTCGCGGGTAGTTCACTCTCGCATTTTTATGAATTTCGTTTACCACGTCAGCTTTGCTCATGTTCACAACTCAGTAGGTATGTTTGTCTCGAATTCTGCTATAATACTGAATAAAAAGCATATTATTAGGACTATTTATTATTTAATTATGTCAGCTTCTTTTAACTCTTCGATTATTGATAAAATTTCATTATCATGATTTGTATTACCAGCATCTCGGGAAGCAATTAATAGTTTCAATCTTTCAACCAGTTCGTTAGGATCGTCCCAATATACCAAGTCAGTGCTATTTTTGTATTTCTTTAACGTTGGTAAACTTCCTCCAAATTTAGTGACAATATTATTGTTTGACGATTCAGAAAACAATGGTTTGATTATTTCACGATATTTTATACCTTTATCGCCTCTTATTTGCCCATTAGGATTGAAATCTCTCTTATGTGCATTTGTATAATGCAACATATCTTTATAGACAAGTTTATCTTTGCTCGATATTTGTTTCAAATCAGGTTTTCTTCGAAGTAAAAGTTCTTTTAAACCAGGGGTTAAATTGAAGCTTTTGTCACCAACTTTAATTAAAATGGTATTATCATTATTTGCACTATCTATTTTAGAAAACGAAACTATTGAATTACCCATTAATATTTTTTTGTTTTCACTCCTTATCCCAAATGGTATGTTTAGGTCATAAATATCATGGATATCACGACCCTCTAATGATATTTCTAAATCATCCGGTAATTCCGTCTGGGGAGGCTTTTAAACGTTCAGTACAGAATTCAGTTCTGGGTCATAGCATTCTTCAAACTTAGTAGATGAGCTAGTATTAATGTCACCTAATTCCACGTCTTCAAAATTAGAGTGTGTATTCTCAAAATTTTGTATTTTTTCTAATGTTTTATTTGAATCAACTAGAGTTTTAAGGGGATCTGTGACAGGTTTTAACATTTTTTCAAGTGATAAGTTCGTAGAGTGTTCCTGGTTTTTCATTTGTTTTATTTTATTCTTTATGGAGTCTACAGGCTTCATTAATTCTATATTAATATTTTTCTCCATGTTATACTTATTAACAACTGTATTCAGCTAAAGAACAAATTATACTGAATTTGATTTGCCATGTTAATTACTTATATATATATACATATAAACAGTCAGTCAAATTTAAAAAACATATCAAAGTTCTGTCTGTACCTTCCATTATTTAATGATGATTCTTTATTAATAAGTAGAAAATTATAAGGTTTACTCCAAACAGTTTGACAAATATTTCTAAACTCTTTCCACTGTAAATCAGAAGTAACATGCTCTTCATAAATATGTTTTAAATTCACATCATCTTGTTTGAATATAATAAGAAAATTCACATTGTCACGCAACAGTTGTTTTGGAATTTTGGAATAGGTTTGAGATAAATAGAAACAATCTATTTGTTTATGTCTACCCATACAAAAATAATTGCGAATATTAACTTGATTTTCACACGCAACATCATCAAAAATAAACACAGAATTTGTTAAAGCTTCACTCGGAGAAATTACCTCTTTATCATCGCTAAATTTGTAGAAGTTAATCTGCGAGACTCTTCCTAATACTTCACTCAAGAAACGATACTTTGGTTGAAATGAAGTTTTGGAATAAAGATAAAGATTTTTAAATTTTAGACCATTTTCATGTAACAACAAACTAATCATAACGTTTGTTTTACCACAGTTCGATGGACCGCACATTATACATCGAATCGTATTCGGTAATAAAGGACTATGTCTGATCTGGTGAGAAGTTTCATTTAAATCTATATTATTAATTTTCAAAGATATGGGTTGCTTGATCAACTTCATTTTGACAATTACTGTAATGAATGTCTAACACGCATATTTATAGGTAGCTATAACTTTAACACTAAATTAGATATACATATCATAAAGTATAAATAACAGCATTTAACATGTTTGAACAGGTCTAGGAAGTTAGGAATTTTGTATTCTCGTATTACAATATTATATTTTTAATAATTGATTTAATTTGGTATTGAATATCATACAGATTTAAAATTGCATTCCTTATTTCATTATGCTGTCATAGTCAGCCGAAACAGGACCTGTTGCTAGCAGAGAAATCGAGTTTTATTGGTAAGTACGTTTTTAATGTTATTAGTTATTACAATATTATATTATATTATTATATGAATAATTAGATATCTTACTTTAGTTTTATTTTCAGAATCATGTCATACAGCCCCAGCATTCTCAACATTGGAGGACTTAACAGATTTGTATTTGATAATGTTGATTCTCAAATCCCAAGTCCTTTGGACGAAGTTGACCAGACAGAAATACAAGAGGTTAGTAAATATTATTTTATTCCTCATAGTTAAATTCATATAGTTATGAACTTTTCATTTATATTTTTTATGTTATTATATTGCAGGACAAAGCTTTGACAGAGAATGGTAGACAGTTAAAAAACAAGCCATTTTTTTACTCTCAAGGAAATTATGAATGTTTTGAAAAGCATCGGAACAAATCCTCTGATCAGGTAAGCACTACATAAAATGTATTTATGTTTATAAACATTTATTGTGCGCGTCCACATTATTATATATTTATGTGTGATTTATTTTTTTACAGGTTACTAGCCCATATTTCTCCACTCAAGACGATGGCATAACATACATTGAACCAAACTTTTCTACACAGTCAAAAAAATTGTCACCGTCTAAAAAGCGCCAAAGTTTATTAACGTCATCGGCAAATTCGTACATTGTTCGAAGAAATCGTCCTAAGCAAGGACGTCTTCTAATTAAAATAGATATTCGTGAATTAGATTATGTAGACAAAAATAAAAAAAACGAGGCTTGCTTAAGTGCACAATATGTGGTTGAGGAGCCTTATGATGATGTAATGGATATCACAGAGACATTAATAAAAAAAATAAGTAAGAAATTGTGTGATACTGAGTAGTCTTAAGATAATGTTTTTATTATTTAAGTTTAGTTGTATTTCTAAAAATAAATAAATGTTATCTTTTTAAAAATGTGTAATTGTTATGAGTCAATGTTTGTATGCATGCTTTATATTTATGTAAAAATTAAATAAATGTTGTGGCTGAATTTAGTAGCTCAGTACCGAATTGTGGAATACAAACCTCTAAGCAACATCGTGCGTAGGCTATCATGACGGCCATTGTTGACGTTCAAGGCTTTAAAACAGAAGCAAATGAATTTATACTAAAAGAAATAGCTGTATGGTGTAGTAAAAAACCTACAAGTGTTTTTAATCCAACCACCATTTCCTTTTTACGATTTGACTAAATCAGAAAGACGGCAGGTTTGCTGGTTTGAACGTAACAGAAAAATATACTGGGTTGAAGGATTTATACCTTACTCAAATTATCAATATTTAATTGCAGATGTTTTAAAAGATAAGTGTATTTACGTTAAAGGTCTTGAAAAAATGTTATGGTTGAAGGATATTTTAAATACTAATAATTTAATTAATTTAGAAGATAAATGTTGTCCTAATTTGTTATGTTTATATGATCGCTATAAGTGTTCTGAAGATTTGTACAATTGTATTTATCATGACTCAATATGTGCTTTAAAAATGTTTTGTGTTTAAAAAAATGGTGCATTGATAATAAACTTTTTTTAAATTGATAATATACATTGTTTTATTTTACTTAATAGTTTCCTAGACTCATTAACATATCCATTTATTTTTTAAATTGATAACATGATTACATTGATATTACATGGAGTGAGGAATTCATTAGGTACACACATTCATAATAAAAACTCACTAAAAGTAACGCTACCATTGATCACTAAATAATTGCTAAATTTAAAAAAATATGTTAACTATAACGGTATGGTATTACTGGGCACTCTGAGTTATGCAGAACACATTAATATGAATCGACCTCGATTGTAAAATTGGGGCTTCTGTATCACGCAGCTCGAGCGGCGACGCGAGAGCAAGTGATGCAGAAGCCCCAATTTTACCCTACTTGCCACTGTCGTATCATCTGACCCCGGCGCAAGACAGAGCGCCACACCACCTCACCTCGTGCTTGCTTCGCGTTATCCCAGAAACACAAGGTTACCCCACGCATATTCTGGCAGCCCTGGTAAGAAGAAAGTAGCTGCATCACCTGTTATCCCGGAGGAGTCTTATATCTCAAGTAAGGTCTCTTTTATAATCTTAATAATGGCGAAAATGGAAGACATTTTAGCTACTCAACAGCAACTCATTGAAGCCGTAGATAGGCTCTACGCTAACTTTAAGAAAGATGCAGCGGATAGAAAGACGTCAGACTATTTACGTCGTAGATTGGATACTCTAGAACAATACTTAACAGAGTTTCACAACAATCACATGAATCTTTTATCTTTTGGTGATCAATCCCATTCGTATTTTAGTACAAATCAATACGATTTGCTTAAGCAGAAGTATAGTAATATTAAAACTGCTATCGAAAACTACAAGCCTAGTAGGCCGCATACCCCTACTGAGTTGAAACCTCCTACTTTTGTAGCACCTTCTAAGTCTCAAACCCCAACCCTCTCACCTCAGAACGTCACGATTAGTGAAACCTCGACCTCAACCAAATCCGATGATCTCTTTAGGCAACAAGCTACCAACTTCAAGGCGTTTTTGAGAACTGCGTCAAATATCGACCTCGATCTTGTTTCGGAAAAGTGGGAGTTTGAAGACATCTTAAAGACGTTAGAAGTACGTTGGACTGCTATAGATTCCTTACATTGGAAACTAGACAATGAATTAGGTGGTTCAAACAGTCAGTACGAAGAGCAATTTACTCACTACGAGAAACATTATAATAAGATTAAGAGAGATATTAATAAGAAGATGTGGTCCGTTGCTCATATTGAAAAGTCTACCCCTAAAATTGAGATTGCCACCTTTGACGGAAATTATAATAAATGGGTTTCGTTTAAGGATCTTTTTACGGAAACGGTGCATAACAATCCATCTTTATCAAATGCGCAAAGAATGCAGTTCCTTAAAAGTAAGATTAGAGGCGAGCCCGAGAAATTGATTCAGCATCTTCCCATTAGCTCTGATAATTATCATGTTTGTTGGAATATCCTCAACCATCGCTACGACAATAAGCGAGTGATCTTTACATCTCACTTCAATAATCTCATGAATATCCCTGTAAATCAACAACAATCATCTAATCATCTGAAACGCATCCATGATACTACATACGAGAGCGTAAATGCTATCAAAAACCTAGGAGTCGATGCTTCCTCGTGGGACCCCTTCCTCGTATGTATATTATCTCAAAAACTTGACCCAGACACCTTTGACGATTATCTTCAATCTCTAAAATCTCCGAGAGACCTGCCCGTGTTGGATGATTTTCTCCGTTTCTTAGAAACGAAGTTTATGACGCTGGAATCTTCGCGTAAGAAAGTAGAAAATTCTATGCAGAAAGCATCTTCATCCCGTGATAATAATATTCAAAATCAATCTTCATCTTCTAAATATTCTAATAATAAATTTAAACGTAATTATAACATGCACAAAGGTACGTATTCTACAAATCAGGTCATTTCGCAATCGTCAAAGTCCAATAACATCGGTCACGAAAAACGCAAGCTGTGTCCAATTTGTAATACGAATGATCACCGTATTCATACGTGCCAAAAATTATTGAAAATGCAACCTTATGCACGAAGAAATGCAATTGCTAATTTGAACCTTTGTGTCAACTGTCTACATTATCATGAAGGTAAAAAATGTCTGTCTGAGGTAAAGTGCAAGGAATGCAACAAAGATCATAACACTCTGTTACATGAATCTTTTGTATCAAGAATGACGGCTTCGGATGCATCTCGATCTGGGTCGAATGCTAACGTCGTTACGAAATGTTCATCCCAGCAACAAGAAAGTAACACTGTCGCGTCCCTACAAAATCATCCTTCGCAAATTTTGCTTGCTACTGCGATCGTCAACGTACAAGCGGCTGACGGATCATCCCACAGGATGAGAGTCCTTTTAGACCAAGGCTCTCAAACTTCAATCATAAGAGAAAGCGCAGCTCAGTTGTTGAAGTTACCCTGACAGAAATGTAACGGTTATATCTCTGGAATTGGTAATAAAGAAAATAATTGTAAAGGCATGATGCACATTACATGTTCCTCGTTAATAAATGATTTTACATTCGAAACGGATGTATTTATCATGAATAAGCTTGTTAACAATCTACCTAGTTATAATTTACCTAAGCCGGAATGGCCTGCCCTAAATCAAATTAAGTTAGCTGATCCCGAATTTTACAAAAGCAAGCCTATTGACATCCTATTTGGTGCTGACATTTACTCCGCTATCTTAATGGATGGTATTTGCCGCCCGAGAGGAAAGTTACCAATCGCTCAGCAAACTCAGCTGGGATGGATCCTTAGCGGTAATTGCCAGGCCTTCCAGTGCAATGTCGTTTTGAATAACATCGAAGATATTCAGCAGTTTTGGGAGATGGAGGATATTCACGAACCCCTAGCAATATCCGAAGAAGACTAAAAATGCATTGACTTGTTCCAATCTACAACCTCTAGACGTGAGGATGGCAGCTACGTTGTCAAAATACCTTTTAAAGAAAATTTTGAGGCTAAATTAGGCGAGTCTAGAACAAAATCTATGACACAATTTTTTCAAATAGAGAAGAAGTTGAAAAAGCAACCCGATTTGGCACGTGACTATAAATTGTTTATATCGGAGTACATAGAGCTCGGTCATATGATCCCCGTTACGTCACATACTGACGTAACTAAAAAAACTAAATGTTTCGAAATATTTGGCTACATCCTGATCACCAAAAGTTCCACAAAATTATTTGGAGAAGTCATCAATCTCAACCTCTACAAGAATTCCAGCTAGCCACCGTCACTTATGGCACTAAGGCTGCACCCTTTTTGGCCATGATGACACTAAGGCAACTAGCTCAAGATGAAAAACCGTTCTATCCCGACAGTTGTGCAACTCAAATCTTAGAGAATTCCTTTTATATGGATGATTTGATCCATGGCTGTCACTCGGAGGTTGCTGCGAGGTAGCTCAAGGCAGAGATGATAAATCTTCTTAAGTCAGGTGGACTTAATCTCAGAAAGTGGCGTTCTAACTTACCTGAAATCTCGGATAACCACAATGATTCTAAAAGTCAAGATTTTGATTTTAAACAGCCGGAGTCTACAAAAACATTAGGGCTTCGCTGGGACCCCACAAGTGACATCTTTTTCTTTCAACCCTTTGATTTTACCTCTGAAACAATCCCTACTAAAAGAAAATTCCTGTCTAATATATCTAAGATCTTTGACCCCTTAGGCTGGCTATCACCAGTCACAATAAAACTCAAGATTTTGTTCCAAGAATCCTGGAAATCAGACCTAGGATGGGACCAACCCATTTCTCAAGATATCGCCTCAGATTGGACCAAGATAAATGCTGAACTTCCTTATATATCCCAATTTAAAATACCTCGATGGATCCAATCTCAAGAAAACGATATCCTAGAACTGCATGGATTTTGCGACGCTAGTACTAAAGCCTATGCGTGTGTTGTGTACTGTAAAATTCGAAGACACAATACCACTCATGTGACCCTTGTTGCCGCTAAGTCTAGAGTTATACCCCTGAAAAAGAATCATTCCATACCCCGTTTGGAACTTTGCGGCGCTCTTTTGTTAGTGAAACTCCTAGCAAAGGTTATCTCATCCCTAACTAACTTCCAAGTGCATACTTTCGGCTGGATTGATTCCATGGCAGTACTAGGATGGATTAACGGACAACCAGAGAAATGGAAGCCCTTTGTAGCCAATCGAGTAAGACAGATATGCGATGTAATCCCTAAAGACAGGTGGCGATATGTTAAATCGAAAGAAAATCCCGCGGATTGCGCTACCCGGAGTTTGACGGTCACACAGTTGGCTAAACATTCTCTGTGGTGGCAAGGACCCGATTGGCTGCCACGATATAACCCCGAAGAAGATAAAGAAATCCCTAATTACAGAACAGATGAGGACCTCAAAATAAAACATCTAGCTAACACCGTTATTACAATGCCTGACAATTCTATAATTAGATTGTTATTAAATAAGTACAGCACATATAAAAATGTAATACGAGTTTTAGCCTACATAAACAAATTTGTTGATATCGTTGTTTATAAACGAAGGCGTGAACCTTACCTAACTCTGCAAGATCTAAAAATAGCGAAGGAAATGATAATTAAACATGTCCAATTTGAATATTTTGCTAAAGAGCTATCCCTGCTCAAGAATGGTGAACCCCTACATAGCAAAAGCCAGATCTTAAATCTCAATCCGATATTAGATGCCAGCGGAATACTTCGCGTCGGCGGTCGACTAAAGCATTCAAACATACACCCTGACATGAAACATCCCATTATCGTCCCGAATCGATCGAAATTGGCAGATCTCATAATTGACGAATCGCACGAACTCGTATTTCATGGGGGTGCGAAAATGACCACAGGATAAGACAGAAATACTGGATACTTGGAGGGAACAGAGCTACAAAAAAGCGATTGAGGATGTATGTAAAATGCAAAAGACATAATCCTATTCTCCAACATCAACTGATGGGTGACTTACCTCCCGCCCGTTTGATCCCTAATCGACCTTTCTACCACACCGGGATAGACTATACCGGTTTCGTATTAGTTAAGACAAATAAAGGACGTGGCGTCAAAACGACCAAGGGCTACGTTGCAGTTTTTGTCTGTATGGTCACCAAAGCCCTACATTTAGAACTTGTTTCAGACCTTTCAGCGTCTACTTTCATTGCCGCACTTAGAAGAATGGCAGCAAGAAGAGGAGTTCCTGGACACATCTACAGCGACCAGGAAACTAACTTCGTAGGCGCCAACAAGATTCTAACACAAGAATTCGCTGAAATATCAGAAATTCTATCGACCCCGGAAATTGTCTACACGGCCTCTGAAATGAATATAGAATGGCATTTCAATGCACCCTCGTGGCCGTCGGCTGGCAGTCTTTGGGAAGCTGCTGTGAAAAGCTTAAAACATCATCTGAAACGTGTCGTTGGTGAGCAAAAGCTCACCTACGAAGAATACAGCACCTTGCTATCCCAACTAGAAGCTTGTTTGAACTCCAGGCCACTCTGTCCGTTGACAGAAGATCCCGAAGACATTGACTTTTTGACCCCGGCTCACTTTTTAGCAAGCGGGCCCAACTTGACGATCTTCGAAACCGAACGTGACCTCAGAACTCGTTGGCATTTAACCCAGAAAATCTACCAAGATATTTGGGCAAGGTGGAAGAATGAATATCTCTCCCAACTATCCATAAGAGCGAAGTGGAAACAACCTCAAAAGGATCTCGATCTCGACGACATAGTTGTCATAAAGGATGAAAACCTCCCACCAGGAAAATGGGCCATGGGTCGCGTAATAGAGCTTCATCCTGGCAGCGACGGGCGTGTGAGAGTCGTTACGCTTAACGTCCAGTTGTCAAGCTATCTCTTTTGCCAACCAAGAAAAATTATGAAAAACCTGCTCGTAAGAAAATGGATGACAAGGTGCCTAAAAGTAAAACAGCTAACAGCATGTCTTTGTCAGCTGTTGTCTTATCCCTGACCCTCTTCTTTCTGTCAATACTTGCACCTGCCGAAGCATCCTACAACTTCACCCCGCTAAAAAACAATAGCGTATATTTGACAAAATATCTAACATGCATCTTATTAGAGACGATTGGTGCTTAATTGTTTATTATGATACTTATCCCTATAAAGAAGGCATATCGGCACTTGCAAAGTATATAAATTATCTTGAAACAATATGCGCCGCTATCAGATCACAAACACCTTGCGACAGTATTATGTTACAACTCGGGCACGAGTTCGACGAATTAAAACGATATAATAATATTGTTACAATGAATGACTCATTTGTAACTGGAGAGAGGCGGCAGCGGCGCGGCCTGATTGACGGAGTAGGCTATGTTGCTAATAGTTTGTTTGGAGTGCTTGATCAGCGATTTGCCGAGAAATATGAGAAGGACATCGATCTCCTAAAACAGAATGAAAACCATTTGTTTAACCTGTGGAAAAACCAAACCTCGGTTGTGGAAGCGAAATTAAATCTCATAAAAAGGATGGAAAACACTATTAGCAAGCAGCATAAACTGATAAATCAAAGGATTTTGAACCTCGAACAATCGACCATTGATCTCACCCAAAAGGTACAAAACATATCAATCACTACAGATTTTTTAACCTCGGCATTTACTGCTACCAACTTGCTGTATAGTCTTCGGAGAATATAAGATTCGATCCTGGATACTGTGACAGATATTTACAATGGCAAATTGGACTTTCATTTGTTATCCCCAAAGCAGTTGCGATCCGAATTAAGCACAATATCTGCTCAAATACCCCAAGATCTGGCTGTTCCTGTCGACAACTTTCGTTTAATCGACCTGTACAGCTTACTGAAAGTGCGAGCCAACTATGCTAAAAAATACCTGATTATAGAAATAAGAATACCTCTGATTGAACGAGACCTTTACGAAATCTTCAATCTTATCTCGATCCCACGCATCTCGAACGACAAAATGATACACGTTGAGACTACCTCAAGGTTCGCTGCAATCAACGTTAGAAAGGATTCGTATGTTACCATCTCGGAAACGGAACTGCAGTCATGTCTGAGACCGAACCCAGATATGATAATGTGCCACATTAGAAAACCTATCCATTCTATGCAAGACGATCATAGCCTATGTGAAAAGAATCCAGGTAAAAGGACTTGCAAAGCCGTTACTTCACCTTGTGAGAATGACTGGAAGGAGCTGTCCTCGGAGAACGAATCCTATTACTTTTGTTGCAATGAATGCCGTATGAAACTTTTCTGTGAGGAGCAGATAACCACCCTGAAGCTGTCGGCCGCTGGTCTGTTACGCGTTGGAGAAGGTTGTCATATAAAGACAGAAAGCTCCCTTGTATATTCCAGTAGAAGGATGTCTAACCAGATCAGAACAGCTTTTAAAGTTGATGCGCCGAAGATATCTCCCATAAACCATATCTTCAACATCTCTATACCTGAATCAATGAAGGAAATAGATCCTAACAACTCCGAAAACTTACAACAATTTGAGGCTATAAAGAAAAATATTGAAATCATGAAACAGAGAGAACCCTTGAGCGACAAACTGTCATAGCATGATGTCCACCACTACGCTGTTACATATACTCTGTTATTTGGAATCCTGTTGGCTGCTATATTCTATTGCTGGAGGAAGTGGAGGCACAGAACCCAACAAGCAACTGGCGCAGCGACTACCGTGGAGACGGCGCCGCCGGTAGCGCCCGCAACAACCGCAGCGGTCGCACTGCCGACCCCTAGATGCGTTACGGAACGTGTTGTGAATGTGTGTGAGGCTAGGGCAAAAGGGCATTTTAGTAAACCAGTGAATCGTGATCCCAAACTAGTAGTGCAATCTAGTGAGTGCTTACAAAAGGAAGATAGAGCTTCCTCGCCAGTTTTTCGCGTGTTCTCTGTGCCAGACTTGCGTTATGATTCTTTGTAAACTATTTTTATCATAATGTTTTACCTTTTAGTTCAATCTACTTATATTTAATTTTCTACTAACCCAATGACATGTAATCATTTATTATTTAATGTCTAACTACATTGTCTTCCTCCTAGTGTTACTTTCACCTCCATTTATCTTAAGATCTACTAAACTCATCTCTCCCCCGGGAGCATGTACGGGTCAATCACCGTACAATAGGTCAGACATAAGTCGAGTCAGCATACTTGCGCCAACACGACGTATACCTCGATCGTTTGTATATTACCTAGCATATTAATTTAGTACGCAATTTGTCATCATACCGAGCGCGACTCATTCTCATCCTATTAGTTTTAATTCACCTATTTTATAGTACTAAAATACAGTTATCTTTTAATCTTTTATCCTAGTTTATCTCAACCCCATCCAGAAACACACTACATACAGCGCAGCTATTAACCCAGTACTTATTTACCTACTCTTGAATTTCTGGTAAAGCTTTTACATAGTTGTATTTATTATTATGCAATCCTTGCAGTTATGTATGTAAAACGGAAAATACAAAGTAAAGCCATACTCGGTCACCTTCGTTTAATTCCTTTTAAGGCTCCATCCACATTCAAATATCGCAGTAGTCCGCATTGGAGGATGTCGACGCGGTTCTACCAAGTAACGAATGCTGTCTGACGGCGATTTTAAAGCGGGTGTGCATGATTCTGTCGATTGTATAAATGTACTCGATTGGTCATGTCCCGGTTTTCAGAAATGTGTCAGCAGTGACAGCTAAACGAGTTTCCAGTGTTGCGTACTTGTGTGCGTGTCACTTGTGCGTATGTGCACTGTGGCGTATGACGTAGGGCGGATTGCGAATAAATAATACGTTATGTGTGACAACGCACCACGCACGCGGCACCACTTTTTTATTCGCAATTCGGTTTGTTTTTGTTCGACGGATAACGTTAGGCCATTGTGTTTGCAGCTGAACGTGCGTCATTTATGTAAACCGATTTTTATTTATGTAGTTATAATACCTGCCGCATAAATCGCACGAACGATAGATATAGATCGCGCGCGGCGGCTGTCGATGCACATTTCGACGACATCGCCGTCGCCTCTCTCTTCCAAAACACGAGCGGACACAATCGCGACACGTAATCGGCGCCGCGACAGTTTTGATTCATGATTTAATGGTGTCATTAATATGAGCAAATACATTAGAGTTGTTTCAGTGGGCTAATCCATAATTATCGGCGGTGTAATGTATTGCGACCGTATTTGTTTGTTACCGCGTGACTCCCGTAATTACAAATTGCGGTTCTGTTTCATACTGTTTGTCTATGTACACCTGAAATTTAAGCCGCGTGCGCCATTCGATACTCTCTAATTTAGTTCCGAACAAACATACTTACCCTAATTTACGGTCCTCGGTGCGTGTGTATTTATCACCCACACTAGGTATTATACATTCTAGTGCAGACACGACGTCTTCACAGTGGCGTGAGCTTATGATCCACTCGAGGTAATGCCGCCACGTATTATTTGTCACCGCCGCCGTCGTCTCGTCACATCATAACATTAAGGGTCGTCTGTCATCCTCACTCCAATTTTCATAGCGATATGTAACAATTCATTAACCATAGTCGTAACTTGGTCGACATTAATATTAAACTGGCCGAGCGTAATGTGTACCTATGCCCGTCATAAAATTATAATGATATATAGCTCTACAACACCGCATTTCGAGCAGTCTTTCCAGCTTAACTTTTTTACAAATTGGTCTTTAACAAACAGTGTTCCTGACCTAACAGTTTAAAATACGCCCGGGGACCGGGTTAAGCTAATTTATAATATGGCAGTAAATTATGCAATGAATTCCCGCTTGGAATTTACTCGCAGCGAATGAAAATGGTCGGTGGCCCACGAGAGATAAAGCTCACCTGAACGTTAGCGCCGCCGCCCCGCGTCGGTACGTACCTACAGTGCACACAGGACCTACAGTCAGTCAGTCGGTCGCTCTCAGTTGCGGCTGCGAAGCGCGCCATTATCTAATTTGGTGCAAATTTTATTACCTATCCTTCAATGCATTCATCAAACTAGTAAGCGGAGCTTTGCGTAAGCTGAATACTACCTCTGTTTTAGTTTTGTTGTTTAGTTGGAAAGAGTGGCCACGAGTTTTATTGCCCGTTCTTTCTCGTGGTTCTACCTATTGCATTGCGAACGTGGCATTAAATGTTAATGTAGAATCATATAGTAATTAACTTAATTTTTTGTCGTTCATAAGCGTCACTTTGTGGCCTAAATGAATAAATGATTTTTGACTTTGTTTTATGTACTCTCACCTCTTTCACTATTTGGATTGATACCTCTCAAAGAAAATCCTCTAAGGAAACTGCAAGCCTTTGTGCCGAATGAAAACTTTTCGTAGCATTATTGCTTTGTTCGTGGCACTATCTATGTATACACATAAGTGTACTATTACCGCTAGAGAAATAGTTGTGAAAGTCTAAATTGCCAATATGAACGTAACAAAGCACAATTTGAATTTTGGCCTTTGAAGACGTCCTTAATTTTGATTCCAAAGTTTTGCGTAACCACGTTTTGCGCTGGATCGTTATATCTACGCGGCGTCCACATTCCTCGCCGGAATTTATTACAAGCTTCTTGACTCGCATCTTTAGGGCTCGCTCACACGCTTTCAGTGATTTTCACACATCGACTATTTATTGATCCTAACGGCATCTTATCCTGAAAATAAACCAACAAACACCTCTTTGCTTAAATAAGTTCCATCTAGAATTCTGTCGTTGCAAAACAAACGATCACGTAGTCATGTGTAAAACCGTTGCATTCCTGTTTAATTAAAACTCGTTGTCCGGGTCTTAGTGAAGGACTTAAACAACTGTTTGTGAAGCTTACCTTCATTACCCAAGCTTTATCTATCTTAATCTATTTAAGCTCGGTAAAGAGTACATATTAAATGCCTCCGGGTAAACACAAACATAGAACATTTAGAGATAGCGGGAAGATTGATAGCCGTGTCGAAACGGTTAGATTTGTAAAAAAATAATACGAGTGGTTTATACTTCATAGATTTCCATCAGGGCGGAAACGTCCGTGCTAAAGTATCGCGTACGAAATTGCCTCGAGGAAGCTCTGAAAAAAAGGGAAAATAAGGCGACATCCACCAGCGCGGACGGTCATTACGTTAATGCGAGAATAAACTTGATTGATGATGCTGGAGCGCCTCGAGCCTCGCGCCCGAGCCGCACCGCGAGCAATAGTGGAGCACACACACGCACTCAAGTATGTTACACTGTCACGTGCTCTTGTTGTCCCTCATCTGATACTACACACTACATTTTGACTTTGTACATACTTGTCTAAGTTGGTTCATCGTCTTTCATGCTAGACATATTAATATGATATTGGAACACGTAGTAGTAATCACAAACAGAATTTTGAAAATTCACGGCTTTGGAAATTGGGCCGGTTTAATTACGAAAATGGATTCATTACCACTTTTCTACTTTCTGGCACCAATTCATATTTGGTATAACGTCCTTACAGGTAGTATGTTATTGTTACACGTGAAATAATGAAACATGTGTTGTACAAACAAAATATAGTCAAAACGCTCTACCACTATCTGCATCGTTTTACTCGTTCTAAAACCGATTTGCCATCGGAACAACAGTGAACGAACTGAGCCGCGGGCAGAACAAGCAACTAAACGAACAACTTCTTTTATTGCGATCGCGTGCAAACGCTCAATTGGCGAGCGATAAAAAACAAACGCGAGGCCTCGACACGCAGCGACACATAAAGTGCCATCAGACGCAACGTTATTAGCTGAGATGTGTTGTTACATCATAAAATAGTCAATGATCGTCGGTAACGGTGTGAATGCGTCCCAGGGTGGCCGGCATTAGTTCATGATGCACATATAGCAGTAATGGACCGGCCGTGTACTAAGCAATGGGCATCGGCTACCTGCACCGAATTTAGCTCCCACCTGCCTGTTAACGGATTATGCCGAGCCATTGTCGGGCGCCACGCTATCCACCCACAGCGCCCGATTGCAGCGGATTATTACTTGCTGAGACCTTAAGTTTAGATTAGCTAAGTGATTGTTTGGATCATCGCTGAATACGACACCATTTCAATGTAGTAGCGACTTGATTGAGATGTTATGTAACAAATATGTTTACTAATCGTCTTTGTTGGTCGTGCGGTATTGAGATTATGTTTGCGACTGACGTTTATCGCACAAATTGATATTGTTGTAAATTCTCAGTAACGATAAGGGGCAATCTAGCTATACTGGGTACCCTATCATCGATGTCGCGACCAATTAAAATAGTGGACGTTCATAATTACACGTAGAATGCAACGCTAACCTTGACGGTACACGCGTTAATTATTACACAATACTCATTTGTTGAAGACAGCATTAATTAAAAATACAGCATCACACGGATACAGTTTTAACTATTTTTAATTATTAATTATATTTTTGACGCGCGTGAAAATCGCCAGATTTATAATGTATACAGCTGAATTGTAAGTAGTAGCCTAAGTGCTGCCCAGCAAAATTGTGAGCATGCAGAATGCCTTCTAAATCTTTAGGTATCTGTAGCCTCGTGATACTCTTTTGGCAGACTCTAACTACATCAGCTCTAATTCGAAGACCAACATTTAAATGGTATATTCTTGCTTTATTTTTTGTTTGAGTGTGTGACCAACTAGGATATTGGAGTTTCAGATCACCCGAAAGCCTCCGACATGGCCTATCCACCAAATACTAGAAGTGTTTAGTCAACCTGTAGAGAAATAAAAATACTGTGCGTAATTCTAACCTCATACCAAGAGCACAGTGGTGTGAGTGTTAGTAGTTAACATGGGGTAAATACACAAATGTGTTACAATTAGAAACACACGCACAGGTTCAAGTCATAACGCACTTTGCCCAGCACTCGAACTCAAACATAACGAAATTAAGTATCGCTTTAAATTTGCATAAACATAGTGTGGGCTCCTTTAACTAGTTCCCTCAACTGTCATTACGTTACAATTGATGTTATTACATTTTAAGCACTCGTTACAAATTGCGTTACATTAAAATTTAAGCATTCGCAGCAGTTGGTGGTGATGCCTCTCTCAGGAATGTTGTTTGAAAGTGAAAGGATGATGCACAGACGTCGGCAACACGTTGAATTTGAATCACACTTTAAATCGAGCTGACGAAACTTAAACGCTTTGCTTTCATTTGAATTGGATTTGAATACAAGTAAAAAGTTTCACGCACGGTTTACAAAAAAACTAACAAAGCCCGTATTTCGACGATCATATTTTATGTTTTCGTCGAAATATCGCTCATGATATATTTTTGCCACAACGCCAGTACTGCGTATTCGACGCCTCAGTTAAAATCTAGGCGAGGCTACGTACCGTATATGAATATAATATCTGCTTCGTTGAACAAGATAAATACCTCCTTGGATATAGATACATGTAGTTTCAATTAAATATTCTGACAGGTATGCCGTATGTACTGTATCAATATTCACAACACTGAAATTATTTGTTTGATTGCTCAAACTATAGATAAAAATCACTTTGTGTAAGACTTATCAATTGAACAAGATACGAAATGCCAAATCGAAATAAAATATACATGACTTGTTATAAAGTGTCATCTTAAATTAATATTCCAATGACGTAACAGTAGCTAGATCAATTTAAACGTAGCTCAAAGAAGCAATATTCGAATAAGGAATGGCAATAGCACTTGTGTCGCTCGTGAATCTGCTCATTTTGTCACTGGGCCCATTCGTTTTACTTGATCTGGCTAAAGCAATTTTATCTGTCGATCGCTGGGAGGTTATTTTTCAAACCGCACCAATGATTCACTTACGTTCGTCCCCTTTACTATTTACTGCGTCGAACAAGTGCCAATAGACTTGATAGGCTTATGCATGGGTAAACTCTTATAAATGTAGGGTCGTCGTTTATTCTCTTGTACTCTTTTGCTGCTGCCTCCGAGTGCCGCTTTTTGTGATGAAAATACTTACATTTATTCCACTTGAATATCTGATGTTGCTCCTTAAATATTTCGCGCGAAGTAAATCTGAATAAGGAATAGTCGAGAAACTAAATAATTTAGTAATTCCTGAAGCAGCCTGAAACTTACAAGTCCATATAAGTTACGAAGAACGAGGCTAAACTATTTAGCTTTTATGAGGTCAGGTTACTAAACGACTTCGTAGAAGGTTTTTGCCTTAAAATGTTGTAATATTTATGTCTAGCAACATAACCTGGTCAAGGTAGTAGAGCCTTGCTGATTTCAGCATGAATGGGCCGGCTACACCGGGGAAGTACTACCCTCTCACAGAAAATCGACGTAAACTAACAGTACCTAAACTGTTGCGTTTCGTTCGGTGAGTGAGAGTACCGAAGGCCCTATCCCCTATTCCTTCTCCTTCACTCCACTACTAATCCTATCCTTTTTCCCAACCCCAAGGGGCGGCAACGCACTTGTAACTCCTGTGGTGTTGCTTGAGTCCATGGGCGGCGGTAATTACTTACCATCAGGCGATCCATCTTCTCGTTTGCCGCCTATTACCTTAAAAAAAAAGTTTTCCGTACATCAGTTTCTTACACGAGCAAGTGGTTCTTCGCAAGAACTTGACCCGCACGTCGTGGGGACAATTATTAGAACAATCTGTTGCTTATGCGAAGGATGATAATGAATGTAGATGTATATGCTGCACATGTATTAACTTGATGATCTATTGTATCAGCGATTATTGCCATCCTGATTTCTAAAAGAAATGAAAAACACAATATTTAAATTGCGTAGCCCCAATTGAAAGATTGTGTTTTTCATTTATTTTGGAAAACACAATCATGATTCACCAAGACTAGACGTGTTAAATTATTTTGATCTTAACAAAATGCATATTCCGCAGAGAAAGAAATAACATATCCGTAGACTAAAATACATGATCTCCAAAGCTCGTTTGTCTAGTTTTAATTTGTGTGCGAGTGCATTCGTCACCAGTTGGCGCGGCGTGGTATGTTTGTTGGCGCTAAAGCCGCTGGAAGCCGCTCGTTTGCGGCTATTACTAATCCTGATCCCGCACGCCATTAGCCACTCCTCTCGCTGGAAGCTTTATAAATTGACCGCTATTGGGTTACTTACGGCGAGGAACTCAGCTTCTTGAAAATCTTACCTACTAAGAAGTAGTCATCAGTTTGACTTAGAATTGCTGGACGTTATACTCATTTTAAAAGCCTAACGGCCGGTTTCTGAATTGAGAATTTCGCGTTGAGGACAATTTAAACACTAATTATATACTACTTAATCAATTTTCTGTTTCACAAAAAATTGTTTTGACCCATTTTGAGTATTTGTGCTTGTAAAATCTAAAATTTGACACAACATGTGATCAACTCATGATCAACTCCATATCAACTCTATATTCGCGTTTCTGAAAACATTTGACATTTGTCAAACCTCACTTGGCACTGATAAATTGAGAAAAAAATAATTATACAACTTAGGTCTTTTATCCCGTGATCACGAGTAATATGACAGCCAGTATGTCAAAATATCCACACTACGGTTGCTAAGCAGCGGTTACGTCATACTGACGTCTACACAACAAGAAGGTCGTTAAACAGAATTTATAGAAAAAAGGTTCAAAGACTATTCAATATTTGGAAAAAATAGATTACAACATTATTAGGAACAAATCGAAGGGTTCGAAAATATAAATAAGTGATTTTCGTGTTAAATCAATCCAAATAATTACGCTGTGGCCTCCATGGAGGTATAATTCTATATACCTCCATGGTAGCCACCATGGAGGTATATAGAATTATACCTCAAATATACCTGGCCACAAATATTTTGTATTGAAATAAAACAAACTGACTTTGACATAACACACACGTTCCGTTTTCACTAAGATACCGAATTGAACAAATTCAACAAACTGTTCATTAAAATAAAATAATCGTTGAAATAATTTTAAATACAACTTTATTTCGACTTTTTATTTGTTTCCGTATAAAAATAATTAACTGACAAGTGTGCTGCTTTGTAATATGTTAATTAATACGAATTTATGGTTAGTACCGGTTTTTTTACTTGTATTGGAACGTACTAGTATTGTTCGGTTTAAGTTATTCATGATTTGAAGAAAACTCAGTTGAAAGTGCTTTGAAAAAATATCACTCTGACCTGTGAAACAGAAAAAACTTAAGTTGACTTCAACTAGTTCAGAATTTTTCAACTGATGAAAGCTGAAATTCTCAATTCAGAAACCGGCCGTATGAGACATACGGCCGGTTTCTGAAATGAAAATTTCAACTTTAATCAGTTGAAAATTTCCCAACTAGTTGATGTCAATTTAAGTTTTTTCTGTTTCGCAGGTCAGAGTGAGATTTTTCAAAGCACTTTAAACTGCGTATTCTTCAAATCATGAATAACTCAAACCGAATAACACAAGTACGTTCCGATATAAGTAAAAAACCGGTACTAACCATAAATTCGTATCAATTAACATTTTACACAGAAGCACACTTGTCAGTTAATTATTTTTATGCGGAAACAAATAAAAAGTCGAAGTAAAGTTGTATTTAAAATTATTTCAGCGATTATATGATTTTTAATGAACAGTTTGCTGAATTTGTTCAATTCATAATAGTGAAAACGGAACGTGTATGTTATGTAAAAGTTAGTTCGTTTTTTTTTAATACAAAATATGTGTGGCCAGGTATATTTGAGGTATAGCCACCTCCATGGAGGTATATAGAATTATACCTCCATGGAGACCACAGCGAAATTATTTGGATTGATTTAACACGGATATCTCATAATTATAATATTATACTGGAAAAGGTGAAGAAGAGATCTTCCAATTACACTAAAAAAGATGAGAAATCGAGAAAATAAAAAAGGCTTGTGGAGGTTCATTTACTACAACACTTTCCTATACTGATCACAAGATCGTATCAATAAATGATCAAATCAGACCAGATGCAAAGCTGAACGATGACATAAATTTATTAAAAATAAAATTTTAAAGAGTTTTCTACAGGTGTTGTTGCCCTAAACGCAAAATGTTAATTAATTTTCTATCCCTTCTATTTGTTCCTGAACTGAAATGACTAATTTTAATCGTAGTTCCAAATATTAAATACATAAATTCTGTTTGACAACCTTCTTGTTGATGGAAGACCTAGGCACAATGCTCAATTGCCTCTGTAGAGTCTCCCAACAAGTAGGTCTTAAGATGAACATGGACAAGACGAAAATCATGTTGAACGGCCATGTTGTACCTGCTCCTATTCAGGTTGGGAACTCTACGCTCGAATTTGTTGACAAGTATATCTACCTTTGACAAGTAGTCCAATTAGGTAGGCCCAACTTCGAGAAGGAGGTCAATCGTCGAATCCAACTCGGTTGGGCAGCATTCGGGAAGCTACGACATATCTTCTCGTCCGATATCCCGCAGTGTCTCAAGACGAAAGTCTTTGACCAGTGTGTGTAGCCAGTGTTGACTTACGGATCAGAGACGTGGTCGCTCACTATGGGCCTTATCAGAAGTCTCAAGGTCACTCAGAGGGCGATGGAGAGACCTATGCTTGGAGTTTCCCTGCGAGATCGAATCAGAAATGAGGAGATCCGCAGTAGAACCAAAGTCGCCGACATAGCCCTCCGGATAGCCGAGCTGAAGTGGCAGTGGGCAGGGCACATAGCTCGAAGAACCGATGGCCGTTGGGGCAGAAAGGTTCTGGAGTGGCGGCCACGTACCGGACGACGCAGCAGAGGTAGGCCACCCCCAAGGTGGACCGACGATCTCGTCAAGATCGCGGGAGGCGGTGTAGAAATTATAGTTATAATATATATATTATATATTTATTTTAGTATATATAATTAATATATTTAAACGTGTATATTTATACGTATGTATGTATGTATCCTGTATGTATATAGGGCGTTTATATTTGTAAATATGTATTACCTGAAATAATATTCTATTGTTTTATTAAGTTTTCTTGTTTTAGTCTCTAAAACACACCTGCCACTATCATCTCTGCATCTGCATGCATGTTTTTTGGCCAGGTATATTTGAGGTATAGTTCTATATACCTCCATGGCCTCCATGCGGCCACAGCGAAATTATTTAGATTGATTTAACACGGAAATCTCTTATTTATATTTTCTATCCCTTTAAATTTTTCCTAATAATGTTTTAATCTATTTGTTCCAAATATTGAATAGTCTTTGAACCTTTTTTCTGTAAATGCTGTTTGATGACCTTCTTGTTGTGTAGACGTCAGTATGAAGTAACCGCTGCTTGGCAACCGCAGTGTGGACAGTTTAACATACTGACTGTCATATTCAAGGAGCAAGTATACATGGAGGGAGCATTTCAAAAAGAGTAGAAATCGTATATGCATCTCTTTTCTCTCTAATTACAGAACTGCATATGTTCGAGTGTGATAGATATAGAGCTCTTATACAGCCTTGAATGACATATGCCAAAAAAAATGTTATGTCATGTCGATGTTCGTCCAGCTGGAGTGAAAGCCGTGTCGAAATAAACTGCAATTTTAATTACTACAAAATAATACAATTGTAGATATTATCACTTCTAAACATTAAAACATGACCATAGTTTGTAATGCCGTCGGATGTAAAAGCCGAATGGGACTATTGACCGAAAATGGTAAAAAAATATCTTACCACCGGTAAGTCATAATAAGTAAAATTGTAGATATCTGCCTTAATAATTCTACAATGATATTTGTAAAGCTTATACTTAAAGATAAAGATAATGACCACCGTTGACACATATTTTTATTCCATTAGTAACAATGAAATAAATATAATAGAAATATTTCGATAAAAAATATGAGGATAGTGTTGTAATACAATTGTCAGTTAGAAAACCAGTTTCTGAAAGATTATAATTTAAATAATTTGTTATTAATTGTGATTTTTAATAGATTTCCAAAGAATGAAGGTTTGAAACTAAATTGGGTCCGAAATATGAGAAAGGGAGAATGGCAACAGTCCAATTCTTCTAAACTTTGTTCGCTTGATTTTGTGTCTGCTTGTTACCAAGAAGAATTTCAAAGAAAAGTTTTGCATTCTTATGCTGTGCCTACTATTTTTACTAACCAGATATCTAATACTGAGGTTTGTACTTCTACTTTCTTATTAATAACTTATATTTTTATCAATCAATATATACCAACATTGCAACTGTTAAAATATGCTATAGTAATCATATATACATATATGTATATCATAAACAGATTTGTGTTGTAATTTTCAAAATTGTCCGAAATAACGAAACCTTATTTTTAGAAGCGATAATAAAGCTTCAAGAGAGAACATGTCTTGCACTTCTGGAACTCAGGATGAAAATATTGTTCATAAATGTTAACTGTTTCCGTCCGTGTACATCCCATTTTGGTAATATATATACATACGTGTGCGTCACTTTGTGAAATAAATAAATGATTTTGACTATTTTGACTTTATTTCAATTATTTTCCAATACCACAATGTCACAAAGAATGAGAACATAAAATAACTTGCTGACTGCAAATGCACTGATCAGTCTGAACTGCGAGACATGATAGATTTTTAACTGTGTCTAACTGTCTAGTCGGCATTGCAACATTCAACTAGTTAAATAAACCTAGTAGCGCAGTTTTCACTCCTTCAAAAATTGTATTTATGTTTCAGTGTTGTCAATTTAAGAGAAATTAAAAGTAATTCTTTTCTTTCTTTATAGAGATTAATATTGCATTATTATTTCAGCCAAAATACTATTTTTGCTGGACATAAGACAAGTCTCCTCAAGATAATAATCATATCTTATTATTACCTCACTTTTTACAGTATTTGTTTCTTTGTAGGCTCCTAAGTACTATACTCTAAATAAAAGCTCGTAAAATAATATACTACTGGTATATTACTTAATCAAATGCTTACCTTGTCTCTACATACCGAATAATATACCAATACCAATCAAAGATTAATGCATGAGTACATCACTATTGACAGTCATTTCTTCTTTTGAAAAAATTGCGACATGAGTATTTCAAGAGGTAATAAATACAATACATCTGTCTCGGTTACACATATGACATTTTATACAAGTAAAAAGAAATAACGATAGGTTTCTTGTTTATGCTTAAAGCTATCTCTCCATGTATACTTGCTCCTTGGTCATATTACTCGTAATCACGGGTTAAAAGGCCAAAGTTGTATAATTAAATGTTTATCAATTTATTAATGCTAAGTGAGGTTTGACAAATGTCAAATGTTTTCTGAAACGCGAATATAGAGTTGATATGGAGTTGATCATGAGTTGATCATATATGTTGTGTCAAATTTTAGATTTTACAAGCACAAATACTCAAAATGTGGTCAACTATTTTTTGTGAAACAGGAAATTGATTAAGTAGTATATAATTAGTGTTTAAATTGTTCTCAACGCGAAATTTTCAATTCAGAAACCGGCCGTTTATCCGTTATTCATTTGATTAAATTTGATTAAAGAAGTTGTATATTATTATATTTATATTTTATGGTTTTATAAACGTGACAATAACAGTTTAAGAGCAAACAATGTGTAGTGGCGAAGCTGAGACGTGAACAAAGGCGAGTGTCCCCGCAGCGCCTTCACCCGCCGCCCGACGCTCAGCGCTCGTTACCGTAATGCGAGGCTAAATTTGATGGATACAATCGCACCACCGAGACGCTTACTTTTATCTCAAATAAAAGCGTAAGACGAACGCTCGCCTGGCTATTCGACCCTACGCGAGTGATTGACTTGCAGGATCTCAGCAGACGTGATGAAAAATTGCCCCCTTATCAACCATCCACTCACAAGACGCTGGCTATCATAAGCTCTCACGTAATCCAATTTAAAAACAATAACAATTACACTTGTACATAATACGACAAAACTGTGCAATAGCGCGAGCCATCGGAGTCGCATAAAATGGTGTGTATGTAAATGAGCTCGTGCAGAATTCAATTTGTGTATCAATCCCCTTGTCACACAAACTCAACTTTAGGGTTATTTGGGTGTGGTGTGGCGTATGCACATACATATTTTAAATGAAGGGACCGACGTATAACACGGACGCTTCGCCCGGACTTTCTTTTAGTCAAATGAGGCATAATAAAATAATGGCACGAAAAAAGGTTCCTCGAAAAAGTTATGAAAGGGAGATCCAAAAGTTTGAGTAGCGTCCGCCCTTTTACATTTTATACATTCTCGTCTCTGTCGGCCTTGTGTTATTATTTACGTTACATTTTCGTCTGACCGCAGCGCCTCGACTGCGGTGCTGTTTTTAATAAATCTGTACCCATTCCTCGTACCTTCCTAGTGTTACAGCAATTATTTTACCAACCTCATTCATAAGTTTAATGTTGAGAAGAAAATATTCTCCGTCATGTTTCCACCTTCATGTTTTTCTTTAGCTCCAGGACTCGGGAGTCGGGAGCGACGCGCGTCCCTTCGTTTCCTTTGTGCTATTGTGATACATTCGCCGCCGCTTCCGTCACTTTTCTGTTTATTCGATCCCTCCCATCGTTGTTTCTTTGGATGGTGCTTTTACGAAGCGATTACAAAGTGATTGATACGATTGAACGAATTGCTTTGCCAAGTTTTGTACAAGTTTGTGTGTTGCAGGAAGTGCGTTTGTCATCGTCTGTATTTTTGCGAACATGATTGCGAGCACTTATCTGCTCAATAAAACGAAGCATATGAAACATGCGATGGCCGGTATCGGGATCGTTAGTGGAACGGTTAGGTCGTTTCGTTATTTACCATCGGTCGTCCATCATATTTAATCGCGTCGCGTCGCGTCGGTTCGTTTTGCTCGTCGTGTGTTTGTTTGGTTCGCGCAAACTGCGACACGTGTCACTGCGATGTTTTGTTTCTGTTGACGTGCCGTTGATGGATTGCCTACACGGATTTTTACATTAGTACCTCCTAATAAACAGACTACCTCTTTAATAAACAGACATTCGGATTTATTTTATTAGTAGGTACTCTGAGATATTGTGGCCTACTGGTGCTTGCATAACATAAAACAACACCTAAGTTTCGTCGAAGCTTGATGAGTCGCGAGACTAACATTTCTCGTGTAATCATCATCTGGCGAGTAACGTGAGACCACCAGTGTCTTAGCTCAGTTTCGGATACAAACCCACTACCGAGAATCGTACGGTAGAAATCTCTACTTTGTACTTTACTCTTCAGCACTTCTACGTATTGGAGCAAGAGGCAACTGCGATCACTTTACATAAGAAAAAGCTTGCTCCTCTGCGCCACTGCCTAGTGCATTATGATGCACTAGGCAGTGGCGATTCTTCATCTCATTTCAATCAATTGGCAAGTGAGGTCAGTCCTTATAAAGCTTGGCTAAAATAGGTATTGTCTCTCGAATGTCCATGACTAAGATCATATTATACTGACATTTCTTGCGATTGAAACCAACGAACGAAACTTATTATTAATTTAGCGTAAACCCGTGGTAGAGATTGTCCATGCAAACATTGTTGGAATATTCCTTAATGTCTGTTAATGCGTTTGGTCGCAATGAGGCGCAGTGTCGCCGCACCGCAATACTAAGGAAACGTTCATTGCTTATATCAAATAAGGAAGCCGGATCATGTCAGTTTGCTCCTAATGTGAACGGATTTCGTGCTCCCGCCAGCTAACGGCGCTCTTTAAAGTAATCACCTCAAACATTTGGAGACACGTTCTACTTAATTCAGACAAGTTCTAATATGTTCTGTCGTTACGAGCTTTCATAGTTACGACCTTAATGTTTACATTTAGACTTGAATGTGGAGCGACTATCATTGAGGTCAGGTGTTAAATAAGTAGATTTTGAATAACCCACGTGAACGACGGCACAGTTCTCGACCCCATCGCCACTATTGGATGAATTACGTGTTCATTTTATTTCACGTCTCGTAATGAAATCAACATGCGTGAGTAATGTGCCCGATTATAGGTGCTTGCTCATCCGTGACCTAGTACTTATTAACAACGTGTACCGACCGACACAATGGTTTTCAACTTAGTGTCGCGATCGTGGCGCGAGCACTGGTGTGTTGTCGCCCGCCGCCCCGGGTTGGGCGGTCATTAGCCGCTCGTTATTCTATACTCACTTCATTCTTTATCAATATTCCCCAAAATGGATCACCGTATTACCGAACGTATTCGTCGGAATTGGCCTCTCACTGAATTAGTAATCTTAATGCGAAGTGCTTTTATTACGTTCTAATTAATAACAGTTTGTCACGGAAAAGGAAATGTAAGCTAACATTTTCATTATGAGCGAGAACTTTGATAAGTTATAGTAGGGTGACGTCAATAATATCACCTGTTTCACACGATTGTACCGACCTACAGTACTGGAGAGCTTGCTATGTTTTATTGTAATATTTTTTTATTTCTCTCTGCTCTTTATTTACGAAAGAGGAATAAAAGTATTGAGCCATGTGTTGCCACAAAAGAGTAGGTACATCATTTCAATCAACTGTTACGATTTTAAATCTATTTTATTGTTAGGCTTTAGAAACCCCTATAATTGATAGCCCACATACTTGTATATCAGAATTACTACGTGATGTTTCCCCACATAGAAGATATTTTAAAATTCCATTGTAGTCGTATTGTTGTTGACAATAAAACTCAATGACACTCATCTCTCGCACTAACCAGGATCTCATGCTTAGCAGTTGCACGTGCGCTCTCATTTACATCACGACTAGTACAAGACGAAATATAGTGTATTAGCCAAACGCTATTTATTTATAGTAGTACATACGTATAATGTGATGGTCCACATTTATAACTGTTGCAGAGAAATGGCTGTTGGTCTTTGGTCTTTTACATTTTTGCCAAGCATATGTAGAGGTTAAATTTGGTGATTTTGAAATTCAAATGCACTCGTTGGCTGTAAGTTTATATGCAAGATGGCGCCGGTCTCACCGGCGACGATGTCTGGTGCTGTGCTCAGCTCTAACGGCGCTTGTACACGGTAAGAAAATACGCCGGGCCTATGCAAGAATTCGTGTCGTAACTAGAAAAGAACTGTGTACACTGCTCGCAGCGGTGCACGAAAAAAATCTTGTCTGCGCAAGACAAGACGCGGCGAACGTTGTTGCGGAGCGGTGGGGGGCGGAGTAGTAGGGTTCACACAGCCAGGTAAGTAGTGATCTGTGGGTAGTTTTTGTTGTGCGTTTGGTGTGGACGTGTATTGCAGCGTAGAGTACAAAATGGCTGATGAGTTACTAATAACTTTAGTAGAGGGATAACCAGTATTGTGGGACAAAACTTTAGATATTTATAAAGATAAAAGACTCACATTCGAAGCATGGAGAGAAATATTTATTATTTTATACAGACTTCGACGACATGACTAATGTAAAAAAAAATTAATATGGTAAGTACCTATAACATATTACTTTTTATTAGAATTTTCAAAAATACAGATTATTAGGTATATAACAGAGTTTATAAATGATTTTATTTTCACTCGGGAAACCTGGAAAAAGAATATATCGATGTTTTAATTTTTAGTTAAGAATGAATGATGTAGGTACGTTTGAGTTGTCCGTATTTATGCAAAAAGGAACCACTCGACAAATTTAGATTTTTGCTTTTTTGAAGAATACTTATTTAAAATTGGTTAATTTTCTTATTCAAAAAAGATAAAAAAAAATATTCGAAAGGATAAAAGCCGATAAAATTAACATTTTTATAAATAAACGAAAATGATTATCAGACTTGTTATTACTTGCGCGCCCTACGCCCGACTGACAACTGCACGAAAAATATCTTGTCGTGTACACGTTCCGATTGGTCTTGTCTGTGGAAGACTCAAAAAGTTCTCATGTGTAGAACAGACAAAATTCTTGTCGTGTACACGAAGAATTTGTCTTGTCTGCCGCAGACACGGTAAATTTTCTTAACGTGACAAGCGCTCTAAATGTACGCGTTACCTTCTCAGCGACGCTCAATTACAATAAATAATTCTGTCCATCTACATGAGACATTCAGACCTACACTACGGCTCTGAAGTGTAGCGACGTGGTATCTTGTAATCTACATAATATGTATTTTCCCTATGCTTTGATATCTCAAATATTGTGGACGGATTCCACGGTATCCATTCACAATCGTACATCGCGTCGCTTCGGAACCTAGCGATCTAAAGACTTCATTCCCTGATACTATACTTCAACATTAGTTTAGAGAATGACCGAGACATTACATACATACATAGACTCACGCCTGTTTCCCGGGGGGGTAGGCAGAGACTACGGAACGCCATTTGCAACGATCCTGACATACCTCTCTTGCTTCACTCACTCCCATAAAATTTCTCATGCATGCTCTTCGGTTAAGGGTACTTCTAACCTGTCCTTTTACAATTATGTTTAAGTAACATTAGTACAAATAAAACCGGAAATATTTAAAAATATCAATTTTTCTCATATAAAATGAGACCTGAAAACTATATACGGCGCGATTGTTGCTAAAGCTTTGGTCTGTAATGTAATATTTCAGGTAGCGCTGTCTCGGAATCAATCGTGTTGTACTTGTCACGTTTTCAATTACTATGTTGAGCGCGTCTCGCCAGTTAGCTCTTGTGCGCTTGTGCGCCTGTGCGCTTATGTGTCTATGCGTCTGTGCGCATATGCGCCGCCACTTGAGCATCATTTTTTCATCCGTCTACTGTCAACCTTTATAATTGTAAATCTGTGTCTCAAAAGATACCACCAACCAACAAACTATTTGGTTTTAATGTGAATTTATTTTTAACATCCTTTCCTTTATAAAATCAATAAAAATCTTCTTATCATGTGCCACTTTTGTGAAACAATATTGCTGAACCTAATTTTATGAATGTTTCTGAATTTTCGTTCATAATACTCGTAATCTCAAGAAGCTGAAACCTCTTAAAGATCTTGAACGCTTTTCCTAAATTTATTTATGAACTTTAAGGACATCGAGGCCATGCCAGCTCAAAAATTTCCTAAACTACTACTTTAAATAAAACAGATTTAATTTAAAAATTTAAATGATAGGTTTCTATATTAGATATAACACTTACAGATAGCTTCAGGCTACCCGAGCACCTGAACACACTTCAACAACGGTTGTTAATCACCCGTCACCCTTATAAAATAAATGACAGACTCTGATGAATTCGGGCTGCCACTTACATATTACTCAGTTACATATTTAAGAGATAATAATGACAGTTATGCAAACAATAGGTAAGAAAATTGTATAAAAATCTTGCAACACGTTTTGAAAACCCGATCATAAAAATTTTAAAAGTTATTTACCAAAAAAGTATTTTACGATGTGTGTAGTTATAAAGTCAAGGTTGTAAAGAGGTAAATGGCCAAGTGTAATATTCTAATAGTTCAATTTAACATTCCATGTAACGGAAGCGAGAACTCTTAATTGCCTCGTGTAGCAAAAATAACTCTTTTATCCGACTGGAGGCAGGTACCTACTAACCGTATAGCTTATTCAGTGTAAAGGTAAATGGTGCATAAGCAATAGCTGCATTCGAGTATATTAAAAATCCGATCAGAATCGGTTCAGTGGATCTCGCGTTATAAGCGAAACGGGGCGAACGTTGAATTTTATGAAACACTAGCAATGCTCGCGACCGTGATTAAATCCCCGCTGTGCCGCGCTAGTTAGGTTGAAGTTGAACGAACTTTAATAACCACGCTACGTACTAATATGAAGAAAAATCTGTTTTCCACATGTAATTTAATATTTTCGCTATCAAATTTCACCATAATAACGTCGTAATAATCTCTCTGATGTAATCATTTCCCCTTCATATTCATACGTAGTCATTAGACTATTTTATGTTCGTTCGTATTTTGGCATAAAACGGCACATGTGTTGCGCGGCCCTCTGTCCTTGTTTGTTGTGATTCAAATACACAAACGGCAAGAAGTTTTGCAGTCGATATTACCTGACTTGTTGCTGACGTACGAAGCGCATCTACTCTTCAGCTCGATAAATAAACGATTCCAGTTCAGTAAGTACTTTCTGTATAATACGAACAATGAATGAATGTCAAGAAAAGCTTTGGATTGAATCAACCTCGCTTTGTAAACTGTAAATGTTTCATCAAAGTTCAGCACAAGATAACAGACTTAAGCGACGTGACAGTGTAACAATTATGTTATTACTGTTAGCCGAGGAAGCCTAACAATTAAGTTACCTTTTAATTATGCGTCCTTCCTAACATTATACTGTTATAGTTGCCAAGTTATTCATTTGCATACTATCAGCTGGAGGTCACCGCGCCGCCATCGTGTACAATTAGTGAGGTTGGTTACAATATGTAGGATCAGTCGGCCCAAAGGCCCGATCTCCCAATACGGAACACGAGCGTTTATTAACGGAGTCTTGTCACTAATTACGGTCTAGGCTTGCCCTGTATGTGTCCGCGCGTGTCTGTACACAGATACACACATGTGTTCCTGTGTGGCGTATGTTTGAATGGATTCCGCAGCAAATGAGTATGTAAGGAGATAGTGTAGTGTGCGTGTATGACACGGGGCCTGTGATTAATAGTGTGTTAGAGCTGTAGTGGCGGGAGTACCTCGATGCATGTACATTATTACAATATAATGGATGACTATCGACTATCGATCCTGCCGACCGTGTATTTTCCCTATCAAACACGAAGGAAAATGGATTTTTCTTTTTCAATGAACACATAGAATTTCTCACATAATGACGCGACCATTCCAGTGGTGTAAAAGAGTAATACTTTGCTTCCTGTCTTTAGTACTTTTGAAGTGCATCTCCGTCGCCTCGTCGCCCCTTCACTGGAGATATGTACATCTTTGTGGATCCTTCTTAGGTTTTATGGCGACACTGGATCTTGGGCGTGACTTTGTAGCAACTAACCGCTGTGGTTTTTGTTCCTACTCGAACTTCAGCTCAACATGAAAGGAATAGTCAGCATTATATTTTCTATCTCCGAGTTTTGCTTGAGTGCTCCGTTTCACTTTGAACTTTGAAAGAAATAGAGTTATTAAAGTTGTCTAAAATTTTAGATACTACTTTTAAGATAGGCATGGGCGTTTTTCGATTTTTCCGCAAACCGATACGAATTCGATTTCAGATACTGAAATCGATTTCAAAAACCGATTTTAGAAATCGATTTCTGTAGCGGATGTCAGAGCGACGAGCGAAGTTACTAGTTGCGTTGCAAACGCAAACAATCGAATTCTTATTGTATTGTCATGTCATGCGTCCATATTTCGCTTGGTTTGCGTGACATATTGAAAAAGAAAACCAACTAACTACCTAAAACTAAGTGTTAAAAAACTCAGTCGCCAAACAAATTAAAATTACACAACACGAATTGTTTCTACTTATTTATTTACACTTTACAATCCTAACCAACTAACTACCTAAAACTAATTGTTAAAAAACTCAGTCGCCAAACAAACTAAAACTACACAACACGAATTGTTTCTATTTATTTACACTTTACAATCCTAACAACGTAACAATAAAACTTTTTAAATCCTAATATTATAACTTTAAACTTTCACGAAAACCAAATATAGGTACTTAATTATTATTACGCGCGCACCGCACTGCAAGTGTCACCTAGTTCAAGTGAACAAATAAACATTGATCAAGTCAAAACTCTCCAAACATAAATCCCTAATAACTATTAAAACTATTTGCAATTTTCAAAACAAACATTAAATAGCTGCAATCTGAATTAGATCTTATCGCCTCGATGTTTAAGTTTTATTTTTTCTATTCAATCTGCAATTCATAAAACTGCCAAAATCCATAACGCAGACTACGACTGGCTTGCTTGGCAACGATCGATTCGCTTCATCTCTTTTGCTCTTTAAATGGATCACTAAGTAAGAAAGAAAAGGATATGAAATTCGCTCTCTCTCATTCTAACTTAGTAGTTGTTGGGTAGAGTGAAAGAGAACGAATGAATATGAAAACTATCAAAAACGTAAGTTTTAGATTTACTTTGTAGTTTGGTTGCGCTTGCACCGTTTCCGTTTGGTTTGGATTAGATTGTTTGCGTTATCGTGATATTGTTTTGCGTTTTCTAAAATCGGTTTTCTCATATTGGAATATCGATACGATACGATTTCTGACTGCAATCGGATTTCAGTTTCGTTTTGATATATCGGTCTCATGCCTATTTTAAGTAAAGGGTATGTAGGTACATGTATGTTTTTTGTTAATCCAGTATTTCCAATAAACTATGTATTTGCCTAAAAGAAAAATAACTGACTTTTATTAACAGATAAGTTTGTCTGATGTAATATCGAAGTACATACAATACAGAGTAGGTGATAAATGAATTCAGTTTACTCATGACTTACCTCAGTGCCGGTCCATACATTTTTACACGTAGGTAAAACAAAAAACACGAGGAAAATATTTCCTGGTTTTTGTTGATATTTTGGTCAAGTCGGTCCGTAAAGTAGTCAAACGCACTTTTTCATGGACACGTGTATCGTCTTAACGTCACCGCTAACGCTATTTATTTATTGTTCATTCATTTCGCTCATTTTACGAGACTTCGTCGAAATTCCATACCATAACAACAACTTAGTCATTTTATGACACATTTACACATTTTATGAATTATTTGGGGTATGTCAACATCAGTCGCCGCATGGTCATTACCATCTTGGACCAACTCCTTCCGGCGATCTTCCACGTCATTAATTTTTCCCTTGAGTCTGGTTCCTTTCCGTCCTTGTGGGGCAAAGTCCACGTTATCCCTCTTGCCAAGACCTCCACTTTCCAACCACTTTCGACCCATATCCATTCTTCCTTTCCTTTCTAAAGTGCTAGAAGCCTGTGTCCATAAACAATTGAGTCGGTTTATACACCGTCATAACCTGTTGAGTCAATATCAATCTGGATTCAGACCTGGCCATAGCACTATTTCCACTCTCCTCAAAGTGACTAGCGATATTCGAGAGGGCATTGAAAACTCTAAAGTTACGGTTTTGGTTTTAATTGATTTCTCCAATGCCTTCAATACCGTCAGTCACGACCTCCTTTTATCCGTCCTCTCCTATCTTAAGGTTTCACCTGGGGCTTTGGATTGGTTCTCAACATATCTTCGAGGGCGTCAGCAGTCGGTACACCTTGATGACTCATACTCAAGATGGGCTGACATTGAAGCTGGTGTCCCTCAAGGCGGTATTCTCTCTCCCTTGTTATTTTCCATTTTTATAAATCTCATAACTAAAAATCTTCAGTGTTCTCACCATTTGTATGCCGACGACTTGCAGATATATACCCAGGTAAATGTAGAGTCGCTGACTACGGCAATCGACATGATTAACAGGGATCTGGCTGAGATACATAATTGGACTACAAGGTTCGGGCTGACTGTAAATCCTAATAAAAGTCAGGCCATTGTTTTGGGCAGCCAGGGCTTATTAAGAAAATTTGACGCAACCTATTTTCCAACGATCACATACAACGGCACGGCCATAGATTGGTATCCTGTCGTTAAAAATCTAGGGTTGCATATGGATGCCGCACTTAATTGGCGAACTCAAGTGACGCAGGTGAGTCAAAAGGTCACCAGCACCCTACGGACTCTTTACCGCCTCAAGAACTTGCTCCCATCCAGGACCAAGACAATGCTTGTACAGACCTTGATTTTTCCGTTGATCGACTATGGTGATGTATGCTACTATGACCTGAATGCAGACCTTCTCAACAAACTCGACCGTCTTCTCAATAACTGCATTCGATTCGTTTTTAATCTTCGTAAGTATGACCATGTGTCTACTTACCGTTCGCAATTGAAATGGCTTCCTATCCGTCTTCGTCGCAGTTTGCGTGCTCTCACTACCCTCTATTCTATTCTTATGTCTCCTTCATCCCCAAATTATTTAACTTGTCAATATCAATATCTGTGTTCCAACCACGACCGCAATTTGCGATCGTCTAATAATCTCCTTCTTACTGTCCCTTCTCATAACACATCTCTTATTCACTCTTCCTTTCTCGTCCAGTCTATTCTCCTCTGGAATGCCCTCCCTCTAGAAATCAGGACGTGCAAAACCAAGTTCAAATTTAAGGCGAAAGTAAAGGAACTCTTGTTGGCAAGACCAGCGGATGTGTCTTAGGATTTGACCCGTAATTTCTATTCACGTTATTTATTATTACGGAGCTACTGTATGGCTTTATGTATTCTTCCTTTATTTCTCATATTATATGTATCATTCATTGCATATATATCTTATATAGGTAGTATAATTATAATATGTAATATGATATACTTATATATAAGTATGTATGTATTTATAGTGTATGTATGTATATTTATTTAAGAATTATATGATTGTACCTGCATTATAAGTATTTAATACACCTACTACGTTTCTCAGCACCGCTCAAAGGTAGACTGGCGGAAAATGCCAATGGCATTAAGTCAACCTGTACACAGATCAGTGTATAAATAAATAAATAAATAAATAAATTATTTCTAGATACCTACGACAAACGAATGTAGGTAAAAATTATAGTACATAATTATTTAATTTACATTTACAAACATTATTATTTCTTTCTTCATTTTCTGACTAGCAATACTGTTCTGTCGCGGCTAGCTTAGCAAATATGAAAACCATAAGATCGGTATTTACAACAATGTTTCCATCAAACATAGGGCACTGGTAATTTACCAGATAACGAACGAAGTAGGTACAGATTAACGTATTATTATGTATGTTTATCTATTCCGCATATTATTAGAGAGCATGATTTGACAAATGAGATACATCGATATGAACACAATGGTCCTAAGTGTGTCACAGGCTATTGTGAAATAGAACTTTAGCTTCTGTTTATAAAGAAACATATTTTTTTCGTATGAAATGAAAGGGCTTGATCAGCACATCTTAATTATTGTAGAAGCGGTTCGGTTTTACTTGAATGTACCTAAAATTAAAGTAAAATATCTTCTTGTAACTTGGTTTGATTGCCTACTAGCATAAGTAGGTATATGTTGTAAGTACATAGGTAATGAAGTTATAGCACAGTATAAAGACACATACAGTAGTTTGACGCCTTTGATCTCGTAGAAAAAGCCGACAACGTCTAGACAAGGGTAAGGAGGCCAGGGCTGCCACATGTAAACAATACCTACTTATTCAAACACCGTCTATTTATTTTAGAAAAATATTACAATTGCTACGCTACATGAATAATATAGTGTAAATCACTTATCTATACATATAAATAAAATTGGAGTGTCTGTTTCTAATATCAAAATAACCGCTTTTTACTAAATGCATATGGATGTATACACGGTACATACACCGAAATGACATTTTTTTAAATTTTTGTCTGTCTGTCTGTTTGTTCTCGCTAATCTCTGGATCGGCTGGATCTATTTTGACGGGACCCTCACTGGCCTGATGTACCAAGGAGTAACTTAGGCTAAAAATTAACCGGGTATGCGAAGAAGTTCCCTCAGGTCGCGAGTGAAACCGTGAGAAACAGCTAGTTAATTATATTACAATAATTAACGATAAATAATTATTATTAAACACGTTGCATTTTTCTTGCGGTGACAGATTTGCATACAAAGTGTCAGTCAGCACCCCGCAGGTGCACCAGCATCCCGCCGGTGTCGTGGGAGGCGGTTAATAATATAAAGCATTTTTCGTACAAACCAAGTTAAAATAAAGCGATTGACATAGCGGTGGTTTAATGGATGGGTAACCTTGGGATCAGCTTGCAGAGCCTTTGTTATCGATATGAAGTATTTGGCAGATTTTTTTCGTGCAAACTACGTTAAGGTTAAGAATAGACATCACGGTCATTTTATGGATGGGTGACCGGGCTATGAGATTACGGGAAACATGTATGGGGTTTATAAAAGGGGGCCAAAAATATGGTTATTTTTGAGCTAAGATGCGACGTTACCAAGATACATAATAATATGTGATAGGTACTTACCTAATACGACGGTACTAGGTACTTATTGAATTAAATTAAAATCACACCAGAATCGAATATTACCTTACAACGCATATTTTCTTACGTCTGCCATGTTGTTTACGTACAATAATTGCTACTTTATTCTGTGATTTGGCCAGACATGAGATATTGTAAAAAGTTAATAGATTAGTAGGAATGTGCACATTATTTTAAGTGGTTATAGGTACATACATTTCAAAATAATATAAATAATTATAATTAATGAAATTTTCTTTTTTGGTATAAGTAAATTGATGAAATCGCAGGTTCTTTAAATCCTTATTTATTTAAATCTTTAAACAGCATAAAGAATTTCAATGTCTCACAGCACAAGTCGTATGCACCATCTTAATTAACCCCTTGTATGCCGGAACGCAGATCTACGCGAGACACAATAGCTTTTTAATTGTGTCTGGTATTCCGGCATACAAGAGGTTAATATTCATAAGCAAATAAATAAGTAACGAACAAAAAACAAGCACGTGCCAGCCCCCAAAAACATGTACCTAGTTACGAACTAAGGCGATATACGTAACTAGGTACCGCTCTTCCCGCGTCTCACCTCTTGGCCCCCGCACGATTGACCCGTCTAGACGCGTTCGTCGAACGACTGTATGGATTATTTGACTGTGGTTATAGTATGCATTAATGGACCAATTTACTCAAAGCTAAATTCTCAGGTAATTTAATTATAACGAAGCCATATATGTCCGCGTCGCGTGTAAAATTATACATAGGTATATACTTTAAACAGTATGTATCCGAAATAACGACACTTTCTTTCACACCTTCAAATAAACCAACAAATTATGAGTTTCGGCAATATTATAAGGAAATGCCACATCACAGATTTAGGTAATTAGCAAGTGGTGCAGTGGGGTGGGTAGGTACGTGTGAGAACCATGCTCCCACTCTGCTATTTCGACACATCCTATGTTTGAATAGGAAGTCCTTGATCATCCGATGTTTGTCATTTCTCAGAAGATAATGAGCGTTCCTTTACTGCATATTTAGTAATACATCACTGTTGCTAAGCAACTCTATGGAAACGGTTACACGGATGGAACAATATTTCCTTAAAAAACAAAGTGAACCTTTTGCTCGGCTAGGGATTTCTCTCCAGTATTCGTGAATTAATCCACTATAAATGAATATACGAGAGATGCCCTTTTACTATTGATACTTGAAAATTATGATCAGCTTGTATTGCACAGATTGACCGCTTGGCGAACGGATACGGTTGAATACAAATGGGTTTTACGTGTATACCTGTTGTCAATACAGTGTAGGAGGGCTCTGACTGCCTCTGTGGTCCTGCGGTAGTGTTAGCGACTGCGGATCGTGAGGTCTCGGGTTCGATTCCCGGGTCGAACAAAAAGTGATATTGGGTTTTTCTGATAGGAATTATCCAATAGAAGTTCGGAGTCAGGAAGTTGGCGGTGTCACACCCCCGTGCCTCGGAAAGCACGTTAAGCCGTTGGTCCTGCGCCCAATCTCTCTCCGGTCGTGTCGCTTGTGGCGTCCCACCGGACTATGAGAGTGAGGGAATAGAGAGTGCACTTGTGTTTGCGCACACACTTGTGCACTATACTATGTCCCGCGCAGTTGGCAAGTCTCATATATAGACAAGCCGCCGTGGCCGAAATCGGTCGGGAGGACATTATTATTATTATTAGGAGGGCTCGGAAATAGAAGCAGCGAGGATGATGACCGATGGAGAACGCTTCGAGTGGCTGTCCGGCTCTAGTGGGGCACAGTTATAACTCGGAACTGTTTCAATCCCTCCCCGTCGAGATAAACTGGTAGTGCTCTTGTAATTATACGCTCGCTTTCAAGATTCCTTTATTATTATAGTCTAGTGCTTCTACTTAGTACAGTCTGCTTGGGATACATTGTAAGATATTCTGAGCAGATTCGTTACAGTTGGAATTCTTCCTTGAGCGTTCCTGGCATTCTTACTTAACGAGTGCATCGCCGTGGCAGACTGCGTAATTACTCTTGGGGAACTGGTGTGCTATTCATATTCATGTCAAAATTCTCAAAGTAGAAATCATCTTATTGCATAGAATATTTGCCTGAATTAAAAGTAGCTTATTTTAGAAAAGGTTACAACACATGTTAAGTAAAATTTTATTTTAATTAACATGTGTTGTATTCTATGCTGCTTTAAAAGTATCTTTCTCTGTAAAGGATACACAATACTTTAATTGAACACACCATGTCAAGTGTAAAAAAAAAGCTTACAGTTTTTGTTCGAATGCAGATACCTCTTGCGTTCACTGAATACATTTTATTCTAAATAAATTAACTAACATTTGATACAAAGACAATATATATTTCTGAAGTGTCAACTAGTCGACTCTTTCGCAACAGGAGTAACATTATAATCTTATACTTCTTATACTACTTAATATAATAAAGCTGGAGAGTTTGTTTGTTTGTTTGGTTGAACGCGCTAATCTCAGGTACTACTGGTCTAATTTGAAAAATTATTTCAGTGTTAGATAGCCCATTTATCGAGAATAGGCTATATAATATCACGCTATGAGCAACAGGAGCGCAGCAGTAAGCCTTAAATAACGCGGGTGTAACCGCGGGCGCGCGCGAGTTACAAATAAATTAACGTCAACAGACGTTAATTAATTTGTAATTATAATTACTTTGAACGAGGAAATTTCAATACTTTCAATTCTATAAATATCATACAGTAACCATAGGCTATAAATATCATAGTTGTTAAAAAGACATAAAAATGTTCGTTTAGTAAGTAAAAAAAAATCTGCCTTTTTAGAAAATGTGTTGTTTATTTCTGTATTTAGAAGATATTGGAAATATAGATAAACAACTCGTACTATCTTTGCTCTGCTTTCGCATATATTCTGTCATATCTGGTTAGGCTAAAGTAGACGCTACAATCACAAGATAAAACCTCTTGAATATCTACAACCGGAATAACGATCATAGGTGCATTTTCCTTTTTCATTGCACTTAATTGAAGTAGAGTTTGTAACAGTACCTGTACATGATTTATTAATTGAAATAAACAACAGACCACCACATACTTAAAACCCGCTGTGATACAGAGCAGTATGCCTGTATCATTTGCCCCATGTTTGGTCCGGCGGTACCTGACTGCTGTCGGGACTGTAGACCAGACGAGGGTTGACACGTGTCCGTCATTGGTCACTGTCGCCGACCTTAGCGGTCCTGCTACATTTCCATACAATAACACTGACTGTTGAGGTCATATGTCAGGGATTTTTCATACAACTTTATTTAACGGGCCTAAATCGCGTGAGTGAACAAGCTTAAGTTACAGATACCCTTCTCTTTTTGGCCGAGAAGGTGCAGGGCAGTGATTTTAGTAACTTTCAAATGGCAACTATAACTTAACTCGCATACACGATAGAGTCAATAAAAGTGACAATCTCTAACGATAAAAACTAGCAATACGCTTGTCGCGAAAGGAACAGAAGCATCTATGAGATGTTTATTTGTTGCGATTATTCATTCAAGTTTAAAGTGAGCTCGTGGGGCGGGCTGTAATCGTCCCGACTTACCCTCCGTATACCCGCCGAGCGAGCTACGAGGCGACTGGATCGGCTTATACTACGCTCCATTAACTTTATTTCCTACTGCTATTTCTCTCACCCGAGCTTTATATAAACCGTTCGCGAAAATTATGTTTTTCCTTCACAAGATGCGCATTTCCAAGCGACTAAGATGTATAGCGAGATGTACAATATGTCTGAAATAGAAACATTACGATGTTATGTATGTACGTATTTTGTGTTTTATTTTCATTACTTGTATTGTAGTTGTTTTGCGAGGTTCAACCGCGTAATTTTGCGACGTAACCCATCGGGTCAATGGCAAATGTACCTATATCCCTCCTATAGATCGTGGCTGTGGGTACTCTTGGCACAGTCCGCACAGTCTAATGGGTACTCTGCTCGAGGCGCGTAGGTATAACTCGAGTTTCGTGCGTTTGTATGGAGTTACAATACTGTTAGATATTATTACCGTGTCTATGTCTTAGTCATATGTCTTTATTAGGGAATTATCTCTTTGGGTTTTGATACATCTAATCTGTGATTGTTTCTCAAGACTTGTTCTGTTGGCTTTGTGGAAGTTATACGCTTAATTATACTTATGTTGGTGCTATTTGATCTTCTATGTTCTAATCTTGTTTTTCTATTGCTTGTTTCAGGTACGTATCAAATATTGGAGACAAATCACTCATTAAATAGCAGTCGTGGTTTGATTCCACTCTCGAAAGTGGCGGCGTTTCGTGCGAGAGACACATCAAATATTAGCGCGAGCATCGATGTAAGTTTACTGTAGCCGGGGCACTCCGACGCCCGCTTCCATAACCAAAGGGAAGTGAACAATTCATACTAGTTGTAGTACAATGGAGCCAACACGAAACAAAAGCCAAACGGCGAGGCAACTTTCATTGACAGTTTTTAATTGAACCGAACCCGGGTTACTTCTAACAACGCGAGCATCGGATGTGCAAATGGTCCGTAAATCATTCCTCCAGTCAGTCCGTCGAGTCGGTTATCTCGTTCTGTGCCAACTAACGATCCGCGCTCGGAAATTGCAATACTCGTATGTCACTAGCTGGAGTAGTGGAGCGCTTGTATTGATACGGAATGCAGCGAAACAGGTGGCCACTATACCGAGAGCCCTGCCTCCTCCGACGTCACTTTGGCGCGCGCGTCGCCGCGGCAGCTTCCTTTTATGTCCGTGTGTCAATCGTAAATGGCCGCATTGGATCTCCGGTACATATGGAATGTCGTTCGGATGACCGTTTAATATTTCAAATGTCCGACTTCCAGTGGCTCGACGTCAAGTCTTGGTGCGGCACTACATTGAACATTGTACTACATGTAAAAACATGCTGTGCCGGACTTATTGAATACCACCGCTCGAGTTCGTTACAGTATTTCGTTGAAAATAGCTTTTTAAATATGGATTTAGTATTAATTAATTTTCATACATTTTGATCGATTCCTCTTTGAACAGTTTCCAATGTTCCAGTAATTAAAATAGGTATCGTTTAAATAGAATGCGACATCTTTTGTCCCTCGTCAATGTAGGGGATTCGATAAATTAATTTGTTTCTGAAACGGGTTATTAGTACGAGCAAAATGGCCGACAAAAGATAACTAAAATAGTTAATTTAGACTTAATAGAAGGGCAGACAGTGCGCCATCACATGATATAGATACAATACATTCGGCGAAGCAATGTCAGTCAGGGTACGTTAGTGTAGCACACAGAGATAGCTTGCAGTATTTAAACTATCGCCCATGCTACTCTCCTCAAGACAGATTTATTATTATGTATAAATCTATAGATAAAAGACGTTCAAATTAATTTACCTATCATCGCATATTATGCTTTTCTCTTCTTGTTTTTTATCTGTTTGTGTATACCCCCAGTGGATAAATTAATTTGAATTTAGTAGTATTACTAAATTCAAATTAATTTATCCACTGGGGTTATACAGTTACACTTATAAACGCCTAAACTAATTCTTAATTCCAGGTTCGAATTAATAATAATAATAATAATAGGTAGCCAAATTACAAAATTCGTAATATTTTATACAATATGCGATATCACGACAGCCGACACAGCCAAAATAGTTTACGCCAACTAATGCAATACATCGTGCCTTCGTACTTGTTTGTAAGGTCAAGAAAAATAACGTTGTCCAATATCGTATTATATACGAGACCCAAAAGCAAATTAATTAAAAAAAGATCTGGTCCATAGATTACAAAGTGTACCCAGTGAGTAAGAATATTTACAAAACTCACCGAAATACTACGTAATGCGACAGAAATTAAACAAGCAGAAAAATAACAAACAAAAGTGGAAATACTACACAAAATACACTTTTATTTTCTGGGAAAAAGACAAGCAAGCTATATAAATAATTGGACAACTTTGTCATAAAACAAAGGAAATGTTACTTACTGAGAAAAGCTATTTTTGATTGCCACAAAGAATTGTGGCATAGCGTCGGCCCGAGCACATGCACAAATGAATGAACAGACGCTGCTCCGCCAATTATTGACACCTGCTATCTTCACAAGTCTTACGTTCACACTCCAATAAATTCTACATAGAGTGTCGTCAAATATCAATTGTAACTTGAAAATTATTTGAGAAACTGTTGTATTCAGCAACGTTTTGTTTTGTCACTTCGTCTGCTACATACAGGCATGCATGGCTAGCTTTTGCAGTCAATGAAAATTAATAGGACTTTCTTTGTGTATTCATTTGTACGTAGAGGTTTATGTTTCGAATCATTCCAAAAATTCGGTAGCTGTTCGTTTCCTAATCAGCTGTATGTTTATAAACATGCTTAGTTTATAAACAGCCTATATCCCCGTGTGTACATTAGCGGCGTGTTACGAGCCCGCACACACTTGCCATCTCCAGACACATCATTGTTATCAGCCCGCATACGTAATGTGACACATGTAGTTGACATAATTACTGATTTTACTGGCCCGCTCTGTCACATGCTCGTATCCGTATGTGACGACCATTCCGTCAATAATTTATTACGTATCCCTATGATATTGTAGATATGACATCAGTTCATACGTGTGGCGTTGTTGTGCTACGCAGAGTAGCACATTGTAGGAGCTTCAGTAGTACCACTCGGGTGCCAAGACTTTGTTCATTCGCTATCCTCATATTCAAACTTTTCCTGCACCCTTTCACAAAATTTTACTCTTTATGTGCTCGTAAGAATTAAACCTCCTAATATAACCTTTTTATAGTTATCTCCCTAATTTTTCGACCCCTTTGACAAAATATTATAGGAAAGGGGAAAGCGGTAACTTACTACCGCAGGTTATCGTGGTAATGTGTAGTCGGAGCTAACGCGGCTCGCCATATTGGAACGGTTATCAAAGTGAGTGACTCGGCCGCAATGTTTGAAACTGAAGAGACGTAATTGAACGAGTATTGAAATGTTGGGATGCGTATATGAGCGGTTCAGGTTAGCATTTACAATTCCAAATGCCCATTGACTAATGTATTTGCATCTATGTTTTGTAATAAATCGAGTTACTCGTCGAGGCACATTCGGTGCACAAACGTTTCCTGTTATTCAGAAATATTCAGTACGAATATTCATTTAACTCTAACACGAGTTTTCGAACAGACATGAACTGTATAACCGGGCGCCGCAATTAAAAGTTTGCTTAGAGAATATACGCCGACATTTTGATTTAAAGTTTGAGGTTTCACCCGACACCCACACCGCGGCAGGAGTTCACTTTTACATACCGCGGCCGACCGACCACTCACACACACATACACACACACCACACTGCACCGACGCCCAGCGTTCTGGACAACACGATCATTTAACACGCCACCATCATGCCTGTCCACCAAACCCTCACTTACTATATTTGTACAAAATATATTATGTGGTGTGTATCAAAAGCTCAGTCGTACGGTATTTCTACGTATTCCACCCCTTATATTGTTTACATGCGTATCAAGTAATTCAGGCAGAATATGTTGTACGAGTTAACATAAACATTTGTTACCCTGGTCTTGCTTAATAGAATATTCAAAGGTAAAATCTCTCGCATGACTTGTAAGTTCTTAAGGAAAACAGAGCTCTAGTTTGTATCATAACTTTATTTTATCTCTTACGCGTTGAAGTGCTCACTTGAAGACTACATACATCTGACTGTATGGTGTACGTGCTTGATTTGCATCGATGTTTTGATGCAGCTCGAGTTTACGAAGCCAATTACAAAGTTAAGTGAGTGCGCGTTGGTCTCTGTAACTCCTTGTTATTCCTCTTTTTAGAAATGTGTAACATAAATCTGCGCGCTATTTTCATAGTCGGTGTACAGAACCGTTCCGAACTTACGTGTTCGCAACATTTACATTTCCTTTTGTGGCACACAATATGAAGTTTTGTTTGTTCGAAAAGTTGGCAGTGGACACCATCCACTCCATTAGTATGGAACGGAAAGTTTGTGGTTATTTTTAATTAATACCGGGGCGAGAGTTGCGCGGTGGCGGTCTCAGCCAGAGGGAATTCGTAGCGAGTAATATCTGGGGTTTAGCGCACTAAGCACCTACTAAGTAGTGGCAACCTTACAACCACTTACTTTATTGCGCTACTTACTTCTTGTGCTGTTTATGATTTGTGCTACGCCGCTGTAGGTACACGGCACGCGCTGCCGACTCAATGCTTAATACACATGTTGCTTCTTTAGTGTTGATGATCACAGCACAGTAATAAATATAGCATGTTTCGTATTTGAATTTTCGTTTAGAATAAACGTGGTGACGCAACATTTCCATTAGTTTCCCAAATGGTTCACGCACTTGATATGTTTGTTGAATAGCACGTTGTGTTGTGTCTCAAAACGTTCATATTTCAGCGTGATCTCGGTGTTCGCTAATTAGTGTTTACGGGTTAATTGGACGTAGATTTGCGTCGGTCGGTCCGTTGGTCCGTCAGTTCGTGGGTGTGTGATGCGCGAATTATTGTAGTTTGTGTTGTGTTGCATGAGCAAGCGCTGTAACACTCATTAGTATTGAAACAGCACGCTGAGTTCGACGCAACTCGCACAATTTCCTCTGTTCGTTATGCTTCACTTCTATACAATGCTGATGTGGGAAGTTAAACGCTACTGCGATGTTCATGTGATATTCAAGTTATTCAGCTGATGAATAGTATTGCTCTTCATGTTTATTGAAGACTAGTTTCAGTCCGCTGTACAGCCTACGTTGCTTTCGGTCATCGCGCCAAAAAGTATACTATGTGCTATTCTGATGAATAAGCTATATTATGACCAGCTGCAAAGACTCACAAAATCCGTTCTACTAAACGGATTTTGTTGAGCCATCCTCAAAGACTTAACAGGATTCATGCTCAGATTAGAACGTAAACTATGTATAACTATAATCATTTCTAAAATACTATAGATAATTGTGTCAAAAGATTACATAATGTGCAGTTTCAAAGGACAATGTACTAAGATGCATCCAACACGTGTTATTTATAGACGCATTCTTATTCAGCGCTCGATTGCGGCACTCATTAACTATGGACGAAGCAAATGTCAATACGGTCTGTTTACAAGGACGAGAGGCATTGCCTATCACGAGACTCGGTACATAATTGATGGTTGCCGGTTGTTAGGTTAATTTTGACATTTAGATGTAAGATGCAACTTACATCTAAATGGCAGATTAAATCGTTTCAAGCTGCTTTAGATGCATATGAGTTTAAATCCATGCGGCATTGTGATAAATTAAGACGGTATAGAATCAATAAGTCATCATTATCATCAGCCCTGTATATAAACTATTTCACTGCTGGGCACGGGCCTCTTCTCGCTGTGTAATGGGTTAGGTCATAGTCCACCACGCTGGCCAAGTGTGGTAGCAGACTTCCCAAGTCTTTCGAGAACATTATGGGGACATTTCAGATATGCAGGTTTCCTCACGATGTTTTCCTTCACCGTTTAGCAAGCGATAAACAATTTATTTATTTATTAACACCAATTTATAATATCATTACAGGCATTCCCGAATCGATATTATATTTAATATATATTATTATATTATATTTAATATCCGATATAACTTCGAAAAGTCAGTTTTGGTCACCAGTAGTGCTAGTGAAACTTTTGTAACGAGGCATAATTATTATTTTTCTAGACATCGCTTTTAGTACAGCTGAGAACTTGTCACTTTCTTCTCGACTTAAAGTACGATCCTTTAATTTGAATTTACATTGTTCAAAGTTTGGCTCATCTCTCAAAGGTTTATCATGTGCAGAAATCGAACCAAAGACTGCTGGGTTAGCAGTCCGGATCACAAACCATTACACCCATAGGCCAATCCTACTGTGATGCATATTAATTCAAGCGGAAAGTCTTAACTTGCACTAGCCCAAGATGGTAATGTGACCATTAGCGCGGAATGGCGGACTCCTCTTAATCAGAGGATGTCTGTTATAAGGCAGTGACGGCGAACACGCGACACAGACTAATTCACGTTAAATTAATCTTGTGTAAACGTCCACGCCACTAAACCCGAGGTATTTCTTCGGCGCCTCCGCTCCCCACGGGTGAACAATGGCGAATTTAAGAAAAGTTTTATTCCCCGTTTATGGTTTGTTTATGTTGTGTCGTAAGCCACTCAATGGTTATGCCAGAGATATGATCGAAACGTAAGATATCTGTTGCGTTGTATAATAAAACATATAATTGTATCCACCCTTTAATCAAATGCTGTAACTTTGAGATTGACTGAGAATGCTCGAGTGTGTTTAACTTTATTAAACACTAGAGGATGCCCGCGGTTACACCCGCGTTATTTAAGGCTACTGCTCCGCTCCCGTCGCTCATAGCGCGATGTTATACAGCCTATAGCCTTCCTCGATAAATGGGGAATATAACACTGAGATAATTTTTCAGATCGGACCAGCAGTTACCTACTGAGATTAGCGCGTTCGACCAAACAAACAAACTCTTCAGCTTTATATATTAGGATAAGATAGTATTAGATATAATCTGCCAATTACATCCGACTGCTGTTCGCTTGTAGTTAAATTTATTTGAGTTGTAAATGTTGTAATCTACACGTAGTATTTATATTTTGTAAATATTCTAAAACATTAAATTACTAACATGCATGTCGATTGACGCTCGCGATATGTAAATTAAATAGAAATGGAGTCATAATACTCAACAGACAACATCGTTTCGTTTAATAACTTAGTTACCCTCTATAAAGGCTAACTAGGTACTTAACACTATAATTATCCAAAAGTAATTAATAAATTACATTGTTTCATTTCTTGGCCAAGGTCCTGTGAAGCAATCGTCAGTTTGGTGAATATAACTCAATTTATTTTAATTACGACTTGTTTTCTTATCATATTTAATAAATTACGAGACATTTGAATCATCAACTGTTTTGGTGAAAAGGAGATTTTTGACTAAATGAAAGAAGTGATTTATTTTAGAAACCATAACAAATAAGTTTAAGACGACAGACTTATCAGACAGCACTTTTCTTTCTATTAATAACATTCGATATTGCATATATTATGTAGTAACACTGAAGACTATCATTTAGACCTGCATCCTTCATCCCACGTAACTAAAATTCCTGCATTAAGAACATTTTCACAAAATCTGTTTATTAAGTTCTCCCGAAATTTGCGTGGTTATAAGGCATACTTACTTTCACAAGCGCTGCAACAGCGATGCCTTTTCTGTCGAGTCAGCAATGTTCGACTACTTATCCAGCGAGTCTCGGTTTTCAAACAAATAAAAACAATTAACTCTGTTTTATAGCATAAAAAGCTTCAAAATCGATTAGTCGCCTGGAGACTGCATTGTAAAACGCTAACGCTTTAATATCCAGGGCTTATATTAAAATATTATCGTGTGCAGTGGCGGTAGCATTCATGAGAGCTTCACGGAGGATTAAGCGTCATTCAGGATCTTAGCGGCACGGCTTCACCTGGGATATTGTGTCGTGTCGTCGCCTCACAAGTCCGATGACTTCTAACTTGATATTCAGTTCGCTTTAACCACATAACTTGGAGGCATAAACCGTCTTTATATACCACTGGTAGGTATAACACAGCTATATACTGGATGATACAACCAACAAATATCCGCATATCTAACATTTAGATTAAAATTCATTTATAAATAATACCGACACAAATTCAGTTAAAGTTAAAATAGGTGAATAACACAGTTTTTATTTAAAAATTGTTCAATCGATAATGGTAATCCAGAAATATCTGGCGCGAAAACCTAGCAGAATATCCGGGTCACTTGGTTGATATGTTCGGTGCATTCACATTCTAATGGAATAAAATACGGTTTTTTGTATAATATGATATTTGGTTTGTCTCTGATATACTCAATATAAAGACTAAGTAAGGCTGTGTGCAATTATTTGCTTGTGTGAGTAGCTGTCACAACTACTGCAAGGTACGCTATCGTCTTACTTTGTCACCGGAGGTTATGAGAAGGATGCTACTATGTAGTATATGCTAGAATGCTAGATGTATGTCTCTAACCAGCTAACTCACCTTGCTGGTTAACAACTATCTTATGCTCATTCGACTGTTCATATTATATTTTGAAGATAAGTCATGCTTAGAAGATTCAGTGACTAATATTTAGAACAAGAGTTAAAAAAGCAAACTTGTACTATTCGTAATGAGACGTTGCAAAATGTTTATAAAGCACCGCAAATAATATCGGCCGGCCGATATTATTTGCGGTGCTTTATAAACATTTTGCCGCGGCCAATCGAAATACCAGGCCAATATCGTGTTTATCTCAATCACTAATTATAAAAAAACGGAGCCTGCAGTGGAACGAAAAAAACATCCTTGTGTTATAAAATGTGAAAGGAAAACAAAATCTGTTTTCAATTTACGACAATTAAACGACACGAACGGCATCACAAAAAAGCGGTAGTACCTACTCTGTGTTAGTTGAGTGGATCTTAATTGAAATAATATTCCTTTGTCCCCGAGCTAAAGGAGATTGAAGGCGGGACGTGCGGTATTTTCCTTGTTTTTCCCTCTCGACCAAATGAGAAATACTTTTGTCTGTGTGACATTCGACGCCAGGCGTCCGCCGCGCTACCTAACTACCTACAAAATACAAAACACCTCCTCACACGTAACACTGACATTACACTTCTTGCACAACATCATATGTTTCCTGTTGCTCTTTTTAAACCTCGTTCACGTACGCTACGGTACTGTGTGATTAAACTGCCTGACATTTAAACTTGAGCCGATTACGTTGGCCATTTAAATTTCGGCTAAAAATAAAGCTCTTATAAACACAACCGAGAGATGATATTCTCCCGAAAGTTCACGAAATAATAAAGCAGTGATCTCGCCTACACTTGAATTTTCTAATGATTAGCTTGAAAACGGGGTGATTTTCTTTTACTTGGAAATTAATTAGAACCGTTTAAATTAAATCGTTCCGAACTTTACGAGATAATAATAGTTTTTTTCCAAGGCACAGAAGTTGTGAACTGGAAGTTGTTCTGGACGGGCGCCGTGGGTGGCACTTAGACTCGCGTTCACTGAGAGCGAACGTGGCGTCAAATAAAACATGAAACACAACTTTTGTTGCGGACACAAATTACTTAACACACGAACAGTGTAACTTGAGCTATTAGCTGATGGACTGGGTGTGTATTAGATGTGATTGTTCGGTCGGCTTATCTCGTATAGGTACGTAACGGTAATGTGGCGTGATTTAGAAACATGCCGCTATTTATTGGATGTGGTGTGGTCACGTCCGGTCCGTCCGCTGTGTCCGCCGTCCGGTAACGACACACATGGAAGCGAACCCCCCACATAGTTTATTGCCGCAGATAACATTAATGCTAAGGACATAACCTACGGCATCGACCTCCGATGTTATAATACGCCATGTTAACCGGACAGTTTATCGGCTCGCATTATGTCTTCACCCGATTTATGTCCAACTTTGCCGCTCGCTAATTTGCCCGCTCGTTCCACTTGATTGAACATAGCTTTATGTATTTGATTTTCTAGTGACTGCCAATTCTATTGTGCGATTGAAAGTCATATTGAGTTGATAAGCCATTTATGTGTCGTCGTACAAGGACTCAATTCAACTCGCCGGCACAAGTTTATTTAGCACTAGCTTTCGCCCGCGGCTTCGCCCGCATGAAATTTTAATAAAGAGTAGCCTTTGTACTTCCCCAGGTTTCAGACTATCCATATCAAATTTCATCACAAACGGATCTGCACATTAGCCGTGTAGCATACATATAAACAGATAATACCTACCTACTTAAAATTACTTTTGTTTTCATAGTCGTCAAACTTTAGGTAAAGATTAGTATGTAGGTATATTATTAAAGTTATTGAAGAGCTTATGTATCTACTGAATAGAATAGCAGCAAAAATAAAAACTGAAAGCATTACCACAAAGTACATAATCAGACCGCACCTCTGCCCCGCTGCGCTTAAGAGCGCCAACTCATAGTAAGCGCTTTGAATGACGCTGCGCTTATATCAATTATATCGTGATAACTTTTAAAATATTCGTCCAAACTACTTACTGTAAAGACAAAGTTCATCTACATTAAATACTAAAGGCAATAAATCTATCAATTTTGAAAACAATTTGATAACTACACTACTCTAGAATGAGCATTGTAAAAAACATATTTTTTGTGTTACACTCTCTTACAAAAGCTAAAAAGTAATTCGGTAAGTCCTAGCTGCCAGATCGCACCAAACTTCTCATCAATCTGGGGTAATGATCAGACAAATATAAAATCGTTGGGCAAGTGAAATTTCTATCATAATGTTTATTCTGGATACTGGGACGCTACGCCGAAAATTAAAATAAATGTTTTTTTAGATTATTTTATTTTCAAGTTTTTAGTTATGTTTGTTAATACTTCTCATTCTGTTTTCATAGTGAGGTCTATTCTACCAATCAAGCCTTTCATTCGATACCCATATTGAGGTATTTGTGGAAAATAAGTTATCCGCCATTTTGTGGCGGCGGCCATCTTGGATTTTTAATAGTAAGGTCTATTCTACCAATCAAGCCCTTTCATTTGATTCCCATATTGAGGTATTTGTGGAAAATATGTAATCAGCCATTTTGTGGCGGTAGCCATATTGGATTTTTCATAGTGAGCCTATTCTATGAACCAAGCCCTTTTATTTGATACCCGTATTGAGGTATTTTGTGGAAAATAAGTAATCCACCATTTTGTGACGGCAGCCATCTTGAATTTTTCATAGTGAGCCTCTATGATAAACAATTTCACCGTACATTATCTTCAAGTAACTTTTACGGTTTAGGCAACGCACGCGAAGACAGCTTTCAGAGTTCAGGATTTTTGTCGACTTAGTTGATACTTACTTATATTGATACTTACCTAGTTATGTTGATACTTACTTAGTTATACTATATTATGGCAACATTATACAAAATCTTTATACATTGTAGCCTATGTGTTATTCTAATGTATAAACTATATTACTCTAAAGTTTCATCCAAATCCGTTCAGTAGTTTTTGCGTGAAAAAGTAACAAACATCCATCCATACATCCATCCATCCATCCATCTATACATACATCTTCACAAACTTTATTATATATCTATTATAATATTAGTAGGATTAAATTTCAACAAAATCGGTTCAGCCGTTTTAGCGTGAAAACGGAACATACATACATACACACTTTCGAATTTATAATATTAGAAGGGAAGTAGGGATATCATTAGAGACTTTCTTTATACACAACATTATCTAACTGTTTTACCACCTTCATAATATAGAACATGTAAATTATTTTTACCGCTTACTCGTGAACATGCCACATATAACTGACCATGTGAAAAACAACATGTTCGGGGGTCGATTCCAGCTGTTTCAAGTCTGTCCCTGCGATTTATTTAGAAAATACACACAGGGCTACGAATATTCAGCCCTGCCGAAAGTAAGATAGCCCCGTTGAGTTACTCAAGAGTTATCTGAATTCAGGCCTCAGTCTCCCACCCACGGATTCCCACGTACGTGAGGTGTGGGAATTTGGGAATAATGAGACACCTGTATAAGTACAGAACACGAACGAACGAAAGAAAGCAAAGAAACACATCCACATTCATTATTCAAAAGAAACGACTAAGACACCAATCCGACGAAAACGAAAGAAAATTAACCGAGAACCTCATCAATCCACGGAGAATCTTAACACCGCCATTCAGAAAACGCCATCTATGTTTACATATTATACAAACTGACCGAGATAGAAAATAATATGGACTAATTTATTGAAAAAAGGATCTATAGTAATTGTTTTTGTCATTTAAAATAAAATGAAATGATTATATAACTATTATATAAACATAATAATTTTAAATAAATGAGATTGACCGTTTAAATTAAGTGGACATTGTAATAAATTTTGACACAGAGACTTTTTGTTTATGAAAGTGCCGAATATTATACTCTATTATGTTTTTAATAACAGAAAGACACATAATTATTGTCTTTTTTCCAAGAAACATTTATTTTGCTAGAAAATTATTTGAAAATAGTGACATCTATCGGCCGGAAGGATAACTATAAATATCCTCGGTTCCAGTAATTTATTTATCGAAAATACGTAAAAATATACGGACGAAATTAACAATCACCTCCTTTTTTAAAGTTGGGTAAATAGCCATAAAACACTTTGAAGGTACCTTTTTAGACTAACAATACTTTTACTAACAAGCTTATAATGATCATAGATGGCATCACATATATAACCAGTTTTGGATAATCCCTGTTTTGTTTGGGACTACGTACAAAGGAGAGGTCAAGCTGTACACCGAAAACCACTCAACCGATTGTGATGTAACATATACTATTTTATAGGTTTGAGTATCCTTTGTACATGAGTGTAAGTTTTATTGAAATCAATTTCGCCATTTTAGAGATCTTTAGCAACATAGGGAAAGACGTCGGACAGACAGACATAAATTCTAAAAATTATCAAGTATTGCTTTTTAGCATTTTCCTAGATTTTTTAGATAATTTTCGTCACAATATCTTTAATGTACAGACTTTTTCACCTCTACAGTTTTATTATAGTATAGATTAATTACACTGAGGACTCATTAAGACATTGCTATTTCGTCACCAGGAACTTATTATTTTCACTTATAAGAATATACATAGCATACTATAACTCTGTAAACAAGTACCTAAATGTGAGAAGTGATTTAATGCACAAAGGTTACCTTTTCGTTAGTTAGAGCCACTAAACACCCAGGTAGTTTCCGATAAAACGCTCATTAAAACCTCTCGACAGAGAAGTATTTCATAGGAAGCCCGACACCGCCGGCGGGCGCGGCTCGGGATCTGCTTAGGGAACACTCGCCGGAATATCATATTAATATGAGTAAATATGTAATATAATCTTATTGCCGTCATTGCGAGCGCGGGCAGCGGCGGTAACACTATACTTTCTCAGCGAAGCCTCTGGATCTGACGCCCATATATTTATATACCCCAATATGGTTTAGACACGTATGCTCATGATTTACGGCGCCGGCCGCTGTAAATATTTGCTGAATATGTCGGCCACAGCTGACCGCAACGTGACGACGACAACACGACGACGAGCCGGCGACACGACGTCGCCGCCGCTCGTCACATCTCATCTCAGCACGTCAACGTGACCACACATAAAGCGCTGCGGTGGCTGCACCGTTACGTACCATTCCACAGACCGAAATTGAATTATACGAAGCCCCGGATTTTATATCTATTAGGAAAGCGCTCAACGGTCCCCAGGGCGAGGATTTAGATACCGATAACTTTCTCATTTCCTTCGGGCGGCACCAGCCGTTACTTAGACGCGTATATAACTCGGGCCTTCGTGACAAAAAACGGTCCGGTGCCCGGCGCCCGGGCGGCAGTATTAATCCATCAATCTGTTACCTGACGCGCTATATAACGCAAACACACGCGGCCGATTGATGCCTCGTCAGCGGGATAACTTGTGTATCCATCATGATTCTACAAACACGTCGAGTTTTATCACTCGCTTCCGCCAATTTAAATCGGTTGAGTAACCATCAAACATTATTTCTAATGTAATTATTCATCCATATTCGATGGTAATTGAACGGTAATTGGTAAACGGAATTTAGAATCTGATTTCAAAGCTTCCGATCCTTTGACGAGAGTGGGAAGTGTGTAAGGCGAATAATGTGTGTTATGTTGATCTATTGACGTAGCGAAGCGGCGCTGAGTGAAGCTGAGCGGAGCTGAGCTGAATGTTGATTAGTGAGCTGTGCTTGAGTGTCTCACGCCTGTTCACACGTCACACGCTCACCTACTCGCCATGGCTCATAAATATCTGTTCTGCAAGCTTTATTATAATAATTTAACAAATGTAGCGAGCACGTTGCGAGCGCGCACCGAAGCTTGATTAAACCAGCTGCCGACTGGACGTGACTGTAAATATTTTTATGCATCCGCTAAGATACAGGGTGTAGGTTCATTGTGCATTTTAATAGTGTTTTTACGCGAGTGTTGTGGTGCAAACGCCGGCGGTTGAGGCTCGTGATTCAGTACGTCTAATCCGCAGCACCTCCGAAACGTGTTTGTGTAAAGTTTTCCATTACATAAGAGTGAGGCTGCGCAGCCGAAACTTGAACAAGCGAGCGGCGCGCGGATATCATAACTGCCACTGTTGATGTAACGGATGTAACTTGGGATAAATGTCAACTGTTCTCGGATTTAGTGCGGGATCGCGCGCCGCGCCGGCTTGCTTTTTATTAGCTCCGCATACATTATACACCATACATGCGCCATCGAGAGCTTTTCCACGCACACTTTACGTATAAACGCTTGGATACTTCCTACCATGGTCCTAGCGTTATTCCAGTTGCATCCAAGACTTTTCACCATAAAGCCCGGGGTCCGCTTCCTAGTCTAACCAGATTTGCCAGAATATTAGCGTTACCAAATAAACACATTTTATCTGCTCTAAATTGTATTGAAAGTTTAACGCTGAAGAATGAAGATTGGCTTCAGTGTTGTCCCCGCGGTGAGGTAACAACTTTGCACTGTCCAATTTGCAAGAAATTCTCGCCATTCCTCTTTAACCGCGCGAAAGAAATGGGATTTGCGACAGCTCTCCCCTCATTTCGTCTCCATTATTATGTATTTTGACTAACATCGTTCTCAGTTTTATTCAAATGCGTTTAGTGATCTTGAGAACGTTTCAGAACTTGACTGAAGCTATTGTAATTTTATTTGGTATATTTTGTTCCATATTGTGATGGTTGTGGTTAAAGCGCCGATAGCTCAGTGGTGTACTTAACGAAATGCCGAGACGATGGTCTCGGGTTCGATTCCCAGGTACCCGGGCACACACCTCTGACTTTTCGTAGTTGTGTGTGTGTTAAAAATGTTAATTATCGCCCGCTTAATAATGTGTCGGGTAGATGGCAATAGGCTAGCCCCTATTACATTGGGACCGTAACATAACTGGCGAAGAGTGGCTGTGTAATACACCTATGCCTACCCCTTAGAGGATAAAAGGCGTGAAGTTATGTATGTATTATGTTGGTTAATAAGTAGTCAATCAAGTATTAAGTGCGATGCAAAACACTCAGCTGAATTAATTGAACAATCACGCCGGTGCGCTGTAGTGCGGTGGCTCTGTCGTCTGTCGTTCGTATTGAAAGGCGCTCCGGTTACCTGCGCGCTGTCGCCGTCTAACTCGGATCGGCCGGTAAGTGCGGCCGTCCGCACTGTGTGACGTCACCGCCGTGACGTCATCGCCTCGTGTCATGCCGCCGCTCGCTCTTTGATCTTATTATCTGCTACGAATGCCCCACACAGTAAAGGACAATGTTGTCTTGTTGTACCCGACTAGAAGCTATTTCGTGGTAACTTGGTTTGCATTGATGCAACTTTTTAAATATAATCACCTAATTTACTAATACTCCATAAAAGAGGTCAAAGCGCTGGCTCTTAAATTGAAAAAAGATCTACTAATACTTCTACAGCATTTTATAACATAATTTATTTTAAAAGTATTGAAAAAATGAGTCGTGATTTTCTTGTCATTTCTCCTCTTTATGACTCCATTGATATCCGGTGGATTTTAAATAAAAAAATTGACGGCAATGCCGCAAGTATGATTGAAATTTCTGGAAACAGGAAAATAAAATTGATGAAAACCGTGTTCCACTCTTTTTGCTCATTCATAATTTAGCGGCTGTAATATCAATGTTGCTCCAACCACGAGTTGTATAGATATATTACTATTGCGAGAAACGGTTAATACATCAATGCTTATTTAAGGTCCAATATCTTAAAATAATATACAGATTTCGTTCAACAAATGCTCGGCATGAAACTCATACTCGGACCAGTAACACGTAGACACCTGTTTTAAATCTTACCTTGAATTCACTTATAACAACTAATCCACACCCAATTAAGTAGCGGTGCTTGTCTAAGTACTAAACAATATGAAGTAATAAACGCGTTCGGCGCATACTCCTCATAATGCATCGGTGTTCGCCCTCAGCCCGATTATTAACAACTAATATACCCCGTACGCCCCTCCATTCTCTTACAACACCCCTAATTATGATTATGAGAGGAAAATTTAATTCTATTAGCCTTTGAAAAACAAAGGCAAATACAGTAGCTGTATTCCGGCATGTTATTTTTACTTGTAACCATACGCTTTTGTACAACGGACGTATTATTCTTAATATTGAGTTTATACCTCACTAACCTTGTTTTGTTTCCACATAATCCATTTGTAAAAATTGTTTGCGATCGCCTTAACGTACATTTACTTTTGAGAGATTCATAACGATGGACGGTATTTGTGTTATTATTTGATGATTGAGTAATAAATAGGGGTTTGATCAAACATCGAATAAGAAATAACTTTGGATTACAAAAATGTTTACAATACAACGTAGGTACGTAGAAAAAACTGACGTAGAAGAGTTTTCAGGATAGAACTAAAAGTGTAAAGGCTATGTGTGCCGGAAACCTTCGCTACTTGTATATTTCTTAGATGTACTTTAACTCATCGTACTTCAATACATTGAAGATTATTCAGCAATTTGTTAAAATGTTGTGGTTATTAATATTTCTAGATTGTCACGTTCTGAACTCGTTAATTCTTAGGCGTCTGAAATATTTTCAATTCCATTCCATTTAGTAATTAATTACATGGAATTGTGTTGTATGCCTTGACATTTATTAAACAATTGATATTTGCATAATAATTATTTGTGACTTTCAATTTGTTGCGTTTTATTTTATTGTACTTATAATAATTATAATTTGTCATACAATATATAAGCAACTACTTTATATAATATACACTCTCTGTGTATATTATATAAAGTAGTTGCTTATATAGCAGACAAGGCTTCGAAAGTATAACGCTGTATTTTGAAAGTAAGTAAATTATCAATGTATTATGCTAAGTCGTCTAATAACTTAAGCGTTTATATACAAAGCCTTGGTCAACAGTTATCGCTCGCGTTCCTCGTGTATTGAAACATGACTCTTTTAAATGTTAAAGGAATGGGTTTATCAGGAGTGCAAGCATTATTAGCTTATATCGAGTTTACCCCTGAGACGAATTAAGGCGTAGCTCGGGCATTACACTGTAATCGCTGCAATTTGCGAAAAGATCACGTCTACGTTGTATTTTACACTGGTCGTTTAAAAAAATGTCTTCTATATTTATTTTTTTATCTAGCCAGTGTTCACTACTAATATGTATTCAGTTAGCTGGGATTTTTCTTTCGATATCTTTTTCTATTACACCTGGAGCTGTTAGTATTCTTATTGAAGTTACATTTTCGCATTTTCTTTTCAGAGATTTTGTATGTATTCGTATTTAGGATAGTTGCTTTGTTATGCTGTAGTTTTTCAGCTACATAGTAATACTAGCGAATACCTTACGAAACCGTGCAGATACTGTTGCTCGACGTCTATATTTTGCAAGTGGGTAGTAGTTCTTCAACTGAATGTTCACCTACGCTGAAACCATCATACTCTACATACATACATATCGTCACGCCTTTTATCCCCGAAGGGGTAGGCAGAGGTGTATTTCTACACCCACTTTTCGCCAGATATACTTTAGTCCCACGTAATAAGGGGCGAGCCTATTGCCGTACCGGGCACATTTCCAGACTCCGTGCTGCTACTGAGAATTTCGTGACAGAAAAACCCAATAACACTGCCCGACCCAGGAATCGAACCCGGGACCGATCCCACGCGCACATTTGTGCCGCGAGACCAACGAGGCAGTCGTATAGGGTTTGATGTCGAGTTTTCCGTCTCTACGCAAATATGGTATTTGCATCGTGTTATCCCTTAGTCGCCTTTTACGACACCCACGGAAAGATAGGGGGTGGTGACACTTGTATTCTATGCCGTCAACCACACGGCTTTTTACTTTCTATCATACTCTACTTCTCAAATATTGTACATATGTGTAAAGTTAAATAATACATCGCCAGTTATACATTCCACACATTTGGGACACAACTAACGAGTGTATCGCATAAATTATGATTCGCATCCCAACAATATGAAACACACAAAGTAAAAATTCAAATTGGAAATACTCGTAGTTCAAATAAGCGGGCGATATCTATTGGATCTTGTATAACGTGGCTTATTTACGTTTTAAACTGGATTGTTTGCTTACTTACCTACTCATTGACTTTGGCCTCGTATTCGTACGAAAGCTTCATTATGAGTTAGCCGGTGGTTACTCACTATGTATTTGTAATGCTACGTATTTACTGAGGTAATTGTAATTTTGCTACATTTTAGTCTGTGTTATGCATTGCGATGTTGTAATTCACTGTATTTATTTATGGTAGAATTTTATATTAATTGCATTTCTTTAAAAATTAAGGAAAGAAAAATACACTGTAAATGTTACTCAGTTGTGCCCATGATTCCTCCGTTATAATACAAAATAACTGAAATGACTGATTGTACATGCGGTTAGCAAGTTCCTAATCCACTTACCTATACTATAGAAGGAAATTACTATTTTCCTTAAATGAGTTCTGAAGTGAAGCAATATGAGGGCGTTCTAACAGACGAACGTGACACTTACATGTATATCAAATTACATATGTACCTATTTCGCTATCTTCGCATATCACTTGTGTACCTCTATTAATAGGCCTCTACACTCTGGTGATATTACTCGTGTCTTTGAAAATGAAATTTAAAAAGAGCTGATTATAATCTTGTTCAGAATCTTATTTGAAAGATCATTTCAAAGTTTTAATACGAGTGTGGTCGATATAATTAATTGCGCAACCTTAGGGAGCATCACATTGACGAGTGTCACCGTCACAAACGTCTGTGTATCGTTAAAAATAAACTCATTTACAATTCTACTTAGTTAATTAAACTTTGTGCCCAAAAAGAAAAGAGTCCGCTTTTTAAATTTAAGACTTGTGAGTTTAATGGAGTTTTGTAAAACGAAACGTGATTAACAATTTTTGTTGCGCGAAATACCGCGCTTGTCACGAGCACGCAATTTATGTTTTTCTTAATTTGGGCGTCATTCAAGATAATATTACTGAGTAATAATTAACTAGTATTCTTTCAAGATAGTAAATTAATTAAACATAAAGAATCTTACTAATTTAAAAACTTATACAGACCTCATTTGGTGATTGAAGTAATTACACAATTAATTGTGTTAATTACTGGTGATGGCGTACTGCTTTACAGATAATTGTAGGTTTGTAATTTTGTCTAATGGTAATGAAGTTGTTATTCGTGTTAAAAATGGGAATGTGGGAGAGAATTAACTGAACGAATAATACCATATTTACTGATTACCTACCAATTAAATATTTATTATAATAAATATATAAGCCGTGTGGTTGACGGCATAGAATACAAGTGTCACCACCCCCTATCTTCCCGTGGGTGTCGTAAGAGGCGACTAAGGGATAACACGATGCAAATACTATCTTTGCGTAGAGACGGAAAACTCGACATCAAACCCTATACGACTGCCTCGTTGGTCTCGCGGCATAAATGTGCGCGTGGGATCGGGAGATCCCGGGTTCGATTCCTGGGTCGGGCAGTGTTATTGGGTTTTTCTGTCACGAAATTCCCAGTAGCAGCACGGAGTCTGGAAATGTGCCCGGTACGGCAATAGGCTCGCCCCTTATTACGTGGGACTAAAGTATATCTGGCGAAAAGTGGGTGTAGAAATACACCTCTGCCTACCCCTTCGGGGATAAAAGGCGTGACGATATGTATGTATGTATGTATGTATAATAAATATGAAAATATTAATTCAAATCAGATTTAGACGGTTGTTGAACATTGACAAGAGGCATCCACGTTCAGTAGGTACACGTACTTATGGGCGCACAATATGTTGTCACTGGAATGGTGCTCGCTTGTGCGACCTACCCTACCTACAGCGATTGTGATCAGGCCGCGCGAATAAAGCTTCATTAATTGAATATTGATCTGGCGTATATCATGCAGGCTGTACTACACGCGTGGAGAGGGCTTGAGTGAAGAGGCTCTATTGTAGCGGCACTTATAGGCTGCACCGTGGAGTGCACGCTACAGGGTGCACTTATTGCGCATAACGCACACCACCCCACGCTCCTGCCATCCACACTTGATGACTTATCAACGTGTGTGTGTGACTTGCCAATCTCTCCGACGTAACGCTTGTGTTTGATTCTCGCGGCGCCCGAAGCGATTATACAAGCCATGCGTACACACATGGTATATACATACGTAATGTTCTGTCAAGCATTGTACTTGAGTTTAGTTTCTAACAATTCGCGCAATATTTCAACTCCATATTAAAGATATACGTAATCTCTGAGGGTGGAACTTTCGCTCGTGAAATCATCGGTTCATGTAAAAGCTGAAGCTAACGAGAGACCGACCCCCTCAGGACTTGTTTATCATAATATTTGATGTTCAGTTTCACAAATTTGTGCCTTATTCGTTAACAATAAATATCATTTATATATTTCATATTTGAAAGTTGCTCTCAAAGCCCAGGCGACGATATTCGAATAAATTTCCCGAGTTAGGGTTTTACTTAATACGTGTTATTGAATGTTTGGGGTGATAATATATGGCCATTAGGCACAGACGCCAAAATAAATAGGATAAAAAGTCTTAAAGTCCAACGGCAGACAACTGAACATTGAATATAGTATACGCTCGATATTTCTTTCTGAATAATATTTCAATAACTTTATGTGGTGTATTAATATTTTCTTTATAACTTCTACTTATATTTGATTTCATTTATTATTTTGATGTGCTAGATTAATTCCAATAAGGCGATTGTACTATTGCAATTTAGGCTTGTCTCTAAAGAATATTTATAGAGCTTTCGTTTTCTGCGCACGTGGTTAGACTACATGTTATGAATGAATATGCAATTATATTATAGGTTCCTTTCAAGTTAAATACATCTGATGGCAAATTAACATTTACCTCTGCCTACCCCTTCGAGGATAAAAGGCGTGAAGTTATGTTGTTAAGTTACTCCCAATCTGACAAAAACTGAAAATAACAACACTTATCTACTTAAAAGATAAACACTATAAACAAACAGCAAATAAAATCTCTTATTATGCTGCGGTAGGCGGTTACCGGCCGGGCGTAGCACAATACTCAGCTACGGAACGCTACAAGCCGCTGCGCTCAGTTTAGTGCTACAGGCTGGCCTCTACGGCGTTTGAAAGCTCTACGAAACTTTGAATGTAACTAGGGTTTTCTACCCGGGTACCCGGATTCGGGTATACCCCGGTATATACAATTTTTAGTACCCGGGTACTATTCACTGTCGGACCCGGGTATATAATTGGATCAAGTAATTCATCAAAATTCTCGGAAACTTACTACTGACTAACTTACTATTTGCACTACACACAATTAAATGTTTCAAGTTCATGAAAAGACTGTTTAACTGTATGTGATTTTTAATTTTCAACTATATCAAAGAATTATTTAGTCATATTTTTGTTATAGTATAACAAAATTTACTGTAGTAATAAGTCATTTTCTTTCCTAATTAGTTAATTAAAACGAGACGGTTTAATTCTGTAAGTGTGACTATGAAAACCCTTTTCTCTTTTGTCTTTTAAGATGAAAAGACTCCCTTACCTCAAAACTATAAAAAGTTTTCTTTGAAATATGTGGTTTATGTTAAGTTGATTAATTTTAAAATTGTTTTTCTAGAAAAAAGATTTTTGATTTTTAATTTTATTTTATAACATAACAAGTTTTTGTGATGAAAAGTATTTTGGTCCTTAATCACTTTATGAAAATAAGATTGTTTATTTTTAATTTTCAACAGTATCACATTAGAAAGTTTTGTTAGTGATATTTTTGTTATTGTAGGTATAACAGAATTTACTGTATAAATAAGTCTTCTTCGTTCTTAATTAGTTAACGACTTCGTTCTTAATTAGTTAACGAGAACAAGACTGTTTAACTGTGTGACTATTGATTGTAAACTTCACTCTTTATGAAGAAAATAAAAAATGATTATAAAAAAATCTCTTTTTCTGAAAAAAAGTGGCAATACCCGGGTACCCGGCTATATCCGGGTATTTAAAAACGTATTACCCGATACTCGGGTACAAAAAAAAGTCGGGTACGCGAAAACCCCAGATGTAACTAAAGGTTTGGTTAGTTGTAGCTTGAAATCGTTAAAATAAATTTGTCTTGTACGATTTACCTAATTTAATTACGATATTAGTTATGAAATATAAATATTATTGTATTTTGTATATATTCATACGGCATACTATAGCAAAACGATTACACACACCGACATACATACATATTATAATAATGCATTTCTGTGTCATTATAATATATACAGTTTTATATTCAATAATTACTTGTGATACTAATTACTTTCTCATTTACATCATTATGGTATATATAATTTGGCTTGGTAATCATAAAGTTCTTATCCTAAGATTTCCTTCGCATATTTTCCACAGTTTCAATATAAACAAACACTTATATTTAGTGTCATTATAATACTTGCTGGTTGCACGCTCAGTCTTTATGACAATTTTTTTTTAAGACATCTCCCACAATAGGACTAAATCCTGTGTCGCGGGGAACTTTACAGACATACAACTAACGGACATAATGAACACCCAGACTCGAAACAACAATTTATGAATCACACAAAGTGTTGTCTCGTATGGGGATCGAACCCACAACACTTTGGCAGTGTCAAGCGGTGAGGCGGCTGCTTAAACCACTACGCCAACCGTGCAATCATTGATTGCTATTCGCTCAGGGGTTATGGGTAAACCCTGTAGTTATCCAATATTTTAAATATGGTCGTTATTAAGAATCTTGAGCGTAAAGTATGCCTGCAATCGTTTTGCTATAGTATGCCGTATGAACATATACAAAATACAATAATATTTATATTTCATAACTAATATCGTAATTAAATTAGGTAAATCGTACAAGACAAATTTATTTTAACGATTTCAAGCCACGACTAACCAAACCTTTAGTTACATTCAAAGTTTCGTAGAGCTTCCAAACGCCGTAGAGACTAGCCTGTAGCGCTAAACTGAGCGTAGCGGCTTGTAGCGTTCCGTAGCTGCGTATTGTGCTACGCCCGGCCGGTAACCACCTGCCGCAGCATAATAAGAGATTTTATTTGCTGTTTGTTTATAGTGTTTATCTTTTAAGTAGATAAGTGTTGTTAATTTCACTATTTTTCAGATTGGGAGTTTGTATTTTATATGATAAATGTTACTTTGCCATCAGATGTAGTTGCTTGCAGTGATACGACTAAATACATATGTGTCCCACTTAACTTCTTGACTATGAGACCAAGTATTTTATGAGTTTTTAAATTGAATTTAAAATGTGATAATGCCGAAGTTGAATCTTTATTTTAATGCATCAAAAATTAATACTATTTTAGTCTGTAAAAGACGATAACGCTCGGCAATTGCTCATTAATATATTTTACATGTAGTTAAAACATTATAGGTAGCAATGATACAGAGGAAACGAGAAAAGTATTAATAAGACTGAACGGTTGGCGTAGTGGTTTAAGCGGCCGCCTTGCCACTTCACATTGCACCGAGTGTTGTGCGTTCGATTGCCACACGAGACAACACTTTGTGTAATCCATAAATTGTTGTTTCGAGCCTGGGTATTCATTGTGTCCGTTAGTTGTATGTTTGTAAAGTCCCCCGCGACACAGGATTAAATCCTAATGCGGGAATTGTCTTTTTAAAACATTACTATAATTACTTACAGTATGTAGACTTCAGTGTCACTACTATTACTTACAAATTGATTTAAAGTACCGACGCAAATAGTTTCAAATGTGAATACCATGAAGCAGTGTTTGAACCTGCAGCCTCGACATACCACGTCGTTTTGTCGATGTTTATTCTTCTTGCCTGTCGTTGATTAGTGCGTTGTATCCGAGTGCGACACTCCTTGGTTTTTCACTTTTTCCACGTTTTGGGAGTAACACTTCAGATATACATATTATATAAAGGAAGACGTACTGCCTCCGTAGTCCAGTGGATAGCGTATGCGACTGCTGATCGGAGGTCCCGGGTTCGATTCCCGGGTCGGGCAAAATTGTTACTGGGTTTATCCGAATACTCAGTAGCAGCCCAGAATCTGGTGATGTGCCCGGTAACGGCAATAGGCTCGCTCCCTATTACGTGGGACCTAAAAATTCATGGTGAAATGTGGGTGTACCTAATATTTACACCTCTGCGTACCCCTTCGGGGATACAGGCGTGAGACTATAAATAAATAAAAAAAATATAAGAAGATAATTATTGCCACATATTGAATACGTCTTTTATTTATCAAAAGCATAAATAATTTCCTCTTTTTTAACTTTTATTTATAAAGCTGTGTCTAATTAATTTTAATACTAGACTTTGCCTGTGGCTTGGCCCGTGTGCTTGTCGATTAGTGTGAAAAAAGCTATGGTTATTTCACTAATGTAGGTATAAACTATAACATTACAACGTGTCACGAGTGTCCCTTCAGTAGCTTTCGCGTAAAAGAATAACCAAAAACCAATTCATCATCACAAAGTTACGTATTTATAATAGCAATGAAATGTAGTTCATGTAGTGTTACTCGTCAAGTTAACAGCCGATACGGGCAAAGGAAACTTGTTCGATAACTGTGCAGCTTTTACGAACAACTAGTTAAATGTGAGCGCAATGAGCACTTCTGAACTGCCAACGTAAGCTAAACGCTGAGCGCAATCGAAACCTGCGCATCTAACAGAGATGAGCGGGTACTCAACTCATCTTCATAGAAATGCTTGAAAATCAGAGGATTTAAAAAATTGCTAGGCCTATTTTATCTGTTGGTCTTTGCCCAGCAGTGGGACGCTTCGATAGGCTAAATAAAAAAATGAATAAAGAGGAGGGGGAATATAAGAAAATAAAACACTATCAAGACCTGCCTACGTCATAAAAGGAAGCCACTGTCTCAATTTCATGTTTCAGACTTCAGTACTTTAGGCACTAAGATAATATGTCAGTCAGGATGAGTGATAATATCCACTATTTATGATGATGATGTATTTGTTCATGTTCTCTTCAGCAACGTTTATTTCTGTTTAGTAAGCTATCCTAATCCCGCCGGGCGTCTTTGCTATGTGCGCAGTGTTTGTTTGTATCTGTTCTGTTCTGCCTTGCTTCTTTGATTTGCTGTTAGCACTAGAGCGACTGTCCGTCCAGTCCATGGCAATTAAGGTCACATTCTATATTCAGCAAGATTTTCTTTGTTCCAGTATTGAAATTAGAGTCTATCTGATAAACGAAGCTGTGCTCTTTAAGTGCTGAGGCATCAAGATCGCTTTTTCGTTTCGATCGTCATTTCATTTTTTTTTATAGACTCACGCTTGTATCCCGGAAGGGGTAGACAAAGGTGTAATATTACACCCACATTTCGCCATGAATTTTTAAGTCCCACGTAATAGGGGGCGAGCCTATTGCCGTTACCGGGCACATCACCAGACTGCGAGCTGCTACTGAGAAGTAGGAAAAACCCAGTAACACTTTTGCACGACCCGGGAATCGCACCCGGGACCTCCGATCAGTAGTCGCATATGCTATCCACTGGACCACGGAGGCATTAGTTTTACTTCTTATAAAATGCCAAACTACATCAAATTTATATTTAAAATTAGCACTGGTCGCGCTGATTTGTGGAACGTAGATTACTTAGCCGCACAAGCGAGCAATGCATTGTAATTAATCCAGTTATCGGTAATGGCGGGGATGTTAGCCACGTCACCGTTTATTTGCCCCAAGCCTGTTTGATTTGGCCCGTGCACTCGAAGGCACCGTAAACAAAACCCAAATTATCTTGAGCTGCCGATATAGCCCCGCCCCCCCAAACGTGTTCCACATTCGTCTTTATAATAAAGGAGGCGGCGGCTCAATTTACATTGGATATAATAATGGCACTTGTGTTTCGCAAACGATGTTTTATTCATGCCGCGATCCTCCACTGCTGCGAATAACCGGCTAATTATTGAGGTGTTCGACGGCGAGATTTAGGTGGCCACGATTCCATCGACACAGCTTATTATCAATGTGCCACTTCACGTGTCAGGTTAATAAAGTCTCGGGACGTATTTTCAATATACTTACTCGACGAACTTCGTATCGCTGAATTGATTATGATAATGTCTTTGACGTATCCGATCTCCGGCGACGTCGGCTCATCTCGGATATAAATCGCACGATCTCAAGCTAATTCTTGTTTTCTGATTGAAATTGGCTTTTGAAACAAATAGGGTATTGGCACGACGTAGTGCCGAACAAGCTTATTATTTTTCGTTGACGAAAACATGAAAGTACGTGTTTCGTTTCTTGTAAGATATAATCATAAAGTTCAATAATGTAATGTTTAGATGAAGACTTGGCTTTCAGACATTGAACTAGTTAGAAAATAAATGAGTCCACATGTCAGCTATGAACTGCGTGTGAGGCACACGTCACAGTTGTACGCTTGCAACATTGTGACGTGTGTGACGTATGCATGTGTATATATCGACCCGTCAGGTAGCGCTGCAGAATAATTAATCGACCAGTCGCATCAAACGTATTAGATCACTTTATAAGAAATTCACATGTGTATGTGTTTGGTCAATTAATTGATACGTTCATTAATGTCGGTGAACCCGGACACGCGTTGCCTTTAGTTTTAATCTAATATGTAATGTGTAGTTTTGTTGTCATTTAAATGCGCCATTTGGGGTGACGCAAGTTCCTTGATGGTACCAGCCATTAAAGGATATGAGACGGCCAAATTACTGGGAAAATATAGAAAGGATAATGTTATAGACGGCGAGCGAAGGTCCTTCCCTCGCGATACACGAAACTGTCAACTTATACAAAGTGTATGATAGGCCGCGTGATTACTTTCGCGTGAAATTCGGCGGCAGTATTGACCCGTGGATGTGGACCTTACAATTTTATACACGTACATGTGAGGGTGGATCTAAGTATTCTTTCACAATAAGCGCGTTGCCACATTTCGTACTTCAGTCAGTCGTATGGCATAGTTAACTTTATCTTACTACCATGTAACTTTAATATAGATTGAGCAGCTCACATTGGTAGCCTTCCTTTGGTAACATTCTCTGAACGCTTGAGGCGCAGAGTATCGAACCTTCCGATAGAAGATACTCAACTACCAATGTGAGCTCAATCACCGTTGTAAAATAATATTTTTTTCATCATCATTCATCATCAGCCCTGTATATAAACTGTACCACTGCTGGGCACGGGCCTTTTCTCACTATGAGAAGGGTAAGGCCATAGTCCACAACGCTGGCAAAGTGCCGGTTAGTAGACTTCACATGTCTTTCGAGAACATTATGGAGAACTCTCAGTCATGTAGATTTCCTCACGATGTTTTCGTTCACCGTTTAGCAAGCGATAATTAACAATATAATAAAATAGTAAATTTAATAAAAATAATTTCATTATACCTTTTTCCAAAGCTAATCTTTCATAATAGCAGAGATATCGCGATGACTAAATTGCGTCACGTTCCTCCGTTATATAATACCAGCGAGGTGGTCCCCAAAACAAATGTTAGAACAAATATAGTATCTGAATAAATAGTGCGCGTCGGGTGATATTAAGGCGCTGTTATACCTCAGAAGCCGTGAAACACCTAATTTTTCGTCGCGCATCTAGCCATAACGGTACATATTACAAACTAGCAAAAATTAGAGCTTAAAGTCAAAAGTCTGAACAAAAGACTTTTGGAATTTTTCATGTATGTAAAATAGAATCACGGTAAAAAAATCACAAAATCGAGGCAGAAAATAATCTTTCGTCTCACTGTTTGCAATATTTTGATCGTAAGCTGTCATATTTTTTTTTGATAATATTGTAGGAAATCTAATGAACTAAAGAATAACCTTATTTATTTTCATATTATACGTGTATATTTTGTAAAATTAAATAAAATCTGCCACACGTCTATGATTTTGACGCTCGGTAGATCCCATCAATAACAAACGCTTCAGCAATTTAAACCTTATTAGCATAAGCGGTGTACTGAGTGTCAGTTGCTAGTTTACGCCCCGCCCAGACCTCATCATTCGGCTATGAGCCCTGTGCGAGATAGGTCATGTCGCTTGCGTCTCCGCTGCACGAAATTTTACGTAAACCTATTTGTTATTATAATACGCCGATTTGAGTTCGTAACGTCATGTTTTATGTTATAAACTGAATACTTTGAATCAAATAGGCTTTTCATGTAACTATGGGCACATATAATTAGGACCTAAGTTTATACTCTTGTTGCGTTTAATGTGTTATTGTTTCTGTGCTTATAAATATACACTGGTCAGCAAATAAACCGAGCCACCCGCTACCTAGGAACTCTGATTCGATTTTCTCAAAAAGTATAAAACTTACAACTATCAAAGTTATACCTACAAAAAGTGCGTTTCATGGTGATTAAAATGACTATAAATTAATTCAAAAGTACCGTCAACTCACATTGTAATCAAGCAACAAACACAATGCTAACGATTTGCTCTGTTTTCACCAGAGTTTGAAATTAGCGTTCTTTTTCTCTACAATGAGGATAGTCGGATATTTCTTATCATTTCTTTAGTTTTTGTCCATCGTTTGCTCAGACGCGTGTGTTTTTGCTACTTTTTTCGATTAATAATGGATACAACACCTCAGGAAGCATCTCAAGCTGTAGCATTACTTCAAGCAGGCATTGCGCAACGTGAAGTCGCTCGAAGGCTTCGAATCAGCAGATCTTCAGTGCAACGAGTTTACAGACGATACCTAGAGACTGGAGCATTCGATCGCCGTCCAGGTACGGGCAGATCTAGGGCTACATCAGCAGCAGATGATCGTTATAACCACCTTACTGTTCTGCGAAATCTCCACCTCAAGGCAGTTCAAGTCCAACAAAGTCTTCGTGACGAACGCCAAGTGGTCATAAGTTCAGATACCGTCAGAAGGAGACTTGCTGAACGGAACCTGACCCCAAAAAGAGCTGCAACAGGCCCAGCATTAACGGTAGCACGACTTGAATTTGCTCGAGAGCATAGGGATTGGACATTAGAGCAGTGGAGTAATGTACTCTTCACTGATGAGACCAGGGTGAGTCTACATGGAAGTGATCGACGTCAGAGAGTATATCGTCGCCCTGGAGAAAGTTATTCTCAGTGTTGCATCGAGGAAACTGTTGCTTATGGAGGAGGATCTGTAATGGTCTGGGGCGGCATCTCGTTAACAGCACGTACAGCGTTAGTTTTCATCGAACCGACGGGCCGTACACGTGGACTGACTTCTCATCGCTACATTACTGAAATCCTCGCAGACCATGTGGTACCTTACGCAGGATATATCGGACAGGATATGCAATTGATGCATGATAATGTACGGCCTCATGTTGCTCATGTGGAGACCCAGTATCTACGCGACGTCAGCATTCGTACGATGGACTGGCCAGCTCGAAGCCCGGACTTGAATCCGATAGAACACTTATGGGATGAGCTGAAACGTCGGGTTCGAGCCCGGGTACCTGCTCCTGTAGGGTTGTGAGTTCGGAGCTAAGTGAAACACTCAAATGTTGGTAATGAACTGAGTATATTTCATAATAAACACGGTTATATATCCTTACACTACACCTTCCCATTACGGGAAAAAAAAAATCAATAGGTTACATTATTGTTTTTTTTTTTTTTTTATAACATTTCTTATATCTAGATATTATTTAATGATATATATCATAATAACACTATAGAAGATTATAATTATGCATGTATAACTGCAAATATGCTTTCTAATAAGTATATGTAAACATAGACAAGATATTTAAAATGATTATATGCTTGTATAACAAATGAGCACCAGTGCGTATCGGTACATATTAGTAGCGTACATTAACATATGCAGGTAACCTAATCTACGGTTTAGGATTACATATTTTAATAAGGTTTGGTGCGATTTTTATGAACAATGTCTGCCTTTCCATTCTTTAAAATTCTTACATTGCAGTCTAAATCATCCAACACTAAATATGGACCTAAATATATTGGGTCTAATTTGCTTTCTGATGGATTTCTTAAAAATAATAAATCACCCTTTTTGTAGTTAACCGGGTTCATGGAACTATCATATTTATCTTTTCTTTTGATTTTACTTTGGATTAGATTATCGCGAGCATCCTTTTGAGCTAACTGTAATTTATACTTCAACTCTAGCGCATAATTATCTGGAGCATATAGGGGATCTACGACAGCACCGGAGAAGTTACCGGGTAATAAACATCGCTTACCGAACACTAGTTCGTGTGGTGTGTATTTGGTTTCTGTATGCACCGCATTGTTGTAGGCGAAACACCAATACGGTATCCAGTTACTCCATGACCTTGACTGATTTTTACAATTAATTCTTAGATACGCACCCATAGTTTTGTGTGTGTTCTCCAATGCTCCGATGCTTTCGTGGTGGTACGCTGTTGAACATAGTTGATTAATTTTTAAAAGCTGACATACCTCTTTCATTGTACTGGATATGAACTCTGACCCGCGGTCCGTTGCCAGGTCGCGCGGCACCCCAAATCTCAGAACAAAATTATCTACAAACGCGCGAGCTACACTCACCGCATCCTTGTTACGTAATGGATACGCTTCAGTAAATTTTGTTAATTCACACTGCAAGGTTAGGATATAACTATATCCATTTTCGTCTTTGGGTATCGGCCCTACGATATCCAAATAAATTTTCTCGAATGCAGAGTTAGCCGTGGTTGTTATTGCCATAGGTTGCTTTATAGGTTTTGAATGCTTTTGCGTTTTGCACTGATCACATTTAGAAATAAAATCAATTACATCTTTTTCTATACTGGGCCAAAAATAATATTTCCTTATATTACTTGTCATTCGCCTAATGCCCGCGTGGCCACTTGTGGGCAATAGGTGAAAGTCGTTTAATATGACCCTTCTGTTATCTAAATTATTTATTCTTTGTACGTTATTTATTATACATAAACGTGGTCCGGACCATGTATCGTACTTCTTGGTTTCTTCTACAAATCCGCTTATAAAGTCTTTGTTATCTTCATTTCTTAATATACATACTTCGTTTATTGAAAACTTTTCACACAATCGCAATAAATCTCTCACCAACTCGCGTCGCGTAATCGGTGATCGAGACTTAGTACAAAAATAAATATTAGACTTGCTGGGCACATAAATAAAATTGCCGCATTTTTTTACACATATTGCACAGCCTAACAATTTTTTAAAATTGATATCGCTAATTAATGAAAGTTCAGTAATGTTTCTCGGTTTTTTAATTATCTCCACAACTCGCAGTTGATCAGGCGTTGAGTCCGTGTTGATATTATCCACCGATAAACTATTACTGCTCTTTTCATTTTCTGTCATTTTAATTTTTCGTACCTGTGCTCTCGTTAACACATTAACAACTTGCTCGGACAGTGATTTTAAATCATCTGATGTAATTGTGATTCGTGATAAAGCATCTGCCGCCGCATTCGATTGCCCTTTTAAATATTCTATAGAAAAATTATACTCCTCTAACTGTAATCTGAATTTCAGTAACCTACTAGAAGGGTCGCGCATCGTAAATAAATAAACTAAAGGACGATGATCGGTCTGTATCTTAAATTGTCTGCCGTATAGATAGGGTCGAAAATGCTTAACGCTCCATACTATTGCTAATAATTCTTTCTCAATAGTAGGATAATTCATTTCGGGCTTATTTAGACTGCGACTAGCGTAAGCTACAGGTCGGCCATCGAAATTGCATAATACTGAGCCTATAGCTTTCCCAGATGCGTCAGTTTGCAATATAAACGTGTTATTTGGCGAAAAATCAGGATATTGAAGGACTGGTGGTTTCAGTAATGCTGACTTTAATGTTTGAAATGACTGCTCACATTCTGGCGTCCACAAAAATATTGAATTTTTACGACACATTTGATTTAATGGTAAGGCTAACTCTGCAAAGTTTCGAATAAATTTGCGGTAATAATTAGCAAAAGCAACGAATCTTTTTGTCTCATCAGTATTAATTGGCCTTGGATAATTTTCCACAGCCTTTACTTTTTCGGGGTCCGGTAAAATCCCTGTGCCTGAAACTACGTGTCCTAAATAAAGTATTTCTTTTTGCAAAAAATTACATTAAGAAGGATTAAGCTTCAAGTTAACTTTTCGTAACCTACTAAAAACATCCATTAAGTTGCGATTATGAATATCTAATGAGCGGCCCATGACTGCAAGGTCATCTTGGTACACAAGACACTTGTCGTAGTTTAGTCCCGACATTGCTATTGTCATCATTCTACTGAAACCGCTGGGACTGGACTTTAGGCCCATCGGCATTCTTGTCATTTGATATTGATTCTTGCCTGTGGTGAAGGCCGTGTACGGTCGACTATCTTTATGTAATTTAACTTGAAAAAAGCCTTGATACAAATCTAGATGAGTGAAATAAATTGCCCCGGATAAAGAATCTAGTACTTCTGCTATATTTGGAAGAGGAAATTTATCGTCTTGTATATGATTATTTAATCTACGGTAGTCTATTACTAACCGAAATTTTCTTAACCCCGAGGAATCAAGCTTTTTTGGCACGAGCAACAAGGGGCTTGACCATGGGCTTCTGGATTCCTCAATTATACCATCTCTCAGCATATTATCCACCTGTTTGTCTAGTTCGGTTTTTTGTGCGTAGGGTAAACGATATGGTTTTGTATAAATCGGATTGCTGTGCGGTTTCAAGTCAATAGTTTGTTCATACATCGGCGTGGTAGAAAGCTTATCGCCCGGTAAGTGAAAGATATCCGAATATTTAGCACAGATATTTTCGATAGATTTTTGTTCCTCAACACTTAATCCATTAAAATTTAATTCTGAAAATAATGTCTTTACTCTGTCTGCGTTTACTGAGGGCCTTGAAAACTGACAAATAGTATAATCGCTAAGTTTAGTAGTGTTCACCTGAAAGTAATTTAATGACACATCCGTGTCTCTAGTATTCAAAATACGTATGGGAATTTGCCCATTTCTCGGTTGAGTTAATACATTTGCTAAGAAAACGCCTTCGCACAGTTGCTGGTTTGATATTACGCATTCTTCCTTAATAGCTGTTTCAATATATTGCACCGACTCGCTTCGAGCTGGCGCTATTAAATAATGATTATTACTTAACAATGGACAATCAAAACGTAAAGTTACGTAGTTAAAATATTCAGTAAGCAATTGTAACGTGTTTAATTCGAAGTTCAGTTTGGCGCGAAACTTTTTTAGGAAATCCTGTCCTATTATTCCACTCGTTACGCAAGGTAAATTATCAAAAATATAAAATCTGTGCCTAAAATTATAAATTTCACTTTTTAAATTAAGTTCTATATATCCTACTGAAAATATATCGCCACCGATACCCCTTACTCTGATTTTCTCAATATGGTAAGGCATTTGTAAACGCTCTATACAATCGAGCCTAATTCCAGAAATTGACGCGCCGGTGTCAATTAACCAGTCATGTTTTTGTTGTCCAACCATAAATGAAACTTTGTTTAGATTATTACATGAGTATATGACATTAGTCTCGAAAAAAATGATTAAGTGATTCCGTATTTGGTTCAACGTTTGCTGTAGCGTCGTGATCTGTTGCTACCTCGGCTCCGGTTGCTATGACGCCTATGTTGCTATGCGATCTAGTTCCACGACTGCGATAATTATTCTGCCTACCTCGGGAGCGAAAATAATAATTACTATCGTAATTACCGCGGTTATTATTATAGAATGGTACCTGCGGTTGCAGACCGCTGTGCTGCTGTGTATGCCCATATTGAGCGAACCCCCTAGACCGGAAGTTGCGCTGACCTCGTAGACCTCGCTGGCCTCTCCTGTTGGAGTAATAATGTTGTTGGTACATACCCATTATTTCTGCTGAGTCCTCTTGAACACATATCTCCTCATCTTGGGCCGCTTGAATAGCATCTGTCAAGGATGAAAAATTACGCGAAGCTATTATCGTGCTTAGACGACGATCCCGCAAGCCGTTAGCAAATCTTTTAATAGCATTATTTTCGTTTAAAGGTCGCAATAAATTATAGTTAGCTGAATTTCCATCGGCTTGCGAAATTGTCAAATCCACGAATATCTCAGAGATTTCTTTTCCAAAATCGGATATTGACCTATCTCTTTGTTTACATTGTTGCAGTTTGTTTTGCAATGCAATGTAACTCTTTGTAGGTAACAACAACTTGCGCATGTCCCCTACAAGCTCTTCGACGGTATTATAGCTGGAAGACAATTTTAATTTCGCTTGCTGCGATAATCTATTCTTTAGGACAAATTGGATTAATTTTTTCTTACATTCAGTATTGCTTAAAATAGAGTTATAGTACTCAATACTCTCTATTAGCTGTTTAGTATTATCTATATTATCAGTCATGACCGGCAAGATGCTTAGAGCTATCTTTAAGTTAAACATTTCCATAGCCATTTTACTAGAGGAAGTTTCTTCCTCTTTAATTTTCTCGCTACACAATGACACAATTTCAGAATACAATATTGTGAATTCTTCGCAAATTCTATTAATTAACGAAATTTCTTCTTTTGAAAGGTTACTAGAGTTTGATGCATAATTCTCTAAATAATTGTTATATTTAACCAATACACTATTTGCTTCTGATCTTTTCCGTTCTAATATACTACCTACTCTACGGCTAGGACCAATTTTTATAAGATACTTTCGCAGCTCCTTAAGCTCATTTAATATTAAGACTAAATCTTCTGCCATAACATACAATACCCATAAACAAAACAGAGATAGTGATTTTAGAGACCATATTTTGACCATATAATGTATACAAAATTTTAGTTTAACATGTACTTATTGTTTGGAAATACATATAAGATGTCTGCATGTATATATAACTTAAAATATTTTTATTACAACAAGAAGACAAAATAAATGTTTCCAATTGAGTACATCTTCGTTATGGTCGTCTAATAAAATAGTATAATTAGATAAGTACCTTAAACTACTTACAGCTTAGTTATTCTATATTTAGTTAGGCCAGCTGAAATACACTCGCGAACCGAAATTATTTATCGAACACATAGCACTATTTAACACATTATATTATTACCGTTCCGCACATTTAGACGCACTCTTTACCTTTTACGCACTTTTTACTGCCCCATATACGCACCGTTATACGCACTTTATTCCGTAGATAGCCGTTATATGCACCGATTGCCGTAAATTGCCGATATACGCACCGATCACCGTAGATTGCCGCTATACACCATTTCTATATAATGACTTCTGGATCACAAGGTAACTTCTGGTTACCCAACTGCGGCTGAGTTCGGTTACTCCTTTGGGCTCCCTTTAGGATACTCGAATATCTTCTCAATCTCATGTGATCTATCTGTCGTTCAATTTGTCTGCGGTGGCATCGCTTATACACTCTGTAAGCCACGATAAGGATGCCGATTGCCAGAATCGTGCAAATCACCACCAAAATTATATTTGTAGTCTCGTGCAATTGCTCTGTTCGAGCATAGTTTGTACCGACACCTGCTGTTTGCGCGACTATAACTTGTTCTTCTTTGCTAGAACTTCCACCCATTTTTAGAAAATAACGAATTTTGCGAATCTTGTAAAATATTACGCGTCAAAACTCCAAAACGGTTTATAGCGAACTCAAACATGTTGAAAAGAATCACGCGCAAAGTCCAACGATTGTTTTAACAAGCGAGTCCAAATATGGACAGCACGCGCGCGCCTGCAGGCTCTCCTATTACCAGGGTCGCCATGTAGGGTTGTGAGTTCGGAGCTAAGTGAAACACTCAAATGTTGGTAATGAACTGAGTATATTTCATAATAAACACGGTTATATATCCTTACACTACACTCCAACAAGGCTTCCAGAGCTGCGAATCGCAATTGAAGAGGAGTAGAATACAATTCCTCAAGATTTTATCGTCAGGCTCGTAAGGTCGATGAATACAAGGATGCTGGCAGTTATCCGAGCAAGGGGAGTACGGAATATTGATCAAAAACCCTTTTTTTATTTTATCTTAGTTTTTGGCTTTAATTTTTTTTTTCACTTTATCATTACTAACGATTGTCACGACTGAAAAAGACTCTTCTTTGTAAAATCCTTAATAAACACTGAAATATTAATTAAACCCAATGAGTTTTCTTTCATTTTAATCACCATGAAACGCACTTTCTGTAGGTACAACTTTGATAATTGTAGGTTTATTAGTTTTTGAGAAAATCGAATTAGAGTGCCTAGGTAGCGGGTGGCTCGGTTTATTTGCTGTCCAGTATATAATTAGAAGAATAAAATATGGATAATTAGAGAAATGAAGTTCTAAGAAGGATTTGTACAAGAAAGCGTCGTAATAAAATAAAAAATCATCCATGGTCAAGTGATTATGAAATATGTAACATTTTTACACAAATTATTTTCATAAGTCTTTTATGACTAACTATGTTACTTATATATTATCGATTATGCATAATAATTATATAATCTCACAATACATAGCTGATACAGTTTTCAATTTTTGAAAGGTAATAACATAAAATCGAATCATTTTATGTACCTATATTTCAAATTCATTAGCTTGTCAGAGCGCCTGGAGCGCTAAGATGTCGCCACGGCGAACAATAATGATGAAAGCGCTAATATGGCGCTCCGCAATCCGCACACAAGCGGTAACGAATGTTGTATTATTGTGTTTAGAAACATAAACCTTTTTAGGTACATCGGGTAAAACTTTGATTATTCATAAACTATTAGGTATGTCTCAGTATATCTAATATCTTTTTAATTTCTAAAATCAATCATTTATAAGTAAGAAGGTGACTTCTCTGTTTGCTATAACACAAGATATAGTATTTTTTTAATGATAAAGTACGTAACTAATTATCATTATTGTAATTACAGTGAAGTTAAAGATAATAGTTCTGCAACGTCTTACACACATTTGACTTCAGTCATTCCTAACACGATCTGTTCAAGAGCTAGCCAAGAAATGCCAAACAATTTTTTAACAAATTTGACTCAAATTCCGTAGTGATAAGCAAAAATTACAAGAGGGATAGCAGTGACGGGTTCGAATTGCGTAAGAATATGTTGACAGATTGAAATTTTTGTATAATGGTAAAAAGAAGAGATAACAGCAGTAAAGCCAAAAATATTTGCAATGTAAAATCAGTTGCGCATGGAATCTAAAATGAACAACTGGCTTTTCAACAACTGGCGAAACAAGCAAATGTAACAATCGAGCCTTGTGGATTATTCGATTATTGGTGCCACGCCAGATGGATTAATAGGTCCAAACACGATTGTGGAAATTTAATGTTCTAAAGTTGCCTATAAGAATGGCCTGGAGAATAGTATAAGAGCAAATAAAATACAAATATGGAAACATGATAAAAAAGTGAACTGACTAGTCTAAACAAATATTGTATTTGTTATTACCAAATTCAGGGGCAACGCCACGTTACACGCAAACAAAAGTGTTTATTTGCTGTGTGGAGTGGCGAAAGTATACCACTAAAAATAGAAATTATAGAAAGAGATGATGTTTTCTGGGAGAAGCTATTGGCGTTTTATATGAATTGGCAGTTGCCTGAAATTGTTGATTCTCGTCAAGCTCAAGGGATGGCATTGCGAGATCACGGAGAGGAAAATGTTTCATCAGTGCTTGAAATTTCTACAATACCAAGCCGTAAAAGGAAAGTAAATGAAACTGTGCCTCGTGAACAACAGCAAATAATAAGTATTGAAGCCTTATCACCTCACACACTGCCTTTAACATTCAATGAGAATAAAGAAAACCTGCCGGGTTGTAGCAGACAGCTAACTTTTGATGAGCTGTAAACTCTGTATTTCGTTAATAAATTATAAATGAATATAAATAAATATCTTTTAATATTAATTTTTTTGAAACAACACATATTTGAAGTGAAAGATTTTTTTTATATTTTTCCATACAAACATGTATGACGAGAGCTAACAAAAAAGCAGTAACTCAAATTCTAATTCTATAATTTTCTAAGCGACATAGCAGTATCTCATGAATAAGGTATATCCATATATATTTTTGATGTTTCATCTATTTTGAAAAATAATAATGGGTTGGGTTTCGAAACGAGTCGCCTGAATTTGAGGGTATTGGTAGTTCATTTTAATCCCCTAAAAGTAATTTTGGCTGCCGGAGTAGCGTCTAAATATTTTTAAACAATTTCTAAAATTTCATAAATACTTCGGCAATTATGCAAAACGGAACATAGTTTTTATACTTTAGTACAGTTTTACAAATGTAATTTTTAGGTTTTATGTGAAAAACGTGAAACGAAACGCAAAACTGCCATCTTGGAATGATCATATTGACAGCTAATGTCAAATTTGTGCGTCATTGCTTTCGAGTGCCTTGGGTTAGGTGCGACTGTAATAAGTAAATAAATAGGTTATGTTAGGTTCTCTTTTGACAATTAATCCGAAAAAAGGAGCCCTTCGCAGGGCTCCGACAAACTTAGTTTATTAAACTAGTGTGATGAATGTGGAAGTTGGCAGTGCCATACACACCGATGTTTGGAGATTTTTTTTTCAGAAGAAACCAAGTATTTCCAGCAAGTGAAAATGGTGAGGTGGGTTTCAAGACCTCCCCTGCTCCCTCTCCAATCACTCACAACCCCTAAAAACGGCGACGTATTTCAAAACCTTTGCCATAATAATTATACCTATAATAACGATAAACATCCATAATAAATAAAAGAAATCAACTTTTACTTAACTTCAATTATCTCGTAACTCGCTTTAGTTGAGATACGGCTTTTGTGCTTAGTAGAGCAGTATTGTGTTTTTTAGGGTACCGTAGCCAAAAATTTTAAAAACGGAACCCTTATAGATTCGCAATGTCTGTCTGTCTGTCCACCCGTATGTCACAGCCAATTTATTGCAAAACAGATTTGAAAACTGGCAGGAATGGAATTAGATGTAGGTATTCTATGAACTGCTTCACTATTTTTATACAAAAACAAAACAAACATAATAATGGCCTCTCCATACATGGAACTGACTTAATTATTTTTATCATCTTACGGCACGTAGGTATTTACCTACTTTCGTCAACATTTAATACCTATAACGTCTAATGTAAACCAGTTTTGCTCATGGCTGCACTGAGAACAAAAATTGCGCTATGCCTATATTGTACAAACAGATTGATGTATGTAATATAAATTTTAATATCAGTATCTCAATTCAATATGCTAAAACGTTTTGCTTGCGATTTTGAATTATTGGAATACGGATGTCGCCAGAATACGGCCGCACGTGACGAGAATGAAGGGGGGCGCCCCGCAGTAGACGGAGCTAAGCTCCCTTCACCTCCCCTGCTTCACCCCCTCATTTACCAAAATAGTCGCTTAGGACAGCGCCTTAACTCGTAAGTGAGGCGGCTCCTCAGGCCCGTCGTCCTGCCGCCCGCGGCCGCTGTCTGCCGATTACACAGCCTAATGTAATTATCGTGGATATAACGCTGAATTAATTCCAACGACACTATATATTTTAAAAATTACCCCAAAGAGTAAAACCATCACGATAAAAATACAAGTTAACAGTCATCCCTCCGCACTTTCTCACCGCCTGCTGTGGTGCGCCTAATAATCGCACCCAATTCACAAAATCCTCTAAAAGCACTAACATTCCGAGCCCACACTATGTTAAAATAATAAATGTACTTACCAACCCAAAGGGAATTAACCTAAATTATAAAAAATATTTCTATACTATGTGCGCTGTAGCATGGTGCGGATGATAGTTGCCTAAATAACGTTGACATCCGTCAGTACCACATGACTAGGGATGGGACGTTATGCAATTGATATTTATCGATCTAACGATACTCGCAGCATAAATCGAGTTCACATTAATAGTGTGAAAAAAGCATCTACTTCTCATTGGTGAGGTGGCTGAATGAAAACGAATTTACAGCAGATATAGAAAAGTTAAAGGCAAAGCTTATTGCCTTAGTAGCCACCAACTCCTACCTATGCTCTGGACGAAATGGCAAAAGAAAAAGACCACCAGGTCCTTCGACTGCCACCCTACCATTACCAATATAACGCTATTAGCTGATTTAGTCCCAAATAAAAGGTCACGCCACAAGAAATAATACTTCGCCGCCATTTACGGCAAATAAGAGGTTGGCCCTATTACAGGAGGCCATCAACAATGTTCAACCTGAAGACTGGTCGAAGGTTATGAATAAAACAAAAAGGGACATTATGTTTGTTCCTGATTCTGATATGAGTTAAGACGAATAAAATCATTTTTTTATATAATATGTTCTATTGTTTCATTACTATAGCTATATATAGACATTTACAATAATAATTGAACTGCCCAATATACGTTTTTTATAAAAAAAAACATCGACTATGCATCGTAGCAGTACATCCCATCACTAAATACGTCTATGGCGTTACGTTAGACGCATAACACTTTGCTTAATTTTTCTTTCAATTGGATTTTATTTGTAGACTTCGACATTCTGGTTGGGTTTAATTTAATTTACTACAGTAATTAATGATTTAATTTATTACGAATGTGGTACTGCTGAAATACAAAGTCATAATTTGTGATAATTTGTGAATCGCGGCAACTTTCAAGAGTGAAATGAAACGTTACTGAAACTGCCACCCGCACCATACTACAGCGCACATTGTATAATTTAGAAGTGTAATCTTAAGTTAGTTTATTTATTTTTCTAAATTAGTTGAGAAACTCCTTATGTTAACAAAATGTGAATCTTAGCCAAAATTGGGTAAACTTTGTAGCGTGTGTATTCTTAGCTACGCTCGTATATTTTATTTAAGTTTGTTTACTTGAGTCGTAACTTGTATTTTAATATTTAACACAACAGTCGCGTTGTGGAGGAGGAGCTCCGCACTTGTCACCAACAATGTTTTCGTGAAACCACATGTGAGACGTTTGACATGATCCTAGGTGATGTGTGATGTGTCTGTGTGTCGCGCGGCGTGTGTGTGTCGATCTTGCGCACGACGCGTGACGTCACACTGGAGCGTGTGATTCGCGAATTCTAATATCCTGTTCAGAAATATCGTCGTTAACTTAACGATACTATCTTTAGTAGTATTTTCTTGGAAACCCATCAATATTGCGATACGATATTTACAGCGGTGCACATATTATTTAATATTTCCTTCGAGTAAAAGGTGGATGAAGTGGTTTATGTTTGCTTTCATTCAACTGCTTTTTAAAACCGCGTGTAGTGGGGTACATACAATCAAGCAAAGCACAAAACACTTCTAAGAAATAAACCGAAGCCCCTTATATATAGAAACCTTAGCTATGACGGCGTTGCCTTGGCACAATGATGAAAGCATATGTGAATTCCGTCCCCCGTCAATGAGAACTAGTCAATACGTCACACAATCAAAGGCAAATTAACAGAAACGGATTAATCCCCGTGTACAATGAAATCATGGACGTCGATCAACTACAGTAGCGTACGAGAACGAGAATAGGTCCATGTAAGTGGCGCTCTGTTTCTGGTAAATTGATTTCAAGAAAACAGTATTCTTTATGATTAAATACAGACCTTGTGCCTGTATAACTATAGAATATTACAATAAAGGTCCCCTAGCGTAGATATTATTAAAGCATACCGTAGAGAGAGAACGCATCGTTCTTCTGAATGCAAAGGTAGCACGAGAGAGGCAACAATTTTCATTACATGCCGGCGTATGTATAAACAACGAGAGCGCCCCGTATGTTGTATTGCAGCCATGCACGAATTATTAACGTTATGAAGATTGTATGAGACATGCACACTGCGCACTGCACAGTGCACAATCACGACTGCAAGCCCTCCAGCTACTCTCGATACTTTATAAATAAACAGTACCTACCTACCCAGCCTGCTAGGCTTATATTTGGGAATGGAGTGCAACGCAACGTTCACTACTCGGGGTTTGCTGTCAATATTTACAGGGTTTTCCTTTGGCCGACAAGTATTGGTCGGAGTTAACGCTTGGTCGCATCGCTGCCGACCAATTACACAAAGAATTACCTTGGTAATTTATAATATTGTTCATTTTAACTTTCAAGATACGTAGTCAAAGCGAATATTATTGGACAGGAGACTTCTTTGTATTTAGTCTTTTTAAATTATCTTTAAATTATGCAAATTCTGCTAACGTTTAGTTCTTTTACCGGTGTATCATGTTTCGTCATTGGATAATGTATTTAAAATGTATTGAATTATGTAATGACTTGTGAAAACAATGTTATTAATAACGTGTCAGTGATAAAAGAAATTTACACCGCGGGCCAGTTTGTAACTAGTTATGAAGTCTTGTTGTTAAGATTTTAATAGCACCAGGAGCATTGCCGACAAACATGCAGAATAACTTGTGGGCGCACGTGATCTGAACTAGTTGTGTTATTACAACAAAATATAAGTGTAAGTCAATACTACGCGCATTCGCATCGACACCGCAAGGCCGATTGAGTTGCATAATGATTACTGCGTTGAATAACACTCACGTAATTTAACGTACGACCGTCGCCATTTTATATCTCAAGTAGCCCTTAATTTATTCACAAAGATGGATATAAAATAAAAAGACAGGCTCACAAAGCTGCCTCCTCAAACCAAACCATGGCGTTCATGTCTAACATCCGACATACGCGGGAGGTGGACACGCGACTGTGCATATTACTGGCGCGGCTAACATGACTAGGGTACTGTCTGGGTGGCCTATGGCTACACCCCAGGACCGAAGCCTCCTCTCCACATGTCCCTCAGCATAGTCAGAGGTTCTATGGATGAGCTGGGCTGGCTCCGAGGGGCGACGGGACTGCCGTTGGTTTTTATGCCGATGGCGGCTACGGCCTTAAAAAGGCAACCGTTCGGCCCGACCCGCAACCCTGAACAGACAGGATCTTAGGAGAGGGAGTCTTTCTCCTGGACGTGGGGAAGAGACAGACTGCGAGGAAGAAAACCTCTTTAAAAATAACCCGAACCTCAAGCTCTGGCGCCCGGTGAGGAGGTGCGTGGCTGGGGGGAACCCAGTCGCTAGGGCGCTACCATGGGAGCTCACCCTGTACGAGCAAAAATTTAAAATGGCGACGGATCAAAAGAAGATATTACCCCAGGAGGGTACCGCCCGCTTAGCAGGTGGAGAATCCCTCGGCACCCCAGCGTCAGCCGTAGTCCAGCCCCTCGTATTCTGGGGGGGGGGGGGGGGGCAAACCGCGCCAATAATACCCGAGTTCGGGTTCTATAGATGCAGGCCCCCACACGCTCAGTTTTGTGCGCTCCAAAACGCCTAGTTCGGCGTCGTCCCGTGTCCAGTCGGGCGAAAGGGTCACAGATAGGAGTAGACCGACTACTCCAAACGGAGAAAGAAGACGACAGCGAAGGGTTTCGGAGGACAGTGACAGTACATTCATGTCTGTCTCCTCGCTGTCGTCCCAAACCCCTAAGGAGGGAAGGGGACACAAGAGAAAGCCAAACGGCCCGGCCGATGTAAATCTGCCCAATAAGTTGCCGCGGTCCAAACGGGTTCCTAAAAGTACCAATATTGGGAGAAGCGGAACGGAAGCAGGAACGGAGACAAAGCGCGAAGACGCGCTTGGCATAAAAATCCCCTCGGGCAGTGAACAGTCTCGCGCGGAAGAAGTTGCGGTCGAACTGCGGAACCAGCCGACCGCCGATGTAGGCTCCAAAGTTTTGGAAGCATTGTCCGTGTTGGAAAAGGTTTTAACAGGAACTAAAGGTTTCAGAGGCCAGAAGAAGGTATCCCACAGAGAGGCAGTTGCGGTGGTCAAGGTCGGGGTGTCGGAGCCCCACGGAAGAATCGATCCGACATGACGGGGGCCTTCAGCCTTCTCAGAGCGCGGTCTCAAGTGGAGTGACCGATATAGTTATGCCGGCCGGGAAAAGGACACGCAAGCTAAAGAAAGGACGACGAGCAGTGAAGGAGCCGCCAGCGTCGGTGCCCAATTGAACTGCTCCAACACAACCACAGTCTGTCACGCCAGCTACGGTGGTCTGGGCCACAGTCGTTGGCAGAAAGACGAAGACCAGGGATGCCAAATAGAAAGTCACTGTCGGTTGTCAAATAGAAAGCCGGACATTACAAATGGGCTATATCAATTCGCCACGGCCATGTTTCGTTTTAACCATTCTGACTGCTAATAATTTTCTATGTAAGCAGTGATTGCGGTCGCCGTTAATGTCATTTTGAACAGATATAGTGGCCTCGTAATTAATCTTGAACACGCCCATAATGCGTGTACTTGACACGCATTATGGGCCAATAAATAATTTGTATGATCGGACGTTTTGGAAACATCTCCTTAATAGTGTGTGCGTAGTTACATTGAGCGGCGCGTGATCGTATCTTAACCATTATCAGGTTTACGCTGAGCCCGATAGGCCTCGTTTCGTTTGCCACTAATTGGCTCATAAACACTTATCTGGGACATTCCGTCCCGTCCCCGTTGGTGCTCGGAGCCAAATAGCGAACAACTCGGAGTTATTGGCCTATAATCGCAATCAGATTATATAGATATCCATTGGAACTTATTTGCGGACACGCGATATGAAATTGCACCGAGATAGTCGAGTGCGGCACGCGACTACCCTGATACACCCGCATGTGTTTTGTTATTATTTTAAACGAAATATCGCAGAGATACTGCTAGAATGACCCCAGAAACTGGAACGCAGCGTAGGTACATATCATAAATTCAACAATATAAGGTTTCCCCGCAGCTAGTTGCCTTTTCTAGTGAACTTCCTTTCAGCTCCGGGAATATGTTCGCTTTGTTTTGTTGTGTTTGCGAGTTAGGATCGGCAAATTGTCGGATTACACAACGCGTAAGTTGCTAGGTCAACATTCATACGGAACCTCCTTAGATGGCGGCTACACTCGCCAGTTTTTGTGTTTTTTGTTGTGATGTGAAATAAGCTCATTGGCATAACATTTGTTACTTATAGGTACCGATTGTTATTCTTGTGTAGAGCTGTTGTTACGAATTAAAAGTTGCCCGCGATTGTTTCGTAAACAAAACTGAAATTTTCCAAATTGGCTATTAGGGGACCTGTCGAAGCACGAGTCCAACTTGTTTGCATTGTCCTGTTTTTCTTTTTAAATAATAATAACGTTTTAGATTTTTGTCGCAAATTCAGTGATTTATGCTCGTTTCCTTTAGTAGCATACCATCCGTTCATTCGGACTTCTCTTCCTCAGCGCTGTGTAAATAAGCTGCCGGCATTTTGTTTGCCAGTTTAACGGTTGTAAATTGTAGGAGAAAAACAGTCGTTTTGTGCGACGACGAGCGAGCGGAGCGACTGCGACCCTGCGACGTGCCGGCGACGACGTTGCGGTCGCCGCTCGACAACTCCGCTAGTCCGCTCCTTACATATTTATGAGGCTTCACAAAAAATGTCTCTTAATGTGAGACTCGGAACGTTCATTTGAACCGTAAAGTGTTCGCGTGATTTAATATACGTATCTTCGAGTTTAAAACATTTATAAATGGCCCTCGCCATCGGTAAAGAACAAAGGCAGTCGCAGCGGTGCTGTCAGCGTCTCCTTGGCAACTGAAACAAGTTCTTTGAAGAGGGGGTGTTGCGTTTACGTGAAGTGGTACGGTACAAACTTGGCTATTTTCTATCAGCGAGGAAATCTCTACAAATAATCAACAAACGTCCGTGTGCTCTGTTGCGCAAACTCGGCGTCTCGTGAGTTTATCTCAAGAATACGAGTGTGTGGGCTCTGTGCTCGTAGCTACGTGTAAACAAGCGTACCTTCCTTTGTTTGTCGGTTAAAGGTTGTAAATCGTACAATAATAATGGTGCGGTGGTGCCGCTCTACATCAGGAAGCAATACCACTCTTTACACGTGCATATTCATACGGTACTTTCGTACAAGATATATCGTACACCGCTGCCGCCGCCGCTGCTCGCGTTGCCTTTTTTACCAGCGACCAATGAATAGTGCAGTATTTACTTATGCTAGCTTATTTAACATTGTGTAACAGTTTGTGTCCAACATTAACTGCACCAGTGTTCCTAGATTGATTCAATATGCTTGGATTGTAATATTTTGCTGAAATAAGTTGGTCATAAAACGTTACTCTGCGGATTTCTTAAAATCTATGAGAATTTACCATATGGTCAAGGATATTAAATAGTATTGCATAGCGACGTGAGCTATAGTTTCGTAAATATTCAACATTAACGGTTTAAATATGCTTCGTCCGCTCCAGTTTATATTTAAATTAAACGTCACGTGTTAAAGCGCGATCGTTAAAACCCAAATTTTTTTTATAGACTCACGCCTGTATCCCCGAGGGGGTAGGCAGAGGTGTAATATTACACCCACACACATTTCGCCATGAATTTTTAGGGTTCACGTAATAGGGGGCGAGCCTATTGCCGTACCTAGCACATTACCAGACTCCGTGCTGCTACCGAGAATTTCCTAACGGAAAAACCCAATAACACATTGCCCGACCCGGGAATCGAACCCGAGACCTCCCAATCCCACGCGCACATTTATGCCGCGAGACCAACGAGGCAGTCCCAAATACGGAAACCCAAATAAGAAATAATATATTGAATAAGTTATAAGAGAGAATACATATTTTATCATATTTGTATAATTTAACTTACATTATTGAGATACCTATTATCTAAGAGCACGTAGACGGCTTTAACAGAAGATGAGCTTACTAACATTGTAAGTAATATGGTAAGAGAATGGGAGTCGCTGCACCAACAGAGTGCATTTGTATCTGTGGGCGAACCTATAATAACTCCTACACACTCCGTTGCATCTCGACAAAGCGCCTGCGTTGCGATACATCAGCTTTGCACCGAAATTCTAGCTCGAATCTTTCCAGCTGTAGAGGCAGTATTTAAGCACTGCACAATGAATACCTTCAGTTAACTACAAATTAAAGTAAATGCTAAGTCGGCAACGTGTAAAGAAATTAAAACCGACATAATCTTGGGAGAACAAGGCGAAAGTTTGCGCGGTGTATAAACTACCCGAGTGCGGAGTCAAACTTCATTAAAGGCAGTCAGTTAGGCAGTTCGCTGGCCGGGCTGGTTGGCAGGCTGGTCACGTAGCGAGCTGTCACGGCGCGACTAGTTTTTCCTGCGGTCAGGAAACTCATACGGCGAGACGAGGCTCGGCGAGCCAGGGCGAGGCCGGCTCTTATGCAACGCGTGACCTTTATGTGCATGTTTTACTATGTACCTACGTCTTGTGAATGCAGTTTTAACACGCTGTCTTCTTTTTAGGGTTCCGTACCTAAAAGGTAAAAAACGGAACCCTATTACTAAGCCTCCGTTGTCTGTCTGTCTGTCTGTCTGTCACCAGGCTGTATCTCATAAACCATGATAGCTAGATAGCTGAAATTTTCACAAATTATGTATTTCGGTTGCCTCTATAACAACAAATACTAAAAATAAAAAAAATAAAAAATTAAGGGGGGTCCCATACAAAAAACGTGATTTTTTTCGTATATTTTGCTCAAAATTACTAACTGTTACAGGTAGACGCTTTAAATTTTTACAGAATATGTAGTTGTATATTACCTTTCAAAATAAATAATAAAATTTAAAAAAAGTAAATAATAAAGGGGGGCTCCCATACAACAAACGTAATTTTTAAGCAATTTGTTACTCGATCTTAATAAACAGGTAGAAAGTTATAAAGCATTTAAGTATACATACAACGAACGTGATTTTCTTTTATAGATGATGGTACGGAACCCTTTGTGCGCGAGTCCAACTCGCACTTGCCCAATTTTTTATAGAGTTTTGTTTTTGTTCGATGATATCAGGTGGTAGCTCGGAACGAGATACTCGTAGTTACGTGTTATCAACAGTTTGATGAACGATCCTCTGATTAGTATTATAACTTAGTTTTGGCGTGTTATATCTTAACATGATTGTAGATAGGGAAGTCTGCTTAAATTATACAGATATCTTTTGTAAATCACGAGACTTATTTGAGAGGAATTACACGTCCTTTCAATTTCGCTACAAAACTTAGTAAGTTCTTTGCATTAGCGCGGCCAGTTGTCGCTTTAATGCAGAAGTTTGTTCGTCGACGACGCGACGATCCTTTCATAAGTTGTCGCCAGGCACGCAGGTTACAATTAGTCCTACCGTCTCCACCTACAAAAGGGGACAGTTTCTACGACAACATTAATTACACTACTACACTAAATTACTAGTTTATGAAAAAAACAACAAATTACTGCATTCACGTACTTTCCATTTCTAATTTGGCGTCTTCTATCTCATTTCTTTGTTTTGCGATACGCCAACTGCTAAGTAGAGCGGTTCCATTTCATTTCTAGTATTTATACCAATTGTGAAGATTAAACTGCACTTATTTGTAATTGCTTCTTGAGTAGATTGTAAGGGTTCATTTAGGAGCCGAGAACTAAAACAATTCATGTAAAACGTCGTTAATGAAGGAGGGGCGTCGCGTCAGTGTCGCTGAAATGTTGGTGAACTTGCACAATAGGACAATGTGTCGCGTCCCGGAGTACCCCCACAATACTAGTAATACCGGTGCCGCTTACAATGCAATAACAGTGCTCACGTTTATGACGTGGTGTCTCTCCCGCGGCATACTAATGACAAGATCATACTTGCCAGTGTTACTTCGTAGGTCGCGACGTCGCGGTGTTACTACAATCTATTATGTGGCTAGTCCCTTGCCTTGGCCATGCTGAATGTACTTTTTACGGAATATGTTATGTATGATTTCACGTGATGAAATTACATTTACAAATGGCCAACGTTATATTGTTGTATCACTCGAGATAGATACTCGACAACAAACTACTTATGTGCGTTTGGAGCAAGTTTAGGCTGGTTTCAGAGTGACGCGCGCGGCACGCGCCGTCGGCCAGCACGTCTTAACAGCGCGTTTGGCGCGCGGACCACTGTGAAACGAGTTCACGTTTCTCATTGCAATGTATGAAGCTTCGGCAGCGCGGCCGGCGCGCGCGTCTCACACGCGGCGCGTTTGAACTGCGTGACTATGAAACGCTACTACTAATCTAGTGTAATTGTAAGCGCGCGCGTGTGGCCGGCGCCGGTCAAACGCGTGACTCTGATACCAGCCTTAGTTAGTTACTTAAACGCTCTACGCAAGGTTCGCAGCTGTTGACTTAGATTAAGTAATATCAACTTGCTACACTATGTTACTAAAGGGACTAGGTATATTTTATGTTGTCGAACAAAAAGCTCGCGTGATATTAAACAGCAACACAGGACGACGCCGGAGTGACTTGACGTTGGCAATTTATTTAAGTACTAATGCCGGGTTACGAAGTTTTCATATTATCGGTACACCCTTTAGGCTTTTCGTATTTTATTAAACTTTGTGTATTGTTCGCGAAGTATGGCGTACTCCTTTGTTTTACTTAGACTTCTTATAGCTTAACAAAACATAAGAACGGAAATGAAATCGAACGGAGTGTGTTAAGTAATAAAATTCATAAGGTTATTGTGACGAATGTCGTCAAGTGTCTTATGTATGTGGAGTATAATGTATCGCGGTTGAACTGGCAGCCACGTTCATGATGAGCACGCATAGCGAGTGTGACAAAACCCAAACGAGCGTTAATTGAGTGGCGAATGCTTCATTGCTCGGTTTGTATCGACGCCGCGCCGGTGACTAATTAACCGAGTACTGTGAACTTGCAGGTAGCAAGCGCCGCCGCGTTTGCTTTGCGATCACATTACATTGCAATATGCATAAAATGTATAAAAAATAACGGAAATTATTATAAAAGAAAAGAGATAAAATGTAATCTGGTTAGACTAATAAGCTGACTTCGAACTGCAATACGAAAGTCTAGGAAGCTACCGGGATAACTCTAGGACAGTCTAGGACGATGATGTGACAAAAAAAAAATCTCATTGATAAGCCAAAAGAATTAACTCAATAATAAACAGTTTTCCCACAAACGTACTGTTATACGGGTCTCTATTATTAGGTTTTTAAAAAAAACTATTTCACTGGCTAAAAATAAAATGTATATTGGAACTTGAATAAGTGAAAAATAATAGAAAGAAATAGTACGTCCGACCAGTAAGGAGATTGAACACCGAGTGAGTTCTCTCGTGCCTCCGTCTAGGGCTAATACTAAAAATGCTGACGGGACAAGATAAGAATTTGCGGCGATCAGCCAAAAGGGTTACAAGGCCAGGGTATAACAACCCCCCGCATAAGACTGAAATTCGGGGAGGGTGTCCGAATTTCGGAGGACTTAGAATTCTGTTTCCCTTAACCGCGGTGCTTGGATCTGTGAATCTTCAATACCTATACTGTCTATATCAATCTCATTATTGGTCGACGTTATTTTAAATTTTGGAATTATATGATATATTTTCACAATTATGAGAACTATGATTATCATAATTACTAACGTTATAAAAGTATTAATTGCAAAGAAATGTGTTCCATATTTCACTAGTGCTGGTTCTTTATGAATAATGTTATCTAAGTTTGTTAGTAAATTCTCACCTTTTCTACTTAAAGTTAAATCATTAAGATCTATGTTTTGTAGTGAAATAGGGGACACGATTTTAGACACATGGTCTGAATTAGAATCTAGTTTACAGCATGAGTCGTTGGTTATACTAAAATCTAGCCTAGGAACGGAGATGCTTATGTTAATGGCATTGTCCGACGGTATGAGTTTCGTACTTTTGGTATACACTATGCACTTTTTTGGGGTATGTAATAACCCTATTCCCGACACTAACACTTCACGTATTTCCGAAACACTGCAATCAACGTATACTTTACTTGGGCGAGTTTGTATGTAAAGCCACCGATTGTTACACAGTGGTTGCCAAATGTCTAACTCACCAGAAATCGTTTTTGTTTTGCACTGTGTAGGGATAGCACTTGTCGATTTTGATAACAGTTCACTTTCACACGAAGGGTTTTCACTAATTAGTAATACCGTAGGTACTTGACACAGGAAGAACTCAGAGTTTACCGTCTTACACACATCTAAACTATCTAAAGTAAAATAACTAATCTTATCATTAGAAACAGCTGTATAAATGCTAGAAGGTTGAATCATGCTAAATGTATCGGGGTTGCTTAAACCGTGAGGGGTTGGCAACGCCAAGTTATGATACAAGTAAAAATCATCATTTGTTACCAAAGGAACTTGTAATACAAACACAAGCTTATTCTTAAAATAATAGCAACTTACACTAGATACGCTTAAAATTAAATGAATGTTTTCTAAACTAATCAAGATTGGGATTCTAGAGCCTCTAGGTAGATGTCTGTCGTTTTGAACGAGCTCGTCATACAGCTGAGCTGGGGTAAGTATGTTTGGATGTAGAGTGTTTTGTTTAGTCAATAGTATAGCATTAATTAAATCTTCGAGTTGGAAGGAGAGCGTCATCAACGAACTTTCAAGGATATTAAGTATAGATAGGGCTTTTGTTTCTATAATCAAAGTATTTGAGACATTTGTAATGTTATTTGTTATGCGAATAAAATTATTTAATGCAGTATGCAAGTTTTGTTCGTTAATACTTAGTTTATTTATAGTTTTCTTAAACGACTCTAACGTGGAATTAGTGACTAAGATAGTATCTTTCATGAGTTGAGCCAGATTCTTTTGGTTGTTTTCCATTGAGTCTATGGCTGCGTCGTATTTCAAAGCATCATCTTCATCGAGAGTACCAAAGATATGTTTGAATGCTGTGCCTACTCCACCAAACCACGCGGCTCGTCGGCTACGTTGTGAGAGTAAGTGAGACATGGATTCATAATCGCGGATTATATCTTTATATCTAACTGTCAAGGGAGACAGAGCATCTAGACATTGATTAAAATTGGATTGCTGACAGATAAATCTTACAGAACCAATAATTTCATTTAAATTAACAAGATGTGGGTTAATGTAGGATATATCGATATGGCTTATTACGCTTAATTGACCGTTAATTATTTTCAGTTTTCCAAGTCCGTCAAAGTAGATGCCGGTACTGGAGTTGAACGGTTGTACAATGCCTGGTTGTGCAGCAATCGAGACGCTGAAATAAGGTAAGGTAAGAAATAGTTAATTAAACAATAATTTAGAAATTAAGGTCTTTACAGGTTACGAAGGCTGTGTCGTCTCTGCAGGTTTCAGCTGATCAAAGTGGTGAGTTACATGACGTCTATTAATAAGAAGGGTAGCTGTGTGATTATTGTGAAGTTTTATTATTTTATATGGCCCTTTCCATAAGGGTGACAGAGCTTTTCTCAATCTCAGGTGGTTTTTAAGGTAAACGTAGTCTCCTACCTTGTAAGGTGGCGGGCGTTTAGCCCGTGTGTCGTAATAAGATTTAGAAGATTGTTTAGATTTTAATATATTCTCTAAGGCTTTTGCTCTAGTGTACTTAAATTTATGTTGTAGTTTCCTAATATAATCGGAGTATGTTGTACCTAAGTTATTGTCATACACAGAGTTGGGTATGTATGGTTTATGGCCGAATATTAATTCGTAGGGAGAGAATTGTGTAGTAGTGTGTACGGTTGTGTTGTAGGTTAACATGGCTGTGTAGACGTAAGTAGGCCAATTGTCTTGATTTTCGTTGATGAAGGATTTTAAATATTCTTTCAGGGTCGAGTGGCTGCGCTCTAAGGCTCCCTGAGTTTGCGGGTGATAAGGTGAGGACCAGAGTTGCTTTATCTTTAGGAATTGGCAAGTAGTTTTGAAAAGATCCGAAGTGAAGTTAGTGCCTTGGTCGCTCAAGATCGTTTTAGGAATACCGAATAGGGAGATAAAGTGGATGAGGCAATCGCTAGTTTCCTCAGCTGTTGTACTACGTATAGGGTAAGCTAATGAGTATTTGGTAAGATCGTCTTGCAACGTGAGTACGTATTTAAGTTTTGCGGGTCCGGACTCGGGTAGAGGTCCGATTATATCTAAGGCCACGCGTTGAAACGGTGCTGTGGATGTGGTTGTAATCTCCATGGGAGCTCTATTTAATTTCCTTAATGCTTTGTTTTCTTGACAAAGCTTGCATTTTCTGACGTAGTCTTCGATATCGCTTTTCATACCTTTCCAGTAAAATTGTTCTTGTATACGCTTATACATACGTGTTGATCCTAAATGGCCAGAAATTGGGAGGTCGTGATTTTCACGCAAGATTTTCGGTCTTTCGCTCAAGGTAGGGTAAATGATTTTATTTAGGTATATGTTGACACACATCTTTGTGTTATGGAATATATAGGTGAGTATATTGTAAATTTTTGTATAGGAATGTTGATCAAAAGGGTTTCTAAAATCGGAAATGGCAATATTCTCAAGATTTTCGTAATTTAATAATTCATTTCTTATTTGTTTCAGGGTCGTGTATATGGATGGGTAAGAAGATTCGTCGAAGTGGTGTACTTTGGTGAAAATTAAATAGATAGTTTTAGAGTTGTGTGTTATTTTCATGAAGGAGTGCAATTCCTTTTCAGCGTTAAGTATTTCGCCTTTGTTGTCAGAACTTAGTAGGATTTCTTGGATATAAGGGTTAGATTCGTCGAGATCTATGGATGTAGGAATTATTAGAACAGTATGAGGTGATTTAAGCAGGTTCTCGTTATGTTCTTTTAGAATAGTGTCCCATGTTAGTTCTTTGTTAGAAATTTGTTTTAAGAACTTAGTGTAGTCATCGTTGTTTAATCGTGGGGTTTGTTCTACGCCATTTTCGGCAGGGGAAGGAATTTGTAATGATTCAAAATCAAGGTTGAGATCGGCGCTTCTGGGACTAGTATCGAAGGCTCCCCAGTCTATAGGGCTTAACTCGGGAATTGTAGGTTCTTGACTTTGTGCAGGAATAGGATTTGGTGTGGTATTGGGGTTAGCGTTTTCAGTGGAATTGGGAACGTCAGCTGTATCAAGGGCACATGGAATTTGAGATGGTAATTCTAGTAGAGGATCATTCAGTGGGTTGAGTCCTTCGTCATTGTCGTTCAGAAGTTCGGATTCAGAGACTGCTGGTGAGTAACCTTGTATCGGGTTAACTGGGAATCGAGATAATGCATCGGCGTTAGTGTTAATTTTGCCCTTTTTATGAACTATATTATAGTCGAACTCTTCTAGTTTGAGACGCCAACGGACTAGTCTCGATCCGGGGTCTTTACAGTTAAATAGCCATTGTAAAGGTTTGTGATCTGTAACTATTGTGAATTGATGCCCATAGAGATAAGGGCGAAAGGCTTTTGTGCCGAAGACTATAGCAAGACACTCTTTTTCGGTAACGCTGTAGTTGCACTCGGCCTTGTTAAGAGTGCGGGACGCGAAAGCAATAGGTCGGTCTTTTCCTATCTGGCCCTGAGATAGGATAGCAGACACCGCGAAGTTTGAAGCATCACACGTAAGTATAAATGGTTTTGTAAAGTCGGGATAGGCTAGAACAGGTGACGTAGTAAGCTTAGTTTGTAGCGTTTCGAATGCGAGTTGTTGTTCATTTTTCCAGTAAAAAGGTACATCCTTTTTGAGAAGAGATGTTAATGGTTTAGCTACTTTGGAGAAGTCCGGAATGAACCGTCTATAATATGAAACGAGGCCAAGAAAACTCTTTATATCTTTAGGAGATTTTGGTACTGGGAATTCGGTAACTGCTTTGATTTTCTCGGGGTTCGGTTTTACGCCGTTATTGCTTATCAGATGACCCAGATACGCAACTTCCTTACACATGAACTCGCATTTATCTGGTTGGAGTTTTAGGTTAAAGTTCCTAAGTCTTTCGAAAATAGAAGTTAAGTTTTGTACGTGACTATTCAAATCTGGTGCATAGCAAACAATATCATCGAGATACACGAAGCACCTGGAACCCTGGAGACCGGTTAAGCAGGTGTTCATCAATTTTTGGAATGTGGAAGGTGCATTTTTGAGGCCGAATGGCATTCTTGTGAATTGAAAATGCCCCTGGGGTACAGAAAAAGCAGTTTTAGGTGCGTCTTCTGGAGACATGCGTATCTGGTGAAATCCAGAAGCCAGGTCTAATGTTGTGAAATACTGGCTCTTCCCTAACTGGTCTAAAATTTCCGTAATTTGCGGAATTGGATATGTTTCGCCTATAGTGATGTCGTTTAATTTCCGGTAATCGATCACGACTCTCCATTTGCGTTGTCCAGAGGAGTCTAGTTTCTTGGGTACCACCCAGATGGGTGATGACCAGGGTGAGTTAGAAGGTGTGATTATGTTTTGTTTAAGCATTTTGTCTATTTGGGTTTCTACTTCCTTTTTATGGCATTCTGGGAATCTATAGGATTTTGTTTGTATCGGCACGTCTGTATTAGTTACGATTTTGTGTTCAATAGCTGTGGTATAAGTAAATGGGTCGTTCGGGAGATAGAAAATGTCTGAATAGTTAGAACAAATTTGAAGTAAAGCATCCTTCTCTTCGCTGTTAAGATGGGATGTCCTAAGTGATTCGAGGACCTTTCGTGTTCTTGTCGATGTTTTTTGAGTTAGATTTGTGTCAGAATGTGTATGTGATTGAAGTTCAAATGGTTCTAGGTCAAGGTTGAGGTTAGAGTGAACTGTGATAGGATTTTCAGACGTGTTGACCACTGTGATGTTTATACGCCCGTTTTCTTTTACCTTAACTATGGAATTAGCAATCAATAATGATTCAGAGATATGTTGATCAATAACGACCCCTTCTTTAATATCTGGGTTTTTAACACTGCATTCTATGACAGTTTCTGTTCTAGGAAGGATAGTATATAGAGGTACAGAGAAAATTAAGTCAATAACGTCGTCGCCAATGTGTAATACGCTTTGGCTATAATCGATTTGGCACCCGAGACCCTTAAAGAGGTCATTACCTATTATACCATCATGACTCAAGCTAATGTCTTCGACAACATGAAATTCATGAACATATGGTTTGTTGAATTTTTTAAATATTTGCATATGGAAACTGCCAAGTGTGGGCGTAACGTCATCACCGGCGTCGATGCCTTTCAATGTGATTATGTTATCGCTTAAGGTTGGTACTTTGGACATGGAACTTAATTTCAGCAGGCAAATACAGGAACCAGTGTCTACTAGGAAGGATAGAGGACGAGAAGCGACTGAGGTTTGGATTTTGACATATGGTAAGTATCGTTTTTCTGTATTATTATTGAGTTTATATATTTTAACTTTGTGCTTTTCTGTTTTCAGGTTTGGTGAGTGAAGACACTTGTTTGTAGCTGATTTAAGACAGTCTGGGCTGTCGACGGTATTGCAAGATACAGTGTTTTGATTTAAGGTTTGTGTATATGATTTAGAATAGGATGTAGCAGATTTAGCATTTGTGTTTAGTGAACCCTGTGTTCGAGAAACTGAGTTGCGGTTAGGGTGTGTGTTACGATTGGATTTAGTATAAGAATCAGTGGATTTAGAATATGATACAGAGGATTTCGTGTGTTGATAAAGTGAAAGCACGCTATGAGGTTGGGGCTGGTTACCCTGGTTGTTAGCGTTTGATACAGAGATATTTGGTTTAGTATCGGCTTCTGGTTTAGTAAGGTAATTTCCCGGGCGATACCAGCCGGGAAATTTTACTCGTTTAAATCGTCTTCGTCGGACACGCGATCATCTGCTGCATTGGTACTGAAAACGGCGCGAGATGTACCGGGTGTTGGGTTTGTTTGTGTATTATTTGGCCGCCCTTGATTGGTTTGGTCGTTGAGTCGGTTCCTATTGTTGTTGTATTGTCGTTTACGACAATATTCTATAGTATGGCCTATGTTTTTACAATAGCGACACACCAGGTCACTGGTGTTGACCTTCCTGGTCTGATCTGGACGGGAGTTTTGTGAAGGTAAAAATCGATTTGGTTGATATTCGCGGCGAGGTTGAAATTTTTGTTTGTCCGCGTTGTTAAAATAGGGCGGTTGAGACTTTTTTGTAATGCTGGATAGAATTTTCTCTTCAGCAACTGCGAAGTTGACCGCAGCGTTGAGCGAGTCGGGGTCGCGACATCTTACGAACTGGGAAAGACGCGGTTGTAGTCCCACTACAAAGCTATGGACGGCAAGGTCCTTCATGGCTTCTACGCGGCCTGATAATTCTGATTTCTTTTTAGTGGGAATAGAAATGTTTATTTCAGTCAACAATTTAGAAAGGCATGTTTCGATTCTTAGCGCGAATTGGTTAACGGATTCGGAGGGACCTTGTTTACAATCTTGTAATTCGGTTAAAAGATGTGTGTAATGTTTCTTTTCTCCGAACTGTTGCTTAAGAAATTCAGTAAATTGTTCAAATGTATCGAATTCTTTGATATTACAGGTTGATTCGGCTCTGCCTTCTAACTGACTAAGTATATATTTAAATAGAATTGGCTTCTGAGACTTTGTTGCTAGGTTGTAGGCATTTTTACAATTTGATATGAAAGAATTTAGTTTTTCCCTTGACCCGTCAAAGGGTTTAATGAATTTTAACAGAACATTAAGCTCTATCTTTTCTTCAGGTTCTACACGAGCCAGAACATTCTTAGAGGCACTAGACGTTTCTTCCTTAAGATCCTGTTTGGTAGTCATTTTGAATCAGCTATATAAATCAACACGGTACAATACAACACAATATAATACAAATAATGCTGAAAGAAATATTCACGACACACAGTTAAAGTAGTACAAAGGTTGCAGTCAGCTTTGTGTTTGGACTGCGAGCTTATCAGTACCGCGAAACAGCGCGGATGTAAAATATAAACTTCGTCTCAGATGGATATGGCAAACAATAAGGCATTGAATGGCGTTACATTTGTATAGTCGTATGACTTAATATATAATTGGTAGCACAAGTTTAATTATAGAAATTGAAACAGGTTGAAATGGTAGTATTATAAACATTCACTATAATAGACGAATGATAAAATATGCGGCATGGACTCTGAGTTCGATTCCGGTAAGTATAATGTTTTATAGGAATTTGGTATTTGTGACTCACGATAGCACCGCCGCAACTGCTGCAAGGGTTGTCGGAATCATCACGACAACGGCACCACCAGGACGGGAGCTGACTCCGCCAGAAAACCGTCAGCACGGCCTCCTTCGCTTTCCAGGACCAGGCGCCGGCTCGACGAATGTGTTTGTTTGTCGACAACCGATATTGCGCGATTTTAACTTGCCCGTCGCACTTTCGCGGGTTATGAAGTTCCAGAGACGTATTCGGGTAAGTAAGGGATTTTCGTATCCCACCGCTGCCACCAAATGTTATACGGGTCTCTATTATTAGGTTTTTAAAAAAAACTATTTCACTGGCTAAAAATAAAATGTATATTGGAACTTGAATAAGTGAAAAATAATAGAAAGAAATAGTACGTCCGACCAGTAAGGAGATTGAACACCGAGTGAGTTCTCTCGTGCCTCCGTCTAGGGCTAATACTAAAAATGCTGACGGGACAAGATAAGAATTTGCGGCGATCAGCCAAAAGGGTTACAAGGCCAGGGTATAACAGTACGTAGGTAGTTACGGGTATTCTTGTTGGTCTGGCAGCGTGCTCGCCCTGATAGCGATCAATTCAGAATGCGATGCCGGTCCGCCCTAAAAAGCCTTTAGTTAACGGGTTTACCCATGGTATATTATGTTGTCTTGTATTTGAACTCTGCATCATGAGTTCTTTAACATGCCAGAAGTAAAACATTAATCTCTTTTACGGTTGGGATAAAAACATCACACCACCTTTAAAGCTCTAAAGACATATTTATTTCTGTATTTTGGTTGTTTACAACACTTATATAAGTCAAAATCCTATTCCAGATGATGCCGGCTTTTCCTAGCTAAATGACTTCTTGAGAAGAAAGGCCGAAACAAACTCAGAGTCATTACTTTTTTTTTGTCACTTCTATGTCTTTAATCTTTTCTTAATCTTTTAAAGTCCAGACAGAATGGGTTTAGTATGCGAGTACAATGCAGGATATCGTCTGACGCTTTTGACTGACTCAGCTCTCTGATGGCCCGCATTCAACAGCCATCGTACGGCTCAATGAGGGATTGATTGAGGGAGCCAGCACGATCTGTATCACTAGGTTGGTAAGCATAAAAAAATGGTGTTATCTCGATACTTTTCGGGGCTTTCACTACTCAACCATTAGTTATAGCGTCGTTATTAGGGTGTCGCACCTCACAATTTGAAACTAGACCCTCATAAGACAACTCTGTGCCGTTTTCCTTTTGTCTGTCTGTGTGGCAAGACATTTTTCCTCTCAAGATATTTTCCTATTAGACACTAAGATCAAACCAGCTTAAAAAATATACTTAATGGTAGTCTGTTAGTAATAATGAGGGTATACCTACTGCGATTAACGGCCATTCTATAGAGCGCGCGGTAAATGCACCGGAAATTAGTGATGTCCCAAATAATTCGCCGCTTAAAAGCGCTAAAGAGAATATTAAATACGTTATCATCAGATTCTGGCGAATATTTAAGTAAAATAAACATTTTCACCTGCGCGTGCTTTATTTTAACACAGAGCTCGCTACTACAGTGTAGTTATTACAACCATGGCTACTCAAACTTTATACTAATTAACTATATACTAAATTTAACTTTATACAAGTCGAATATTTTTTGGGCAGTTATAAGCCAGTGGAGAGTCGAAGCGGCTGCTTCGCAAAAAGTCTCTGGTTTCTCACAATGCGAACCATACTGCCATTTCAAAGTGCGTATTAAATTGTTGATTACTTACTTATCGCTTGCTTAATGGTGAAGGAAAACAGCGTGAGGCAACCTTCATACCTGAGGGTTCTCCATGATATTCTCGAAAGACATGTAAAGTCTGCTAACACGCTCTAGGTCAGCGGGTAAGGTCAGGTATCTGCTAAGCTGATGCTAACAAATATTTGAGATTTTTTGTAACTAAAATATAATCTGCCGTTTTAATAATAAGTTTCAAAAACCCTGGTGACTTGAACACGGAACCCTTAGGTGCCCGGAAGTCAGATTAGGATTCGCTTTATGAAACTGTTTAGTAGCAACGTCAGTTTTTTGCCATTTAATTTAAAAATATTATATAAGTAAATGTAATTGTGTAATGGCGATAAGACTCATTAACTTTGTAATTATTTGCGGTAATTACGATAATAATATGCTTTCATACATGAATGCAAAAATTAAGTAGGCAGTTATAAATGGAAATCATTTTGAATATTTTATTAATGGATTCGTTTAAACCATTTAATAGTAATGGTATACCATAACACTGAAATAAGATATTAATGAGGTTAATAATTAGGTCTGAATGAAGGTATGATAACGATTTAAATAATACATGCCAATTACTAGGTTAATTTACAACAACAGACTTTGTATTATAAACTTATTTGATCCTATTGGCTAATACTTGATGATATAATGATACTAGCTGACCCGGTGAACTCCGTATCGCATTTTTAAGGTCTTTTTTCTCATTTCTTTTTTTCCATCCATCCATCAGGGCTTAAGAAATTGACCAAAAAAATATTATTTCGGAGGAGTATTGTATCACTAACACTGTGAAATTGCTGAATTGTTTCACTAACGCAGCTGTAAAACGATATATTAACTCCAGTATGCGACTGGCGCGTATGACTAATCTAGTGATATGATTAACTTTCTAAGATGGCTATTAAAAATAGGGGTTGGTGTTAGAAGGGTGAAAATTAAGAGTTGTTTGTATTTTCAATGCCATATCATAAAGAAAGAGACTGCCTCCGTGGTCCAGTGGATAGCGTATGCGACTGCAGATCGGAGGTCCCGGGTTCAATTCCCGGGTCGGGCAAAAGTGTTACTGGGTTTTTCCGAATTCTCAGTAGCAGCACGGAGTCTGGTGATGTGCCCGGTAACGGCAATACCCTCGCCCCCTATTACGTGGGACCTAAAAAATCATGGCGAAATGTGGGTGTCATATTACACTTCTGCCTACCTTTTCGGGAATATACAGGCGAGATAATTATATTATGATGTTAAAGATATTAATTTTACTAAAAATATTCTCGTCCGCCATCTTGGATCCCTAAATAAATGCCATTTTCATTATCAGAATGCATGATAACCCCGAAAATTATACTCATATTAATTTCATTAAAAATGTCCCGTCCGCCATCTTGGATTCCCAAATAGATGTCATTTTCGTGACCAGAATCCATGAAAACCCCGAAAATGACACCCATATTAATTTTATTAAAAATGTCCCGTCCGCCAACTTGGATTCCCAAATAGATGTCATTTTCGTGATCAGAATCCATGAAAACCCCGAAAATGATACCCATATTCATTTTATCAAAAATGTCTCGTCCGCCATCTTGTTAATATAGACAGTAAAAACTTTTCCCGTTAGAATTTTGTGTCACACAAATGTGCATCGTAAAATGTGACTCTCATCATTCTTTCATAACGCGCCTTTTCAAAGAAGTATATCTTCAAAAATATATGTTTGGGTTGGCCCGTCCTTTTTACTTAGGGCTTTAAAAACTAAACTGGGCCGATTCTCAGACCTAAAGAATATACGTTCAAAATTTCATACAACTCGGTTCAGCCGTTTCGAAGGAGTATAGTAACTAACACTGAGAAACGATTTTTTTGACTCCGGTATGCGCGTGGCGTGGCCAACAGGATTGACCTAGTGATAAGATGAAATTACTAATATGGCTATAAAAAAAAAGAAGTTGGTGATAAAGGAGTGAAATGTGAATCATAAAAAACAAAAAAATAAAAAAATGTTCAAAACATAAAAAAAAGATTTTTTGGGCTGGCCACCCTTATGACTTGGCAGTTTGAAAAATAGATTACAACCGATTCTCAGGCCTACCAAATATACATACAAAATTTCATACAAATCGGTCCAGCCGTTTCGGAGGAGTATGTTAACTAACACCATGACACGAGAATTTTATATACAGGGTGATTTGTAATTGCTCGTATTCCCTTTGGGAGGTGATTCTAGGGCCAAAATGGAGTATTTTTACCCCCTACATATCGGGGACCAAAATGCACCATTTTGGAATAAAACGGTTTTCAAGATTTTTTGAGAAAATTCCAAATTGTTGTTATAAACATCTTGTAAAAAAATATTTTCACTATTCTTGGTGGCAAATTGGGTCTTATTTAATGGACAATTAAATGGCCCATCTTTTAAATTAAAATAAACCTACAAGTTCATCGTGGAATTTGAAAATAGAGCCAATATATACGCAAAAAATGTTCGAATAAAATAAAATGACGCCACAAAAATGCAATAATTTGAAAAAAGTAATATATGGCATGTTATGTAAAGTATTGGAATAACTTTCTGGTATTAACGGCTATCCAAAAAAGTATAATAGTCTTAGACAATTGGTGCGAATTTTGAGTAATAGCCACTTTTGTTAAAAAAAGTGCTTCTGGACGACTCACTCGCCAGAACATTTTTTCCTGTATTTATTCTTAAGTTCTGCAATCAGCAGTGATTTACTAGTACGGAGACCAACCTAGCAAAACGTTTGGTCTTGGATTCGAATCCTCAGCGTAAATTACTGTCTTTTGTTATTTAAATGCATATTAAGTTTCTAATTCTCACTTGTCCCGTGACTCGAAGAGCATGTTCAGCCAGTTGGTACCGAAGGTTATGTTTATCTTGGAAATTCTTTTAGGGGAGTCAAAACCAAGTCAATCAGTCAAATAAAAAATAATTGAAAAACAAAGGCGTGACACTGACGTGACGTGAACGAGGCAAAAAACCTAATCGCCAGGTGGGCCAACAATATTCACAATACTAGTTCGGTAGGAGTGGCGTTCTTTGGCCTGCATCATGTGCCTTATCACGAATCTTAAGTTTTGCGACAGATTGTCTCCATCTCTCATCCGCTATATGAATGCAATGGAATATTTTATGGTTTAATTCAGTGTCACGCCTTTGTTTTTCAATTATTTTTTATTTGACTGATTGACTTGGTTTTGACTCCCCTAAAAGAATTTCCAAGATAAACATAACCTTCGGTACCAACTGGCTGAACATGCTCTTTGAGTCACGGGACAAGTGAGAATTAGAAACTTAATATGCATTTAAATAACAAAAGACAGTAATTTACGCTGAGGATTCGAATCCAAGACCAAACGTTTTGCTAGGTTGGTCTCCGTACTAGTAAATCACTGCTGATTGCAGAACTTAAGAATAAATACAGGAAAAAATGTTCTGGCGAGTGAGTCGTCCAGAAGCACTTTTTTTAACAAAAGTGGCTATTACTCAAAATTCGCACCAATTGTCTAAGACTATTATACCTTTTTGGATAGCAGGTAATATCAGAAAGTTATTCCAATACTTTACATAACATGCCATATATTACTTTTTTCAAATTATTGCATTTTTGTGGCGTCATATTATTTTATTCGAACATTTTTTGCGTATTTATTGGCTCTATTTTCAAATTCCACGATGAGCTAGTAGGTTCATTTTAATTTAAAAGATGGGCCATTTAATTGTCCATTAAATAAGACTCAATTTGCCACCAAGAATAGTCAAAATATTTTTTTACAAGATGTTTATAACAACAATTTGGAATTTTCTCAAAAAATCTTGAAAACCGTTTTATTCCAAAATGGTGCATTTTGGTCCCCCATATGTAGGGGGTAAAAATACTCCATTTTGGCCCTAGAATCACCTCCCGAAGGGAATACGAGCAATTACAAATCATTCTGTATATAGATTATCATAACGTTTGGAAAGGTCACCTTAAAAATCACCTTTATAGACGATGCATGAAACCTTAGCATAACTTCAAACGTCTACTATCTTCTAGTGTCCATTATACGTTGCTTCGTCTGGAATGACCACGTTTCTCTAATGTATGGGATAGCCTGTCAATAGGAGCTCTAGCTACTTAAACGATTCTTAAGAAACTTATAGCGGTCTTATCATGATCTATTTTCAACATTCTCTTACGCTTGTATGATGCCTACTCCAACAGATATGAAGAAAAAAATACAGTTTCGGACTTAGAAGGGCTTTCATTTAGTTATAATAATAACTTTCCATTAAATAAGGTGGGCCCGGCTGTAATACTTACTGTATGTTGTACAGTTTACATTCATATGAAGATTGCCACGTTCTAAGCGGTGCGTTTAATTTGTAAAATTGAAAAGAAACATCGTATTGTTCAGAGAGTATTAGGTTTATTTGTGGAACTCATTCTATCGTAACAGGAGATCCCTTCGGCGGAAATAAGTGAATGGTATAAACGATGAGCTATAAAGTGGATCGGATGTGCCAGTATCCTCGGCGCTCGATGTACTTTCTTATCCTCTAGTTTA